>CM045770.1:147636934-148054656 GCA_025200525.1 Camellia lanceoleosa | reverse complement strand
CTTTGTTAGCCCTAGTGTTTCAAGTAGAACCGGCCCTCTTTGCTAAGAAGAAAGATGGTGCCTTGAGATTGTGTGTGTCGACTACGGAAGTTGAATGGACTCGGTTAGAATAAGTATCCTATGCCCGATATAGGCGATCACCGTTTGACCGATTGAAAGGGTTCTCGTTGTTTCTCTAAGATAGACTTGAGATCGGGTTACCACCGGTTGAGGGTCGGGGAGAGGATATTCGAAAACCGGCATTCGTCTGCTTGGTATGGCCATTATGAGTTCTGGTAATGCCATTTGGGCTTACTGCTTTCAGCGATCTTATGGACTTGATGAACCGGATCTTCCGGGAATTCTTGGATCGTTTTGTAGTCGTTTTCGTGGACGACATTCTTATCTATTCATCTTCAGAGGAGGAGCACGAGGAACACTTGAGAGTAGTGCTTGAGTTGCGTAGAGGCCATAAACATGCCAAGTTGGAAGTGTGAGTTCTGGCTAGAAGAAGTCAAGTTCTTGAGCCATGTGGTATCCGGAAAGGGTGTCACATTGATACATCAAGACCGAGCGATGCAAAGATTGATGTACTAAGAGTGTATTTGAGATCCATGATTTTCTGAGATTAGTGGGTATTACATGGGTTTGTGAAGGATTTCTCGAGTTAGCTTACCGCGTTGACTAAGTGACTCGGAAGGAGTCAAATTTATGGAGTGAGACTTGTGAAAAATCGTTCAAGAGTTAAAGGTTAGATTGACCCACCGCTCCGGTGTTGATTATTCGGAGAGGGTTGGGTTATCTTGTATATTGTGATGCCTCACGAGAGGTTTTGGGTTGTGTGTTGATGCAAGAAAGGAAAGTGGTAACTTATGGCTCCGTCGGTTATTCAGAGAAAAATTACCCTCGCATGATTTAGAGTTAGCTATGATCTTTGCCTTGAAAATCTGGAGGCACTACCTTTATGGTGAGAGATTAAGTGTTTTCGGATCATAAGAGTCTGAAATATCTGTTTTTCCGCACGGAGAAAGCTTGAACTTGAGGCGGAGGAGGTGGATGGAGTTCATTGAGGATTATGACTCGAGTTGCATTATCATCCGGGAAGGCCAATGTTGTGGCGACCGGCTCTTAAACTGAAATCCATAGGAGATGTAGCTTGTGTAGCCATCAGAATGGGAGATGTTGGGGCACTTGGCGTTTGTTGAGATTTGCAAATGCGAATCCGTTGAAATCTTGACCTTGTTTTCTGTTCTTGCAGACCCTTCATGACTCGAGTGTTAGGGCGCAGAGGTGACCAAGGTAGATTCCCTCCGAGAAGATCTCCGATTAGGAAGGTTGAGAAGGGTTTGACGGTATATCCCGACTTAAGTGTGAGATCTGAGACCGTTTATTTGTGCGGAGTCTTGCGGGAGAAGTACTCGAGAGTTTCATCATTCGCCTTGCGGTGCACCGAGGCACTAAGATGTATTAGGATTTAGGTGCTTGATTTTGGTGGCGGGGTATGAAGAGAGATGTGGCGATCTTACGTGTAAAGTGCCTTACTTGTCGACAAGTGAAGGCCGAACATCGAGAGGCCGGGTTTTGTTGCAACCCTTGCCCTATTGCCGAGTGGAAGTAGGAGTATGTCACTATGGACTTTGTTGTAGGTCTTCCGAGGACTTCGGCGGGGTAGTGATGCTATTTGGGTGGTTGTAGGCCGGTTGACTAAGTCGGCGACTTCATTCCCTATCTGCGTGAAGATTCGGTAGATCATCTTGCCGACTTGTATGTTAAGGACATAGTGAGATTGCACGGGGTCCGGTAGTGATTGTCTCGGAATAGAGATCCTCGTTTCTTTGCTAGGTTGTGGCGAAACTGCGAGTGCCTTGGGCACTAAGTTGACCTTGATGGCTTATCACCCTCGAGGCCCAGGCGTCCCGTACTATTGAGATCGCTTGAGGATATGCTTCAGGTTGTGTCCTTGACTTTGGTGGGGCGTGGGAGAGGCACTTACCATTGGTGGGTTGCCTACAACAACGGTATCGATCCTAATGTCGGTATGGAACGTTTGAGGCCTTGTATGGCCGACCTTGTAGATCTCCGGTTTGTTGGGCGAGTGGGTGGCGCTTGCCTTTGTTGGGTCCGAGTTGGTTAGGGAGGCAACGGAAAAAGTTGAGCTTATCCGTAGAAGGCTTATTCTGACCAGTCGTCGAAATCTTATCTTGACCGTAGGAGGAGACCTTTGATGTTTTGAGGTGGGTGATCATGTCTTTACGAAGATATCACCCTGAGCAGGGGTTGATGAGGTTTGGGAAGAGTGGGAAGTTATCCCTCGGTTTATTGGACCTTTTGAAATCCTTGAGAGGATTGGCGTGGTTGCTTATCATTTGCTTTACCGCCACGGTTGTCGGGAGTTCATAACGTGTTTCATGTGGTATGCTTGAGTATAGGCGGATCCATCGCCGCGTATTGGATTGGACTGATTTAGAGGTAGATGAGGATGCCTCGTATGAGGAAGACGGTTAAGGTCTTGGATAGCGGGATCAAGTCTGCGTGGCAAGACCATCCCTTTGGTTGGGTTTTGTGGAAACATCACGGAGTGGAGGAGGCCACTTGGGAGCGTGAGTTGGAAGTCCATGAGAAATATCCGGACTTGTTTGTGGATTTGTGATCATGTATTGGAAACTTGTAATCTTGTTGAACTTTAAGAACATTGTTTGTGTCTTAAGTTGTAAAACATAGTATATGTTTTGATTTATGGAAGTGTTGTGGAACTTGCCTTGATGTGGGAGTTGATTATAATATTGCATATATTTGGCCATATTATAGAAGCTGAAATATATCATGAAATGTTGATTATGATATGAATTGTGAACCATGTATGTTGAAAATGGTTGGAAAATGGGAAAGAAATCGTGTTATAGATGCACTTTGAATGAATATATTGTGAAATACCTCTTAATAAGAGATGGATGACCCATTAATGGGTGAATTGTTGAATGTTGTAGTATAACATTGTTTAAAAGGAGAAAAACCTATTTTGAAACTTGCTTTTAAATTTAAGGGGCGAAATTATTTAAGGGAGGTTATAGCGATCGGGTTTACCCTTATTATCTGATGATCCAGGACATGTGTCCGTGGATGTTAGTAGTTTATTGTTATCTTGTTTACGTCTGTAGACACCCCATTTTTGACCGTCCTCAAGACCTGGACGTCACCGTTGGAACACTCGGTGATTATCCATGTTTGTGTTAGTTTGGAGTTCGGGAGTTCTTGGCTGCGCGCCTTGCCTCGGGACCTCCGAACTTCGACCGTTGTGTTTGGTTTTGCACCAAACGCTTGTGTTTTCTTGGAAAGGCGGGGAATGCTGTGAGGCATCCCCACACACCACCGCCAGTGGCTAGAGGCCTTCGGCTGGTATTTGTCTCCATCGGCACTTTATTGTCTTTATTGTGCCGATCGGCACTCTTGTGCCGATCGGCGATCTTTGTCAAAATGACATTTTTGACTGCCGATTCTTGTGCGATTGCTTTATGAGATATTTTCATACTTTGTATGGTTTGGTTTCCCCTCCATACCGTGTATGGAGGGATGACTTGTTTGGTGACTTGGCTTGTAAGTCTTTGTTGCCTATAAGAGGAAGGCTCCTCTTCTTGGCTTAGGGTTGGCTTCTTGAGAGACTTAACCATTGTTAGAGAGGGCCAAGGTCTGGTTTTAGGTTAGAATTGTTGTATCTATTCTATCTCTCTCTTTCCTTGCTTGTTTAGTACACTAGGTGCTTTAGTTCACACTTTTGCACACAAGCACCTAGTGTTTCACCTTTCTTATTCTTGAGGTTCCAAGAGGTGGTCCTTGAAGTTCTTGGCTGGTTTGGTGCTCAAAAGTCATCACACCATCTTTGTTGAAGAAGGCTACAAGGGTAAGAGCCTAACTCACTTTTTACCCCATTTTTGTACCCCATTTCTACTTGCTTTAAAACAGTTTTTTGGCTTAGTGTTTGGCCCTCATAACTTAGCATTTTGGCCACTGATTTTAGGCCTACTAGAGTTGCCTACTTCATGTCTAAGTCCATCTCCCTTGTGGTTTGCATGCTTACCTTATATGCTTACTAGTATGCTTGCATAGGATGCCTTGCATAGTCCATGTTGCATACCTAGTCGACATGCTTAGGGTTGTATTTTCATCATGCATACCAAGCCTCTTGAAGTGAGTTTGATAGAGGTTTGGCACCCTTTACTTGCTTGTTTGCATTGCATGCATTTGAAAGTGAAGTTGCATTCTTGGTCCTTAGGGCCATCACGCGTAAATCTTGCGATTGGTGGTTCGAGGACCGAGGCACACCTTCCTTTAAGTTGAAAACATGATAAGGGGTGTGTATGATGCATAAATTGCTTGAATTACATTGCTATGCAAGTTTTGTCCTCTGCTGCTGTGAGTTGCAGGTTCTGCAGGCATAAAGTGCCGACCGGCACTGTTTAGTGCCGACCGGCATTAAATCATCAGCCGATGGATCAATTTAGTGCCGATGAGTTCAATTCACTGCCGACGAGAATTTTGTCCAGCCGATGAAGATCCCCAGTGCCCTGAGAGGCACTCCTGGGAGTTTGGCAATTTTCAGAAGAGGATAGCAGGGAAAACAAAGGCACACTTGCATGGCAAGTCGATTCCGGCGAATCCGTATGGTGTCGCATCCCCTCCTCCCGAGGCATTTACCGCTTTAATTAGATTAATTATTTTATTTAATTAATTTAGTTAATTTGTAATATTTAATTAGCTAGAATAGTTAATTATTTATTCGAATCTGTATTATTCATTATTCCCTCGGCGAGGGCAAAAATGTAATAAGTGTGGAGTGCGTGTGTGCATGTCTTCCAACCCCATTTCTTTCTAACCCTTTTATTTACCCGCTTACGATGATAGATTAGGGCATTTTAAATTAGCATACCTTATGCAATGCATGCGTGCATACATGCATTTGTTTACATACACGACTCGGACATCATACAAACCGCATCGTAATTTTCAATTTCCAAATTGAATACATGCTCGTGAAACACTTCATATGCCATGTTTAGGGTTAGCCGAGCCTACTCTAGATTGCATCTATGCCCGTGTTGCATTAGTCACTTGACATAAAACTAGGTCATGCATGTTTGCTAACGGTTTTTTTTGTTTTAGTACAGTCGATGTATGTAAGTGTTTTATGCTTTAGCATACCACATGCGTGTGATTGTTTGCCATGAAAGTAGGATTGCCATGCGGCTAAATGCTTACATGATATGAACTGTTTGTATGCCTGTGGGTGGAGGTTGGATTACCTAAGTTGGGAGTACTCATTAAAAATCCGTATTTTAGCCTACTTGCGGTAGCAATTTCAAAACAACACGGTTTTCGAGACAAAACGGATATGCAATGCTTACTTCCAAATCAGGCGGTCTGGTCTATACTTTTGTGTTGTGCGCATCACTTAGTAATTCTAGGCTAATAATGGGAATAAGAACGCGTAAAGTTTTCAAAAACGGATATCATGGTTAGTAGAGGCGGTCTTGGACCGGTGAAAGGTGCTCATAGTGACCTTCCGATCGTACCCAAGCTCGAGCCAAGTGTACTTTGGTGATGACGGACCACGTGGCCTTGGTGAGTCGGGGTTTCCTAAATTCCCCATTTTAAAATATTTAGGTGGCGACTCATGTCTGCAAAGCGATCCATGTTTGGCACTACTTTTCAAAAATCATTTCTTCAAAGCGATTTGCGGAGGTGAACTCTTTGGTTCAGATTCTGAACCACGACTTTTAAAAAGCGAGTCCAATCAGTACGAGGCCCTCGCGGGCATGTTCTGATTCGGCGACTCTGCTGAGGACTTTAGAAACTTGACTCGAACTCGTGATATCCTATTTTGACTACGCCTATGTGTTTCTTTGCATTGCATTTGCATTGGTGTGCCTAGGAACAAAGTGTTTGCCATCTGCCATTCCTGAACGGTTTGCCGGAGGGTTGTCTTGTCAGGGGATGTCCACAATGCTGTCCGGTTGGGGGCTTTCAGCGACATGGGAACACAAACCCCGGTTTACCGGGGCACCCTTTTTGACCATTCGACCTAGTGCATATCGAAATCCATAGTGACCATTCCAAACTAGGACAGGTTGCTTACCCGATACTAAGTTGTTTGAAACCACTGTGTGCATAGTGAAACCCTAGCTCCTGACAAAATAGGACAGGGAAACCCTATCCCAACATAGGGGTGTTTTTGGTTCCTATTTATCTGCTATGTGCTTTAGAGTGTAACTCTGCAGGAATGTACATATCAGTTTACCAGTGTGAGTATCCGGCCAAAGGGGCACCAATATCAGTGTTGTTGAGGAACCAGTTGTATCTGCGGGTATCAGTCCGGTTTTGGGAAACGATGGTCTGTGACGATTATCGATAGTAGAGATCAGTTGATTGCCTGCGTCTTCGTTTGATCTGTTTTGGGCTGAAATCCTGTCCGTTTTTCCTTCGATTCGATTGGAGAATTGAAAGTTGAAGCGAGTAGCGGTGTTTCCCCTATCTTGCGGCGGAGACTAGGATGATCACGAATTTAGAAGAAATAGTGGTTATGACAGCCGCGTTGGATCAAGGGATTACCCTACAGAGTGAGACCGGCATTGATATGCCGCACCCTCCTAGGTCGCCCGCTGCACACCCGATCTGCGCCCCTCAGTTCTTTCAGGCTCGTGAGCCCACTATATTTGAGTTGATGGGGATGATAGGCGATCTTCAAAGATCTGTGGTAGATCTTGCCTACGGGATGTCAGCCTCGCCACCGGTTACACCATATCCCAGAAATTTCGAGCCCCAGGAGGCCCCGCTATTGGGGCGGATTCTGATTAATTTGAATCGGTAGGAGATGGCCTCCACCCATAACGATGATGTATCGATTCGACCCAAATCTCTCGCCCGGTGGTAGGAGGTAAAGACAAGGCAAAGGCGGAATCTTAGATCCAGGTGGAAGCATCGGTGGGTAGTCGAGGCTTTGAAAGGGGGATGAACAAACAACGGTATCCATAATTGTAACCAAAATTGTGGGCGATGTTTTCCCCACTCTACGAGGGTAGTTCAAGTCAATTAGCAACCGACAGCCCGTCATGCAGAGTAGCTCCTCCCATTCCCAATTCTACAGGAAAGGATCGAAATTCAAACTGCGCTTTCTTGCCGTTAGCGGACGTCAAACAAGAGCACTCAGAATTCCAAGTACCAGCCCCGGGGGCACAGGGCCTTTCATGCTCTTTACATGCCGCTGTCTAGGGCACTTATCATTTTGGCTAAGAAGGGGCATCTCACGCCTCTAGAGCCGCGACCTCTGCCGAAGAACCTCCCGACAAGCCATGATGCTACGCAGTACTGTGCGTACCACCAGCAGACTGGCCACTCTACCGATAATTGCTTTCGCCTCCGTCATGAGGTGCAGGATCTGATCGACAATGAGGTTGTCCTCCCGCCCACTTCAGCCAAATCTGTCACCACTCAGCTGTTGGACTTTGAGGACACCGATACTGTGAGTATGTAGTTGGGGTTCAACCGCCTGCGGGCAGCGCCTCGAGTTTTTGATGTGGCGTCTGGCACGCATTCTGGAGCACCTGCGAATGCTAACTTTTGTAAATCCTGACTTGGGTGCCGAGTCAGTCTTTTGTTTTGCTTCGAGTCTGTCTCATTGTCGTGAGTCGGTCCTTTTTGCTTACGGGTCTGTCTTTTGTAGCGAATCAGTCCCTCTTTTGTATAGAATACCGGGTGACTCTGGGGATGTTGCCCCGAGCACCGTTTTGTTTTGTAATTACATCTTTTTGCTTTCTTTTGGGTCTGTCTCTGTTGAGGAGCCAGTTGCATTCGGGAAACCTGTTTGAAACAGCTGTGGCTACTGTGTTTCCGTACTATTTGTGTTGGGCTAGTTATGCCAGGGAATTCAAATGGGGTGACAGTGCATTCTACCTGCTCTTCTCTGCCCTGATAATTATTGCTTTGACCTAAGCTTTTCAAAAACCTTTTGAACACTGCGGTGATAAAAACAAAGAGGAAGGAATTCCTCAGGCTTTACAAAACTTTGATCAAAATTGAAAGAAAGAGAGGCATGCTAAGCCCTTAATGATTCAGATCATGCTTGTCAGCGTGAGTACTGAGAAGGACCCTGGCCTGGTCTAGACTGGTTCCACACTATCTTCAGCGCGAGTGATTCGTCGCTTTCTTAAAAATTTTCAAAAACAAAATATTTTGCGATCTGCGAAGACCTATGTGGAATCGCTCTTGAGATCGCGTAACAGGATCGCTCTCAGTCTCGAGACCCGACCCCTCATTTTCAAACTTTGGACCAGCATCCAGATTGGTCAATACTCAGCTATCAATGCAGGGCCTGCGTGGCCAGATTCAAAGCAGCCCCTCGAACAAGAGGCACCCAAAGTCAGATCAAGAAGATCAGATCACACCAGAGGAAGCTTGTAAAGCAACCGTGATGGGTTCTCCTGCAAAGTACTGCAACAATCATTCCTCCAGAAGCGGGGAGGCTTCGAATTCAAAACCATTTGGCATGGATTAGCTACACTTTTACCCTTTGAGAGGCTCGCTGGGCCGAAAACCCGGAAGGGCGACCCAGGCAAAAGTTAGAGCAAAAGAAAAATGCAGAAGCAAAAGAACAAAAAAAGAGAAGCAAAAAAAATATATGCAAAAATCGATCAAAATAAAAAAGAATGCAAAAGAAAAGGAAGAAAAAAAGAAAAAGAAAAAAGAAAAAAATTTGAAAAAAAAAGAGAGAAAAGAAGCTCGCGAGGTAGAAAACCCGCATTGGGCGCCTTGGCAAAAGTAAGAGCCGGAAAATAGTGAAGGTTAAAAATACCCGAGAGTACCTTAACCGGAACTACGTAAGGCTTGATTCCCATGTTTGGGATACGTAGGCAACTTCATCCTGAAGTCCAGCCCCCAACGCTTTCATAGCGTCTCAGTCCATGCAATGGTTTTGATTACTTGTGCCTCCTCCAAATCCGATGTCTCGGTTATTACAATTGGAACTACGTGATCAACTTCCTCGTGATGCCCAGCCACCAATGCTTTCAAGGTGATTGTGTCCATTTATTGTTTGTGGCCGTCTTCGTCCTCTCTGTGCTAGAGAGTCCGGCCGCGATCAATCATCAATAGGCATGCCGCGGCATCATCCAAACAAGGGGCAACTTTCCGTTGCCATCTATTGCCAAAAGTTGCCCTCAGTCGTCATCCAAACTAGGGGCAACTTTCCGTTGCCCTCTCCCCCTTCAAGCAAGGGGCAATTTTCCAAATTGCCTCCGATCCGAGGTTGCGCATCTTGAGGGTAAGTTTCGTGCTCGTCGAGCATCGACTGCTTGCAAAAATAGTTTTTGAAAATTTTTACTGAGGTTGACTGTTTTCTCGAAAACTATTTCGTTTTCCAAAACCGGACCACGTTTGGGCCCTGAAAGGAAAATTTTCAGTGCTTACAGCCTGGCTTGCATGGCTTTCGAATCAAAATTGCACAAGCATGTTGATCTGACGGTCATTTTGATCAAAACTGTTTTAGAAAAACAAAAATGGTCAAAGTAATGAACTAGGGGCATAGTCGAGTCAGGTGTTCTGTCTCCCCCTTGTCGTCAGCGCACTTACCAGAAAGGCACCCTGTCTATCAGAAGAAATAGCCGCGAGCTAGCTGGATTTGGCATGAATCCGCCGCTTTCTATCCATCTATCGATCACCCCGGGGAGGGATGAAAAATGAGAGAATAAAGAATAGAGAGGTGTGAGTTGAGAGAAAAGTCAGCTAAGGGTTTTTGTGAGAAAAGCCGAGCCTGAGGGCCGAGTAATGTGAGAATCATGCAAATCAGAAAGGGTGAGAAATTTACCCGGAGGAACTGGCTCCTCGAGATCTGAGGTCTTTCGGTTTTCTAAATACATGTCCGTGTGTCGTGTCTTTTGATTTGTCAGTCTCAACTTTAGTTTTGAGTCTTTTCCGAGCGCATCTCGTTATGATCAGGTCGTGCGCCTTTTTGTCTTCTTCCCTTGAGTCCCTCCGCTGTGTTCAGTTGTAGGCTCGATACCCTGGTTGTGAAACCCTTTCCCAAATCCAATCGTTTGTGCTCAGAATGCTGTGTCGTTCTCCACATTTATGCGAGGCAAGAAGAAGGAAAGGAAATTTGGGACATCCGGGTGTGTTTCAACAACAACCGTTTCAGCTTTGTGGTCTGTCTTGTCAGATTGGGCTGTTCGTTCAGGGTTTGCTGTGTGCGGAATGAACCAAGTATTGTGCTGCAGGCCATGGGTAGCCTAATCCCCAGCAGAGTGTGGGTTGTGTGTTTAGTTTGAGCAGTGATTTGTTCGAGTTGTTTGCTGTTAGTTGGTTGGTTATCTGATCAGTACAGTGCAAGTGCTCAGTCTTCAGACAACAAATCAATATCAGTTGCATTTGAGATGTAGTATGATGCAATACAGTGCAAAGTATGAGATATGTAACATAACACTTTTCAGATAAAAAGTTTGTTTCATATCATCGTCTTTTCAAAAGTACAAAATTTTGAAGAAAGCAAAACCTGCCTGCGGCAGTACAAAGTACTCTATCTACCAAAAAGAGAAAAGTACATGAAAAGAAATAGAAACCAAAAAGCAAAAGCCTGGGTCGTCATCATCCTCAGTAGGCCTCAAGCCTAGGGGTCTGTCCTCCTCCTGGATCTGGGTCTGAGAGCATAATCCTCGGCACCGTCGTCTGAGTCTGAGTCTGAGCCGTCTCCAGCCCCCTCAGGTGACTCGGCCTCTACCTCTGCCTCGGACTCATCATCATCATCATCGTCGTCATCAGGGACCGGAGCTCGAGAGCTACTCCCGATATGAATACGCCCTCCTGATGCACGGGCGTCTGATACCTCCACGCCCTCCTCGAGCGGGAACAGAGGGCCCCGCCGTAGCACCACCCGCCGGAGGAATCAGAAAGGGAGGCTGAAAAAGCATGAAAGACAAATACATTAGAAAGCGTGGCGATGCATCGGTCTGAGAATGCAATGTATGAGTCTGATGTATGAATCTTTGTGGCGATTGATCGAGTTCGGGTAGTGCATCAGGTTACAGGAAATAGCGTATGGTTTGAGGCTGTGGTCAGAAGAACATACCGGAAGGCTGTAGAAGGCTAGGAAGTCAAAAGTCCGCTGCAACATCCCTATCAAGGAGGCATTGACTCACCGATTGCTTAGGTGTATCGCGGAGGGCAGCTTGTAAAAAGTATTAGATGCATCAGTATTCTGTGGAATATTAAATGAACTGAAAATGAAGCAATGAAAGATGCAAAAAAGTAAATGATACATACCGGAGGCAAGTCGGGGATATCGGCTAGCTCATGATCAGCTGGCGGGGGAGCAAAGGGGATCTGGTGAATCGCCCCATCCTGCCCTCGGTATGTCAATGAAGTGGGCAAAGCGGGCCAGCTAACTCCCCGCCCCCTCTGAGCTCCACCCCTACCACGGACTCGGGCTCTCCTCCACTCTCCTGTCCCTGCTCCAGCTGTCGGTGCTGCTGGTCTCTCTCTCTCAGTCCGCCGGCCACTGCTCAAGGGTCGCATAATATAGGTCCGGACATACTCTGCATAGTCGCCCTCGCCTCTATAAAGCTCCGCACCCCAGCCAGTGGTGTACTCTCTCAGCTGCTCAAGAGAGAGCCTCTCAGTAGGCCTCATATATGAAGGAGGTCGATCCGGAACCGTCTGCTCCGGTAAACCCAGGGTCTGGCGCAAGAAGCGCTCACCCAAGTACCAAGCCCGACAGACCGGGCCCTCCAACAGAATCCTGAGGCGGGCGGTGTCATATGCTCCCTCATAGTGGTCCCTGACCACAGCCGGCAGTGTAGCCCAAGGCTGCCACGTGATCTGCGGATAGATGTAAGCCGAAAGTAAACAGTAAGGTTGAACATACCTCTGCGGCAGTAACGATATCAAAGTGGCGGCGGAAGAAACTAAAAGTCTCCCGTGATCTCTGCTCGCACCGCACATCGAAGCGATGGGAAAAGGGGACGCCGAGCGGGATCTCCTCAACAGGAACTGGGGCAAGCCTAGGAAAGTAGGCATACACCCACAATGAGCAGATTTGATATGGTTATCGATCGAGGCGAAATCTGAATAAAGCGAAATGGCGAGCCATGTTGTTGTCTTGATGTATTGTGAAGAGTGTACGATGTGGCGATGTATAGTCGGTCTGGCGAGGTATATAGGTGCGTGTGTGCGATATCTGATCGGTAGGAAGCAGTGTATAGTGGCGTGTGCAGTGTAGAATCTGGAAAACGAAGCAATGTAAAGGGAGAAGGTGTACCTCCAAGCCGCCCAATATCCACCAGTGTCGTGGCGAAGAAAACTCATATAGCGTATAAAGTGGCCAAGCTGCGCCACCCGATCGTGTGACCAACCCGCTGGCGTCCACCAAGGTCGCTCAGAGACGCCTTGACATTCGCCGGTCGGCGAAGAAAGTCGTCCCGAGTAGGAACATAATAAAGCCCCGTGCGTACTGGTCTGTCTCCTCTGGGGTCATCTCTGGCTCCTCTGCCAAAATTTGGGGATCCGTGACTCTCGAACCAAGAATACCTGACAAACCCTGCTCGAGCAAGGGGAGGCCGAGTGCCGAGAAGGAATAGCTGGGCAGCGTCCCACTCACCCATATCAGGGTCGAAAGGAATCGGATCACCCCCCACTCCGATGCCGGTGAGCATCGAGAAGTCATAAGGGGTCATCGTCATGTCCCCTGCGGTGGAGAAGTTGAAGGAGTTGGTGGTATCCCACCACCTCTCCACAAGAGCAGCAAGCAAAGGCCTGCAAGTCGTGATCATGGAAAGCCCCCTGCAGAAGATGCCAAAACCGGCCTCGTCGATGATCTAGCCAATCGCTGGCGACTCTCTATACCAGTCTCGGGCCACAACGTTCCCATACCCACGGATGGTATGGGAATCTCCCTGTAATCAAAAACAACAAATTGCGAGCCAATATTCAAAATGCAGTTTTGAGAAGCATACAAGAAATACAGCATGCGTGCAAGTTTTTCAGGTTCAAACAAATCTGGTGCCGGTACATACGGTGTAAACACAATTATTGTGCCGTGTGTTGGTGATTCAGGTTAGTGCGGTGTGTGCACGTATCAGTTTCAAGCAAATGTCAGTTGTGAGTTTGTCTGCGATCAACTACGGTATACAGTATATCGGAATTAAGCAGTTAAAGAACAGAAGCAACTATGGCAGTTAAATGTTCTACATTGCAGAAAGTAAGCCGGGAAAAAGAATTTACCTCGGAAGCACCGAAGGACAGGTGGGAGGCAGGCTCGCGCAGGAGAAGCTCGCGTGGCACGCCCCTCTCGAAACTCCGGAACTGACGAAGTCCGTCCTGGAGCATCACGTGAATCGCTGGCCTGTAGGTCTCTGGGTCGAATGGCCGGATGTGAAGCGGCACGGGCTCGGCCTCAGGGTCCATCTCAACCTCTGGAGGGGGTCCGCCCTGTGGAAGGTCGTCCGCCATCGTAAGGAAAGTGAAGAGAATGACCGGAAGGTCGAAAATCGGGTGAGAATGCGGAAAGTCAACCCAAAAGTCAACCCCGAGAGGGTCGGAAAAGGCCGGAAAGGTCGAAATACGGAAAGGGCACGGGTATCGAGAAGAACTCGAGGGAAACAAACCTCGAAAAAGTGGAAATGGCAAAGGAGACACCGAAATGAAATTTCAATCGGTTCAAAGTGTCCAAACGAAGGTAAACGCGAATCGAGCAATCGAGCCTAGAACGCAAGAAAGTGTGAGAATCGAGGCGAAAACACTCTAGAGAAAGGGAGAGAATTTTCGAGCAATGAGAAGTGAGAAAAATAGGGCTAGAGGCCCTATTTTAAAAGACCCGTGGCGAAATACCAAAACTGCCCCGATACAGGGATTGTTTGCCGATCGGCCACACTCTTTGCCGATCGGCACAATAGTTTGCCGATGGGATTGTTTTAGTGCCGATGGATGGCCGATGGTGTCTAATGACTGCCGATGACCATCCGGTGGTCTTCTTTAGTGGGGTTTGAGCCTATTGCACCTTGTTGTGGGTCATACGTATGGTTCAGGGCTTTCAGTGCTCGAAACAGCGAAAAACAGCGCATTCCGACGCTCAACCGGCCTCCGTTTTGATGTCGGACCGGGTCTTCTACACGTGGTACTCGAGATCATGCAGTGTTGTATCCTTTTGTCGTTTACAAGATTCAAAAGTTGTCCCGTGTGCATTGCATGCATTCACCCACGCTGTCTTGTGAATTCACACTTTGTACCTCACTCGCACTGTCTTGTGCATTTCAAATCACTCGCACTGTTTAGCGCATCGCACTGTCTTGTGCATTTCAAAACACTCGCGCTGTTTAGCGCATCGCACTATCTTGTGCCTTCGCACTGACGTGTACACTTGCATTGTGCCCAACGCACGGTCCGGCGGGACCTTAAACTCGCGCCGGTCTAGGAGACCTTAAATCCTCGAAGGGTGCAAAACCTTCAGTCAATGAGGCACGTACGCCTCATTTTGCATTTCAGTTTCCATCAAATGAGGTACGTGTGCCTCATTTCGCATTTCATAGCACCTCGAGGCACGTACGCCTCGTTTTGCACTTCATTTTCCATCAGTGAGGTATGCGCGCCTCATGTGTATTTCACTTTACAACGCACGGTCCGGCGGGCCCTTAAGCTCGCGCCGGTCTAGGAGACCTTAAATTCTCGGAGGGTGCGAAACCTTCAGTCAATGAGGCACGTATGCCTCATTTTGCATTTCATTTTCCATCAAATGAGGTACGTGTGCCTCGTTTCGCATTTCATTGCATCTCGAGGCATATACGCCTCGTTTTGCGCTTCATTTTCCATCCAATGAGGTATGCGTGCCTCATGTTTCATTTCATTCTCGCTTGCATTATTTTGCATCCCTTGTGGCACGTGTGTCACAGTCGCACCGTTGCCCCACGCGCGGTCCGGCGGGACCTTAAGCTCGCGCCGGTCTAGGAGACCTTAAATCCTCAGAGGGTGCAAAACCTTCAGTCAATGAGGCACGTACGCCTCATTTTGCATTTCAGTTTCCATCAAATGAGGTACGTGTGCCTCATTTCGCATTTCATAGCACCTCGAGGCACGTACGCCTTGTTTTGCACTTCATTTTCCATCAGTGAGGTATGCGCGCCTCATGTGTATTTCACTTTACAACGCACGGTCCGGCGGGACCTTAAACTCGCGCCGGTCTAGGAGACCTTAAATCCTCGGAGGGTGCAAAACCTTCAGTCAATGAGGCACGTATGCCTCATTTTGCATTTCATTTTCCATCAAATGAGGTACGTGTGCCTCGTTTCGCATTTCATTGCATCTCGAGGCATATACGCCTCGTTTTGCGCTTCATTTTCCATCCAATGAGGTATGCGTGCCTCATGTTTCATTTCATTCTCGCTTGCATTATTTTGCATCCCTTGTGGCACGTGTGTCACAGTCGCCTGGATGCCTAGCGGTATACAGCAGCGTGGGACCTTAAGCTCGCGCCGGTCTAGGAGACCTTAAATCCTCAGAGGGTGCAAAACCTTCAGTCAATGAGGCACGTACGCCTCATTTTGCATTTCAGTTTCCATCAAATGAGGTACGTGTGCCTCATTTCGCATTTCATAGCACCTCGAGGCACGTACGCCTTGTTTTGCACTTCATTTTCCATCAGTGAGGTATGCGCGCCTCATGTGTATTTCACTTTACAACGCACGGTCCGGCGGGACCTTAAACTCGCGCCGGTCTAGGAGACCTTAAATCCTCGGAGGGTGCAAAACCTTCAGTCAATGAGGCACGTATGCCTCATTTGCATTTCATTTTCCATCAAATGAGGTACGTGTGCCTCGTTTCGCATTTCATTGCATCTCAAGGCACGTATGCCTCGTTTTGCACTTCATTTTCCATCAAATGAGGTACGTGTGCCTCATTTCGCACTCATTGCAGCTCAAGGCACGTACGCCTCATTTTGCACTCCATTTTCCATCAATGAGGTATGTGTGCCTCATATGCATTTGCACAGTTGCCCCACGCGGTCCGACGGGACCAAAAACGCGCCACGGTCTAGGAGACCTCAAATCCTCGGGAGGTGCGAGACCTCCGGTGCATTGAGGTGCCCCTCATTGTATTTTATCGTTTTCATGCCTCATTGTAGGTAGTGCATGTGTCATGCATCTCATTTCAAAAACAAAAAAAAACAAAAAAATATATATGCATTGTCTTGCATTCATCTTAACATCATGCATCATTTGCATTTCAAAAAAAAAAAAAACACACAACAACAACATGCATTGTCATGCATACATTCTGTATTTCGGTCTAGGAGACCTTAAATCCTCTGGAGGTGTAATTCTTCGGTGTTTGTCGTGCCCAAACGACTTAGTGCTTCTTGTGAGTTCCTAGGAGACCAACGAGGGCGGTGGAAACTAGAGTTTGAATGGCTCATGCCTAGAACGCATAAAGGTTCAGATTTTAGTCTAAAGTCTGGTTTAAATACCGGTGGGTGTACCTCGGCTTGAAACAGTATGGAAGCCCCATAGGTTGAGGTAGTGTGTATCGCCTCAGTGCAGATCTTGAACCAACCTAGTATACCATCCCGTTGGAAGAATAGGAAAGCGCACTCATGGTCATTGCATCATCCGCATTGTCATGCATTTCATCCATATTTGTAAATATTGCATTGTAGGTTGCATGCATCCATTGCATCTCCTTCCATCTATGGCTTGCGCCTTTCCTTGTCAAGCTTGGTCTGGTATGTGCCTATACTTTTCACGTCAAAGTACGATTACGTATGTGTGCGATTACATAATTAGACATGGCTTGTATCGTGCATGCCTTTCCTAGGCAAGATACGGTTTGGCACGTGCCATACCCATTGTATCCATTCCATTGCATGCATCCTTTGCATTGCCTCCATCTATGGCTTCGCCTTTCCTTGTCAAGCAGTGCGGTATGTGCCTATACTTTTCACGTCGAAGCATGGTTCTGCTTGTGTATCGCGCCTATTCCACGCTGGTATGTTGGTTTGAGGTAACGGCACCTTTTCTGTGTTAGACATGGCTTGTATGCGTGCATCCCTTTCCGAGGCGAGATACGGTTTGGCCTGCGCGCCATATCCATTGTATATATTACATTATAGTGTAATTTTTGCATCCGGCATTAGGATCATTGTCTACTCCCCAGCGGATCGTTTCCCCACTTATGTCAATCCACTCAATATCTGTTCTTGTATCCGTGCGTATTACTCATAGATCGAGACATCGTTCTATGGGACACGGGTGTTACGTGCATACTCGTCGTACATCGTTCTATGGGACACCGAACTTGTTACTTCCATCAATCTACGACATATGTGTGGTTTCGAACGTTCATGATTGGATTTTGATTCAATTGCTTTTCAATTGCATTGCATATCATTTGCATTGTTTATATTTATATTAGTTTTGCATGTCATTTGCATTACATTTAGATTCAATTGCATATCATTGCACTATTTTGTGCACTTCATTGCATTGTCATGCATTATTGCTAACAATATTGTACTTGTTAAGTTTGTTTTCTTTTCAGGCACGATATTGTATGTATGGTTCATTTGAAGCTGGCACGACCAGACGAACCACACAGGTATTGTATCCTCCGAGTGAGACGTATCGAGAATTACATAATTCTCTTACATCCTTTCTGCATTGTAATGTAGTTTGGCGTTTTCTAGCTTAAAAGCTGTTGCATATATGCCGTTCTGACTTTCTTTGCGTGATCATAAGTTATGCCGGCTTTTTGCATTTTAGTTGCATCTTGCCCCGCCTTGGTAGCATATCTTGCTTGTCTTGTATGCTTGTCTAAGTCTTGACCTTGTCAAAAATGGGTCGTCTCGGCTTTGACATTCACTCCGTCATTGTTATGACTTTCGAGTTACATCAAAGAGGGGCAACTGTAGACACCCCATTTTTGACCATCCTCAAGACTCGGATGTCACCGTTGGAACACTCGGTGATTATCCATGTTTGTGTTCGTTTGGAGTTCCCGGAGTTCTTGGCTGCGCGCGCCTTGCCTCAGGACCTCCGAACTCGACCGTTTGTGTTTGGTTTTGCACCAAACACTTGTGTTTTGCCTTGGAAAGGCAGGGAATGCTTTGTGAGGCATCCCCACACACCACCGGCAGTGGCTAGAGGCCATCGGCTGGTATTTGTCTCCATCGGCACTTTATTGTGCCGATTGGCAGTCAGCTTTGTCAAAATGACATTTTTGACCTGCCGATTACTGTGCAGTTGCTTTATGAGATATTTTCATACAGCTGTATGGTTTGGTTTCCCCTCCATACACGTGTATGGAGGGATGAGCTTGTTTGGTGACTTAGCTTGTAAGTCTTTGTTGCCTATAAGAGGAAGGCTCCTCTTCTTGGCTTAGGGTTGGCTTCTTGAGAGACTTAACCATTGTTAGAGAGGGCCAAGGTTTGGTTTTAGGTTAGAATTGTTGTATCTATTCTATCTCTCTCTTTCCTTGCTTGTTTAGTACACTAGGTGCTTTAGTTCACACTTTTGCACACAAGCACCTAGTGTTTCACCTTCCCCTTGTTACTGAGGTTCCAAGAGGTGGTCCTTGAAGTTCTTGGCTGGTTTGGTGCTCAAAGAAGTCATCACACCATCTTTGTTGAAGAAGGCTACAAGGGTAAGAGCCTAACTCTCTTTTTACCCCATTTTTGTACCCCATTTCTACTTGCTTTAAAACAGTTTTTGGCTTAGTGTTTGGCACATTAAAGTTCTATTTTTAAGCCTCTTCATTGTATATCAAGAGTGTTTAGGGGTTTGGGTAGGTTTGATCACCCTTAGACCTTGAAAAGGTCACCTTTGTGCTATTTTGTGAGAGATCCGAGATTTTGGTGAAAGGATCTCTTCACCACTGAAATCTTGAGGATTTCAGTGGTGAAGAGCATGCCTGTGAAGCCTCAAGAAGGAGAGGCCACCCCCTCTCCTTGGTGTCCTTGAAAAGGGCAAGTTTGGCTTCCTTATGGAGCTTCATGCTTGAGTGTGTGTTGAGCATGTTTGAATTGTTTTCCATGCTTATATTGCCATGATATAACATGTCTCTAAGTTGGTTTTGGTCTCCTATGCATGCTTAGCATAGTTCCCATGTAATGCCCTTTTATGCCTTAACATGCCTAGTTTGTGTGCCTTCATTTCTAGCATGATTTAGGCTTGTGTTTATGAAGCTTGCATGCTTATTTTGCCATACATGAGGTCTGTCCATAGTCCCTTTGGTCAATCTTAGCATTAATTTTAAAGTCTCTTTGCATTTGGCTTGTTGGCCTTAAGAGTATGATTGCATAGCATGCCATACTTGCATCATTTTTAGTGGTTTGGCACCATTAATAACATGATTTCAGTCCATTTAGAATGCTCACATGTTTGCATTACATGCCTCTTAGATGTGTTCAAGAGTTGCTTAATTATGCCTAAGTGTTGGTGCCTTGACTTGTGCATGTGTGCATGTGTGCTTGGCCCTCATAACTTAGCATTTTGGCCACTGATTTTAGGCCTACTAGAGTTGCCTACTTCATGTCTAAGTCCATCTCCCTTGTGGTTTGCATGCTTACCTTATATGCTTACTAGTATGCTTGCATAGGATGCCTTGCATAGTCCATGTTGCATACCTAGTCGACATGCTTAGGGTTGTATTTTCATCATGCATACCAAGCCTCTTGAAGTGAGTTTGATAGAGGTTTGGCACCCTTTACTTGCTTGTTTGCATTGCATGCATTTGAAAGTGAAGTTGCATTCTTGGTCCTTAGGGCCATCACGCATGGAAATGCGCGATTGGTGGTTCGAGGACCGAGGCACACCTTCCTTTAAGTTGAAAACATGATAAGGGGTGTGTATGATGCATAAATTGCTTGAAATACATTGCTATGCAAGTTTTGTCCTCTGCTGCTGTGAGTTGCAGGTTCTGCAGGCATAAAGTGCCGACCGGCATTAAATCATCAGCCGATGGATCAATTTAGTGCCGATGAGTTCAATTCACTGCCGACGAGAATTTTGTCCAGCCGATGAAGATCCCCAGTGCCCTGAGAGGCACTCCTGGGAGTTTGGCAATTTTCAGAAGAGGATAGCAGGGAAAACAGAGGCACACTTGCATGGCAGTGCGATTCCGAGCGAATCCCGAGCGTCGTGATCCGCCCTCCTCGAGGCATTTACCGCTTTAATTAGATTAATTATTTTATTTAATTAATTTAGTTAATTTGTAATATTTAATTAGCTAGAATAGTTAATTATTTATTCGGGTCTGTATTATTCATTCGGTCCCTCCGAGCGAGGGCAAAAATGTAATAAGTGTGGGTGCGTGTGTGCATGTCTTCCAACCCCCATTTCTTTCTAACCCTTTTATTTACCCGCTTACAGTGATAGATTAGGGCATTTTAAATTAGCATACCTTATGCAATGCATGCGTGCATACATGCATTTGTTTACATACACCGGGCTCGGTACATCATACAAACTGCATCGTAATTTTCAATTTCCAAATTGAATACATGCTACGTGAAACACTTCATATGCCATGTTTAGGGTTAGCCGAGCCTACTCTAGATTGCATCTATGCCCGTGTTGCATTAGTCACTTGACATAAAACTAGGTCATGCATGTTTGCTAACTGGTTTTTTTTTGTTTTGGCACGGAGTACGATGTAAGTGTTTTATGCTTTAGCATACCACATGCGTGTGATTGTTTGCCATGAAAGTAGGATTGCCATGCGGCTAAATGCTTACATGATATGAACTGTTTGTATGCCTGTGGGTGGAGGTTGGATTACCTGAGTTGGGAGTACTCATTAAAAATCCGTATTTTAGCCTACTTGCGAGTAGCAATTTCAAAACAACACGGTTTTCGAGACAAAACGGATATGCAATGCTTACTTCCAAATCAGGCGGTCTGGTCTATACTTTTGTGTTGTGCGCATCACTTAGTAATTCTAGGCTAATAATGGGAATAAGAACGCGTAAAGTTTTCAAAAACGGATATCATGGTTAGTAGAGGCCGGTCTTCGGACCGGGCGAAAGGGGGTGCTCATAGCTGACCTTCCCCGATCGTACCCAAGCTCCCGAGCCAAGTGTACTTTGGTGATGACGGACACGTGGCCTTGGTACGAGTCGGGGTTTCCTAAATTCCCCATTTTAAAATATTTAGGTGGCGACTTCATGTCCGCAAACCGGTCCATGTTTGGCACTACTTTTTCAAAATCTGTTTTCTTCAAAAGCGATTTGCAGGTGGACTCTTTGGTTGATTTAACCACAACTTTTAAAAAAGGGAGTCCGAATGCGAGGCCCTCGCGGGCATGTTACAACGTCCTTTCATACTTTGTTTCTGAGTTATAGGATGTGTTGGGCAGGTTTGGAACAGGTTGGTTGAGCTTAGGAACCAAGTCTAGCTGCCCAGATTTTGGCTGGTCCACTCGAGCGGGGACCCTTTTGTTTCTTGTCCGTCGGCGAAGGGATTTGGGCGCCGGCGAGAATACACCCATCCAATATTTCTGTCAGTGTTGGGCCTTTCGGCGGGAAGTGGCCGCTCGAGCGGGAGCGTGTGAGTGCCGCTCGAGCGGGGAGTTGGACGCTCGAGCGGGAGACCTGTCTGCAAAAGTGCTGGGAGTGTGCATCTGCCGCTCGAGCGGGGGATTGGCCGCTCAAGCGGGAGTCTGTGAGTGCTGCTCGAGCGGGGGTTTGTCCGCTCGAGCGGGGCGACTGGGTTTAAAGTCCGAGTTTGGACTTTTTAAAATCACTTTTTGCATTCTCCTTCTCTCTCTTACTTTCCAAAAGATATTTTGAGAGCTCCTCTCTCTAAAACCGGCCCTTCTCTCTTAGATTTGATCTAGTAGAAGTTATTTGCTCGCTTTTGGTCTTTACAAAAGTTGGGTTGATCGTCGAGGGCTACATTTTAATCTGAAAATTTCGAGATTTGGAGCATTTTGATTTTGGTCTTCATCTCCGTTGGAGCTCCAAATTTGAGGTAGGGATATCCTACTCCTCTTTATGGATTTTGTCTTTAAATTTTAGCATTTTGATATGTTGGGGGTAGTTGTGAAATTTTGAGAAAGTTTGGGGCTTTTATGTAATTTTATAAAGGTTTGGGGTTTTATTTAAAATGAATCAATATGCATATTTAGCATAGAGGAACGAGATTAATGTGGAATCATTGATGAAAATGGAACCTTTAGGGTTGTAATGTTAATTATGAAAAATGCTATAATTACATTGTTTAATTAATTGGTATAATTAATTGTGAGAAATGAGAAATGGAATTGGAAATGTTGAGATTGGAAGTATGTGGGATAAAAGGGTGTAGTTAGATTATTTATCACTCACCGAATTGAAATGTTGATTATATATCCATTTGTGTATTTATTTTCTGTATAGAAATAACTGCTTTGGGCTATCGGTGGAGGATAGTCGTGATTGTTGTAGACAATGCATGATGATTAGGCAAATTAAAACTAATCTGTGGAATGTGTCATTGAGTATGACGATAGAAAGAATACATTAATTTGTGTATTGATTGATGTGTATAATAATTGTTTATATGCATTGTGTGTGTGAGGGAGGAGATAGGGGATGTACTCCGCGGTTTAGGGGAAGATGGGGGATGTACCTCTAAACCGGATAGTGTTGGGAGGAGATAGGGGATGAACTCCGTAGACACAGCCTATATGCTTGTCTAGAGAAGTGAAGATACAACTCATATGGTTATCTTTGAGAAGTATAGACACAACTCACATGCTTGTCTTGGAAGTGTGATATAGCTTGTATGCCTATCTGTGGACGTGATGATATAACTAATATGTTTATCTGTGATAGAATGGAAAGTGGTTAATATGAGTTGTTTGGCCAGGTTCTGAGCCAAGGTTATGAATTGAGAATTGAAAGGAAAGATAAATGGAAGATGAAATGAAACATAGACTTGAATGTCTTGGAATTGTAATATGTTATGAAAGAATGTAAAAGTGTTGACCATCTATCAATTGTTAATCTTTTAGGCATTATTCATAACTGGTTTAGTATATTTCTACTGGACTGTGGCTCACCCTTTATGGGAACATCATTTTCAGGTACAGGTAGCATGCCACCTCCAAGGACATAGCTTGGGAGGCTAGAGGCGGGCACACTTTTGTTGTTATATTTCATTTTGATGTATTACATGTGGATTCAAGCCAAGGGCTTAACGTGTATTTGAGCTAGAGCTCTTTTTTTTGTAACCAAGTGTTAACTTGGAAAGCTGTAAGCCCTTAGGGCATTTCCTTTTGTTGTTAACATGTAATACCTTTTGTAATAAAATATTCAGATAAATAGAAGAATGTGTACTTTTATGATATCAATGCATGTCTCTTTTGTTGGGTTTATTGTTATTATTTTGAGGGCGTTACATCTTGGGCGGGATCCCCGATCCCAACAAGAGCAACGTACCAACTCTTGCAATCCACAAAAACCAGCAAAATGCAGCACCGGATGGAAAGAAAGAACACCAAAATTGTCAGAGAGAACCCAGGACTCAACCAATCCAAAACCAACAGAAAAACAATCCAAGACCAATGAAGCTACAAAAAGCAGAGACACAACCTAAGAAAACACTCAAAGTCCACAATACAACAACAAGCACCAGGGACAAAGGACACCCAAAACACAAAAACAAACAAAAGCAAAAATAGATAATAAAAAAAAAATAGGCGAACAAGAAAACAAGAACCCGCAAGAAAGACAACAAAAGACCGGAAAAACAAAAAGACCAGCACAGAAAAAGGAAAAAAACGAAGGCACACACCAGAACCAACAAAGACAACAAGAAAATTGGAGACAAAGACACAAGAAGACACAACAGAAAAATACATTAAAGACTGAATCTGATACTAAGAAAGTGGTAGACTGAGAACTGTTCAAACTTTGCATTAGTCTTTACCCAGAAAGCCTCCCTCTGCTTAAAAAGCTTAGGAATGTGATTCCATTTAGGTTGAACATCATTAAACACATGCTCATTTCTAATTTTCCAAATAGACCAAAAAATGGCAAATGGTATCACCCTCCAAATAACACGTTCTTTTTTCCTGACTCCACCAATCCAATAAAGATACAATCGACCCTAGAAGAACCCACACCATACCCCACCAATCAATACACTTAGCCCATATTTTCCAAGTCCTCCCACACCATACATCATGTTTCTCCCTGCTTGTAGTGTAGATCATACTATTGTCAACAAATACCACAACAAAGTCTTCTAAATAAGGCTTAAATACGTGATACATTAAATTCATAAAAGCAATAGGTGTATTTGTAACTCCAAAAGACATGACTCAAGAAAACAGTTTTCTCCACATCCTTTGCCTTCATTTTCAGCGATTAATAACATGATTTGAAATCAATTTTGGAGATTTTTGTGTTCCTTCATTGTGATGAATCTACTAAGTCATTTATTCTCTGTGATGGATACGTATAATTGCCCTATTATAGACGATACACACTCTGGAAGTCCTCTCGTTCTTGTGAATAACACCTTTGGAGGTATACAAATCTTAAAAAACAGGCCAAAGCAAATTGGGCCCAAAGGCAACAGTCGAAAAGTGCGAAGCCGGAAAAAGGGATAATTTAGGGGAGAATACCATATTAGCCAATTAGATACCTCGGTTAAAGAAACACATTGAAGACGATCCCCACCAAACAACTTGATCAGCCAAAGTAACATAGGATAGCCAATCAATTTGAATGAAATGATAAGCATCAGGGCAGTGGCACATGACAATGTGACAGTGCTTACATTACGGTGGATTGTCCCTTCGACAAGCAGTATATAAGGATAGTCACTTTCCTCCATCCAAGTCTGAGGGCAAAGCTCCTAGTGGTGATCGTGATCAGATTACTTGTCATTACTGTGGGAAGGACTGGCATGATAGGGAACATTGTTAGAAGTTACATGGTCGCCCTACTCAAGGGCAGGGTGGTGGTCGTGGTGGTCCCGTTTGCTCTAATGTCAATCTATCTAAGTCTTCTTCAAGCACTTTGGGTGATTCTACGACTCTTTCCCATAATGAGTTACACACTCTTTAGCATCTGAAGGCTCAACTTGATTCATCATCTGCCCTTGCTTCTGATCCTTCTTCATCTTCCAAATTTGCTTTCCCAGATATTCCTATAAGTGCCTTGAGCGTTTCTTCATCTCCGTGGATTGATTCTGGCACTACCGATCACATGACAGGTTTGTCCCATCTTTTCCACTCTTACTTTCCATAGTCAGGCAAGGATAAAGTAAGAGTTGTTGATAGATCTTTATCCTTTATGCCTCTCCCTTTATTTCTCTTTCATCTGTTCTGCATGTCCCCCAGTTCTCTACTAATTTACTGTATGTTACTCGTCTTATTAATTACTTAAACTGTTCCATAACCTTTTCTCCTTCTCATTGTGTTTTTTAGGACCTAGGTACAAGGCGAACAATTGGCAGTGGTAGAGCATATGGGAGTTGGTATTTTGTGGATGCTAATTTTCCTCCTCCTCAATGTCTTCTAGATCGCTCTTCATATGGTGGCTCTTCAATAGAGGCACTTACTCTTTACATCAATGGTATAGGCATTTAGGGCATCCAACTATTTTTGTTTTACAAAAAAATTCCTACTTTGGTGAAGTATTGTCATAGGAATAATCTTCATTTGTGATGCTTAAGAGTTTGCGAAACATAAACGTTTTTATTATCCTTCCATTAATAAAAGAAGTAAGTTTCCTTTTATACTTATTCATTGTGATGTATGGGTCCCTTCTCATGTTATGTTTGTATCTAGTTATCATTGGTTTGTCACCTTTGTTGATTGTTATTCTCATGTGACTTGGGTTTACTTGCTCCAAACCAAAAATGAATTTTTTTTTTCTTACTTCCAAACCTTTCATAAGATGGTGCTTACTCAATTTTCCATCCCCACTAAAGTCTTCCAGACTGACAATAGCACTAAATATATTGATAATGAGTTTAGGGCATATCTTGAAGCCCATGGTATCCATTACCCAACCAGTTGTATTGGTACCCCTGAACAAAATGGTGTTGCCGAACACAAGAATCATCACTTTCTTGAGGTTGTTGTTGCTCTTTTGTTCACGATATACGTTCCTAAAGTATACAGGGGTGATGACGCAGCATGCCTTATAAACCATATGCCTTCGAGTGTTCTCTAATTTCAACACCCTCTTGACCTTCTTCCCCACACTTCTGTTCTCCCTGTTTCTCTCTCCTAAGGTGTTTGGGTGTTTTTATTTGTTCATTCTTCTCATCCCAATAGCAGAAAACTCAACCCTAAAGCTCTACGGTGTATGTTTATTGGTTATTCCCCTACTCAAAAATGCTACAGATGCTATGACCCTCACTCTCACAAGGTTTATGTTTCTATGGATGTTACTTTTTGTGAGTCTAAATCATTTTTCTGAGGACCATCTCTTCAAGAGGACGTCTCTACTCCGGAAGAAATAAGTTCTCCATGTTCTCCAGATCTTCTATTTGTCCTTATCATTTGTTGTGAGGGAAAGGATGAGCCATGTGCTGCGGGGGAGATGAATCAGTGTGCTCATGGAGAGTATAGTTGGTTGGATAGATCAAATCTCAAGACCTACTTGCGGCAACAGATTAACAGAGATCTATGTGTCGTCATGCAAATCATCATCTCTGGCTCCAGTTACTAACTCTCATATGGAGACTTCAGGTAATGAGTAATTAGTTAACACTCATCATGTCCTTACTAGTGATTTTCATAAAGTTGATGACTCATATCTTCCTATTGCTAGTGGGAAAAGGATTAGAACTTGTACTCAACATCGTATATCTCGTTTTGCGTCTTATGATTCATTATCCCCATCAGACCATGCCTTTGTTTCATCTTTGCCCTCTATATTTATTTCGCAAGGTTGGAAGAAAACACTCAAAGAAGCAATGGTAGAGGAGATGAGAGCACTAAGTGAGAATGGCACGTGGGAGTTAGTTCCTCTACCATCTAGGAAAAAGCCAATGAGGTGCAATGGGTGCTCACAGTTAAGCAGAGAACTGATGGGACCATTGAGAAATATAAGGCGCGACTAGTTGCTAAAGGGTTCACTTAGACTTATGACATTAACTATCAGGAAACCTTTGCTCCGCTGGCTAAGATGAATTTTATTTGTGTCATTTCCTGTGCAGCAACACTAGGATGGCTATTATAACAACTGCATGTGAAAAATGCATTTCTTCACGGTGATCTAGAAAAAGAAGTGTATATGGATGTTCCTCCAGATTTTTCTCCAACTACTGATGGGCCTATTAAAGAAAGTTTCGTATGGGTTAAAACAATCTCCTAGAGCTTGGTTTGAAAAGGTTCTTAAAGCGATGCTAAGATTTGGATATAAGCAAAGTCATGCAGATCATACTATGTTCATCAAACGCTGTGGAAATGAAATCACTGTACTTATTATTTATGTGGATGACATAGTGGAGACTAGTAATGATGAAGAGAAAATGTCTTCTAGAGAATTTGAAATCAAAGGCATCGATCCTTTACGGTACTCGTGTAAGTAGGCATGTTGGGATGTAGACCAGAAGATTCTCCTATTGAGGCCAATCACAAACTTAGTAGTAGTGACGGAGATCATGTCGACAAAGGAAAGTATCAAAGGCTTAAGGGAAGATTAATCTACCTTTCTCATATCAAGACCAATATTGCATATGCAGTTGACATTGTCAACCAATTCATGCATAATGAAGATTTTAAAAAAGATAAAGTGATAGGGAATAGGTTAGACCTCATTCTCTTTTATATTGCTAATTCTAAGTCATTACAGGAATGTCATAAGGCATAAATTATGGGCCAGCCCATTACATCAATAAAGGGAAAAATAAATTAAAAAGGAATAAACTATAACAAATATTCTTTCTTATTCTAACACATAATCCTCAAAAAACACATTTGAATGCAGTTCATCATATCTTGAGGTATCTCTAGTCATAGTTATTTAAGGTTAGAGGCCTTCATTGATACAAATAGGGTTGGTGCTATTGATAACAGGAGGTCTACTTCAGGGTATTGAACATTTGTAGGAGGAAATTTGGTGACTTAGTGAAATAAGAAGCCAGCACTTGTAGCTAGATCAAGTCTTGACTATCGAGCCAAGGCGAATGGCATTTTTGAACTAATGTGGCTTCTAGTTTTACTGGCTGACTTGGGATAGTTGAGTGGTGGACCTATGCAATTGTATTGTAATAATAAGGATGCGATTAACATTGCCCATAACCCGGTTCACCATGATAGGACTAAGCACATCGAGATTGATCCACATTTTATTAAGAAAGTGAATAGTAGGGGTAAAAGAATAATCACTGAAACCGAACCGACCGACTGAACGAAACCACACCGCCGGTTTACGGTCTGTTTATTTTTTATAATTCGGTTGGTCAGTACCATTTATATAAAATTTCGATTTTGCGGTGTGCGGTTTAGTTTACATGAATTTTACACGGCACCGAACCGAACCGTACCGAATTATACTCTCATCTAAACCATCCAAATGTTTTAATCTTAACCGTCCACTTAATAATATATATTACATTAAATGTCTGACCCTTTTGGCCTTCCAAGTCCCACGGTGAGAAAACAAAAAGTTGAATTACTTTTTGTTCTTCTTTACTGATTCATTCTCTTCTCTCTGTCCCATACTCTTTGTCTTCTTCCACTTTAAACTTCAAACAAATTAGGGCTGTTTTACTAAGGGTGAGAAATCAATTGGGGTTTTTACTAAGGCACTCTCAGGTGGTCCACCACTATCATCCATTACTCAGAAGAATCTTGAAGCAAAGTCTTGGTACTAGGTAAATTTCATCCCTATTTTTTTTTTATTTTCAAAACCCTATTTTTTATTGTTTTAATTTTTGAACAAACCCTATTTTTTATTATTAAAAACACAATGTTTATGACACAAATCCCTAATTTTTTAAACACTTTTCAAAAGCCCTAGCCTAGACTGACTTTTGTGTCAAAGTAAATCATGTTTTTAACCTTGTTTATATATATATATATTTATGATGTTTTCAAACACTTGATTTTGATGGTGTTTTAGATCCATAAAAAGATTATAAAAAAAAATTAAAGAAAAAAAAAAAAACAAGGTGTTCGTTATTGGTTAACATGCAAATGAAACACACCTCTTAACCCTACTCTTAACATGCAAATGGGGGGGGGAGGGGGGGGAAAAAGATGATTTAATTTTTGTTCTTGTTATTATTATTTTAATATGATTTTTTTTTTCTTTTAGTGGTGTTAATATATTTTTTCTGTTAATAAATAGGAGGATCAGGATTTTTCTGTTAGTTATTATGTTTACATGAATGATTTAATTTCTGTTAGTTAAAATTTGTTCTTGTTATTAGTTACTTTTGTATTAGTTAAAATTTGTTTTTCTTCTTCTTATTATTTTATTAGTTACTATTTCTTTTTGTTATTTATTTATTTTTATTTTTTTGATAAATCAAATATTTCTTGTTGTTATTATGTTTAGATAGATGATTTAATTTCCCTTACACAAGGGCCCAGTGAAATTGCTACTGAACAACCTACAACACAAGAACATGAGAATGAAAGTACAAAAAATCAGTCTAATAGTGTCAAGGGTAAAAGAGCAAGATCTTTGGTTTGGGATCATTTCACGAAATTGAAGTGTGAATCTGGTAAAAAACCTAGGGCTTCTTGTTGTTAGATAATGTCTCAATGGGACCATATAATTAAATGTGGTGTTATCATTTATAAGAAGCCTACAATTTAAGTGATTCAATTTAGTTAATAGGCTTAAGGGTATATGTGTTATGGACCTAATGTGTAGATACTAGTTGAATAATTTCTATTTCTATGAGGGGCAGAAATAGAAATTAAAACATATTGGTTAAAGTTGGTTTTCCTTCCTTTTGAACTTCCACAATAAATGGAAACCTTTTGAACTTCCACAACATTTCAGTTTTGAAAACCAATTATAACCTTTAAAAGGTTATGGTCCCTATTCCTTCCCAAGTGGTTAAAAAACACTGCCATTTTTCTAAATCCTCTCAAGGAGAAACATAAGGCACCAAAGGGGAAAGGATTAGAAGGCAATAACATAATCAATAACAAAGAGTTTATTGATAATCACGCTTCCGTTTAACCGTTCATCAATGGATTCAGGTATGTCATTTTGTCTTGATTTCTTGATGATACACATGGTAAATGATCCGAAGTGTAAGGTTTATGTTCTGAAATTTAATTTTACAATTGTAACTATTGTGCTACAACTTATGCATGTGATCCAAAAATTAATGGGACAACATCAATGCGAGCTCATCTAGAATCAAAGTGTAAGAAGTATCCCTAAGGCAAGATGAAAAGCAAACTATACTAGGTTTTAAACCAAAAAATGAAACTGGTGATGGGGAAACTGTTGGTAATCTTGTGGCTGTAAGCTTTAGTGTTGATGCATGTAGAAAGGCCCTAGCAAAGATGATAATAATAGATGAATTGCCATTTAAATTTGTGGAGGGTGAAGGATTTAGGCAATTTATGCGTATGGTGCAACCCAAGTAGTTAAAAATCCCATCTAGGATTACCATTGCCAAAGAATGTATGTCAATATTTGTAAGTAAGAAAAAGGCTTTGAAGAATGCACTTAGAGGTCAACGCCTATGTCTTACGACAGACACTTGGACATCCGTGCAAAACTTGAATTATATGTGTCTCACTGCACATTTTAATTGATTGTGATTGGAAACTTCATAAAAAAATTTTGAACTTTTGTATAGTTCCAAATCACAAAGGTGACACACTTGGTAAGGTGATTGAGGATTGTTTGGTAGCATGGGGAATTGATAAGTTTCTCACAGTTACAGTTGATAATGCAAGCTCAAATAATGGTCTCATTAACTTTTTGAAGCGAAAGACAAAAAGAAGAAAGAATACCATATTAGAGCATGACTTTTTACATGTGAAGTGTTGTGCTCACATATTGAATCTAATTGTTTGCGAGGGATTGAAAGAAATTGATAATTCCATAACAAGAATTCAACGTGTTATAAAATTTGTGAGATCCTCTCCATCTAGAATTGTGAAAACCCCACATTTAATTATTCTTAAAAGAAAATAAACAAATAAATAAATTAATTAATTTTATCTACAGTCTATCTGAATTGTATATTAGTGTAAAAGTTAGTTTTAAATTGACCCAATTCAATCACTAACAAAGTCATTATTAAGAATAATAATTTTATGGGTGTTCAATATTTATTGTCTATAAATTATTTTAATTAGGATTCAATATGATAATTATTCTTACTAAATACCTTAGTTAAAAATCTTAGTGTATCAATTTTCAGAAACCCACACAAATACAAATACAAAAAAAAAAAGAAAAAAAAAAGAAGGGGGAATCAAACCTTTGCAGAAATTCGGTGGAGGCTTTCCACATGTTGGTTTGCATGCTTGTTTAGGGAAGAAGAGCTGATTATGCTCTTGGAATTGAGGAAAAGAGAACTTAGAACGAAGAGAAAGAAAGAAAGAGAGAGAGATATATATATATGTGCTCAACAAGCATTGTATATATATATATATGCATGCAAGCCTTCATTGTATATAGGTGTGCATGCAAGCATTCGGTGAAAAAAAAAAAAAAAAAAAAAAGAGAGAGAGAAATCCCTGAAGCAACCAAGCTTAGTAATAGGAGAGGAAGAAGAGTAGGAGATCAAGGAAGCCAAAATTCTCAACCATTTTGTTACCTTGTTACTAAGTAAGAAAACCCTCTCAACCTTCTTTTTTTTTTTATATATTTGAAATTTTCAGATTATATACATATGATAAATTGTCTAAACTTGTAGATAGGATTTTATTTATAATTGTATAAAAATTTTATGATGATATATTAAATATTGGTAGTCTAAAAGTCATGATAATATTGTGGAATTTGGACTTGCATGTGTAGTTTATGTCATTAAAAAGATTATTGAAGATGTTATTTGGCCTTTTAAATCTGCCAGAAAGTTGTACGAATTTTTAGACCATTTTATATTCAAAATTTGAAGATGATTTCTTCTACAAAGTTGTTAATAATGATGTCTAGTTCATCCACAAAATGTTTCAACAATTATTAAGTTTTATACAAATTTTTAACCAAATCTGGAGCTATATACAGATTTTCTTATGTGTTTGAAAAATCATTAAAAAAATTTATATTAAACCAAATCTGATAATTTCTAAGCAAAAAATGAAATTTGAGAAGTCTAGTTTCATAATAAATTTTTAGATCATGGAATTGATTTATAAAATTTAAGTATGGAATTAATTTAAGGAAATGTGATAAATCTGTGTCATAAACACTCTTAGAATTTTTAAGAATTATTTATAATTTATTTTTGGAAATTTCTTTCTGAAAAATGACCATAACATGTTTATTGAGTATTCTATAGATTTATATAAATTTTAGAGTTGTATAAGTAATTTATTTATAATTTTATTTGCAAGATGTACATTCTGAAAATTTCCGGACAGATTTAAGATCATCACTTCAATTATTTATTTGGATAAAAATCAGTTATTGTGTTGGTCTAATTCATCAAATATTGTAAATTAGTAATCCATATATGGGTGTATTGTGGTTTAGTTAATATTGTGCTAGTTTAATCTTATAGATTAAAAGTCCATGCATGTGTGTAATTATGATTTATTTCTTCTTCTTTTTTTGGTATCTACATTATTATTTCATACTATAGTTTAAATAAATTATTTATTTAAATTTTGTACAATTGTTTATTATTGTGTGACATATGTAATATTTTATGTTGGGATTCTAATGAGTTGGTATAACATTATTGGTAATTAAAATTTGAATTTTTGTGAATATCTCAACAAGTAAAGAAACACGAAATTTAACCAATGATACATTAAAATGTAAAAGTGACGGGGTGAGCCCGGTTTAGGATCTTCTTAAGTGAGTGGGGAACCCTGACATGGCACGGGAAGGTATTTCGGCTCTTAACGGTGTAGGCGATATAAGGTTGCTGTTGCACGTGTCACATCACAGATCGTTCCCTGGAGGTAGACCATGATGTCACGACTCGGGTACGTAACTCTGGTACGTGGGCATCATTGGTAGTTACAGTAAGTAACATTTAAATATTTGACCAAGGGGGAGTCAGGATTGCCCGTGGCCATTGCTTAGTGGTTGAATGGAAATAGTGCTCCGCGGGGAGTTACTAAATTTATCTGATAAACTAAATCTATGAAAATTTAAAAAAAAAATGTGGACATATTCCTTATGATGAAATACTGCTTCCGTTTGTTATATTTTTATTTGATTTATTATTATTTATTGTTATTATTTCAACTAATAACATTTATTTTATGCTGACTAAATGTTACTGGTTATTCTGTTATTACACATTATTCATGAATTATGAGTACTATTATCGGAGTGGGCATTTTTGGGTTGTAGTATCTTATTGAGCTCGTCGCTCACTAACATTCCCGTTGCCCTAGCGTTTCGTGCCAGGTACCGAAGAAACCGAAGGAGACACCGAGGCCTTGCAAGGTGACACTCAGCCTTGGTTAGTTTGAAGAGTGCCCAAGTTCCATGAACTATTCCTAAAAATTCTATTTTTTTTTTTTTTGGTTTTCTTTTTATATTTGTGTCATTTCGGTTATGTACTAAGACTAAGTTGTGATGTAAAAACTTTAAATTCTGGGTTGTTAATTAATGGATGTTAGTAATCTTGGTGGCAATATTGATTTTAAGTTTCTAAATCTTATTATAATGTCCTTAAATTTGGGGCGTCACAAGAATGGCCAAGTTCAAATTATGTGTTGAAAAAGAGGGCATTGCGTTTAATAGTAAACCTTGTTTGGATGTGGCTACCCGGTGGAACTCTACGTATCTAATATTGGAACGGGCTATACAATTTCAAAAGGCTTTTGAGTGGTTAGATGATGATGATACTCACTTCCGCTCGAATCTTAGAGAGGATGAGGTTGGTGAGGTTGGAGAAGTTGGTGAGGTTGGAGAAGTTGGTGACATTGGTGAAGAAGATGAAGTTGCTTTAAGTAATAATGGGAAAGGAAAAGAGAGAAGAAAGACAACCGGGCCGCCTACAAAACATGATTGGAAGAAGGCGAGATTGTATGTCAAGTTCCTAAAATTGTTTTACAGTGCCACATTACGTTTTTCAGGTTCTTTATATGTCACTTGTAATGCATTTTTTATTGAAATTATGTTGATAAAAAATGCAATCATTGAATTGTGTGAGAATGAAGATGTAAGTGTAATGGCCCCAAAACGCGTGTCACAATTATCTTTATTTAATTATGCGATAATACGAATTAATTTGAAAATATTTGATGAGGCTACAACTTCGGGACTGAAATTGATGACCATAATGGGTTCAAAAACCGAAATTGGGTACATTTATATGCTAATGGGAATTTTTAGAGCCATTTGGGACGTTTAATTAAAAAATGATTTCGTCTGATTTGCTAATTTTAATATGTTGGAATTAAATAATTGAATAGGAATTAGAGCTTAATACACATTAGTATAATTTAATTTAGTGTAATTAAGATTATAAGATGATGAGATGAATTTAATTTGAGTGAAGTTAATTTGTTTAATTAATTTCTTAGCCTAATTAAGTCAAGCCTTATGTATGTATAATTAAAGGGTTAGTGGAATAGTATTATATTCTTCTATACTCACCAATTGAATAAAGAAGAAAGAATTAGACTGAAGAGTCAGTGGCCTTCGTGAACCACACATAGAGAGAGAGTAAGAGAATGTGCTAGAGAAGAACTCAGGAAGAATTGAAAGGAAGAAGAAAAAGAGGAACCATAAGAAAGCTGAATTTTTTGTCTTGAAGCATCAATTAAGGTAAGAAATTATTCCAAATTCTTGATATGAAGCTCTATTACATATTATCTTCCAAGATATAAGTTTAAATAAATTGAATTTGTCCTTAAATATGAGATTTGCTCATGTAATTGAGAGCTGAGGGCATGCATGTGAACACATTGAAGAATTGTTCAAATTAACTCCTAATCTTTACATGCATGGTATATTTTTGATTCTATACTTGTTCTCTTACATGATTCATGGAGTTTAAGGAGAAATTAAGCATGAATTAGAGCTTGGGTTCAAGAAAATGGATGTTTCTTGAAATTGAGTTTCAAAAATGGAAAAATGGGTTTAATTTGATATTTAGAGCTTTATAAGAATTCAATTAAAATTTTGATTTAGGTTCATAAAATTAGATGTAGTCAAATTAAGCCTTAATTGAGAATTAATTAAATTCAATTGAAATTGAGTTAGGCTCAAGATTATGGAAATAAATGTGAAGATTAATTATTTGGGCCTTGATTTGCTTGAAAATGGAGTTGAAATTGCAAAATGTGCATATTTATGAATTTCTGATTCAGTAATTTAAACATGACTAAATAATTGTAATTTAATGTGTATGAGCCTAATTTAGGCTTAATTGTGTAATTAGTGAATTTAATAAGGATTGGTCCATGATTAGATTATTTATATTTAATTAGTTTGGTTAATACATGGCTAAACATGTTTTAATTAGAGATTAAAGGAAATTAATAATCTAATTAATTCTTAATTCTAGTCATCTGTCACGACCCAAACCCACCCCTATAGGTTTAGCATCGTAACCGGCCAGTAATCCAGGGATTACCGAAGGCCTCTGAACAGATAAGCATAAGATAAGGGGCTGCGGAAGCAATAATACATAATATAGTTGTCCAATGAGTTGTTGACTTATATGAAACAGAAAAATTAAAACTTTATATGCATATTCGATAGTCAACCATACATTATATCCACACACATTACATAATTTTAAGTACAGCCAACATAATCAAATCAAGTCTTATATATACAGGACTAATCAAAACTTGAATCCAAGACACTTCGGGAACCTCTACGTGAGGCGCAATGGTTGGCTAACAACAGAAACACAGCCCCCACAAAGCCTTCGGGGGTGCACCCCAAAAAGATCACCCATATAAATATATATACAAGCAAAGGAGCTAAAGCCCGATGAATAACATTAAGGTAAAGGGGTTAGTGAGCAATTCCAACATATCATAAGTACAGAACAGGTCATAGCATAATCATTCTTGTATCAGAACATAATAATGGTACATCCCATAGAACACAGAACAGAACAGAACGTCTTCCGACTAGAATAACCGGTTCCGGATACTGATTAAACACATATCACCACAATGAAGTGGCTAACGAGATCTCGTAAACTTGTATGTCATGGACCCGCATTTTCATGTCGTCTCCCATGACTTGGAACTATCTATGGATGCCATAATAGATTTCAAACTTGGAATGTTCGTTCACAGAAACAAATATCATTTTAGAAAGCATAGCTTATCACATTTCGTTTGGAACATAAATCATATGAACGTATCTTTACAATAACGTTACTCACAGTGGTTCCAGTAAGCGGTCAATCAATCCTCGAGTCTTGACCTATAATCACAAAATACATAACACAAGCATGTCTTATCATTATACATTCAAATGGCCATTAGGGCTTAGCTTTCATTGCATTGGTTCTTATTCTTTCTCATACAAAATAAACCGGTTTCTTATTTCGCATATTCTTTCATTACTAAGCCCTTCTTTTCCAAATAGATTGATCTTTTACTTGGCTTCTTAAACAATTACCACTAGATCAATGATTCATTCTTTAACTAACTAATCTATGTTGATTGATAGCTTAATAATCTCTATTGAGTCACAAATCATGTCTAGAATGCTTTGGAAAGAGATGGGAATAAAAATGTTAACTAAATGCAATTTTCCAAAATATGCTGAGAATGAGTCTCCGCTCGAGCGCCACTTTGATCGCTCGGGCGGACTGTAAAATTTGAAAACTACTGGGAGCTCGATTTTCACGCTCGAGCAGACAACATGAATTATGAAAATTCTAGAATTGCAAATGAAGTTCAAATTTGATATTCAAAGCCTCAAAACATGTATTTTTGGTACACAAAAATGGAGAACCACTGTATGATTTAGTAAACACTTCCAATTAGAAAACATTCATTCAAAATCATGTTCCAATTGCCCAAATTTAGTTTTAATTCATCTTATTAATATCAACCCACAATTCTAAGATATAAATTAGGCTTTCCAACCTTTTGAAATTCCATGTATATAATACAAATAGATCCAATTTTACTATTAATAAACAAAATCAACTTAACTCAGTTTTTAACCAAATATTTAATTTATAATCATGGGTGTTCTAAAATGTATCTAAATTGAATAAAATTCCCAAATTACCTCACATGCATGGGTTCAAATTTAAAATTAAACTAATTTCTATCTTTCATAATAAAATTCAAAAACCTTGTCTAACATTAGAACTAACCCCAAATTCTCATAAACTTGATTTTTTATAAAATTCTTCCTTCTCTTCAAAATATGAAATTGCATGGCTTAATTCTTAAAACCTTCATTGTGCATGTAATTATTTCCATAAGGATCAACCCCAACCATGTTCATGAATTAATTCTTTAATTTCTCTAAATTACATGCATGTAACCATAAGATTCAAATTCATATAAAAATAATTAATTTCTAAATTAATTTCCATAATCATGAACTTAACTCATTTTTTTGTTAATTTATTTTTTGTTTACATAGGATTGACTTCAAACTCTTTTCTATCATGAAATTAAAGTTAGAAACTTCTTAGATAATCATTTGCATGTATGAATTTAAGATCAAAATTAACTATTTTGTATTTTCAAATCATAATTTTACTTCTTGAATTGTTCTAATTTAGATTTTCATTACTTTTCTTCATATCAAACCTAATTTAAGCTCATAAATCTTTAAATCATAAATTAAGATCTAGAATCTTAGAAACCCACAATGCATGTGAGGTTAGACTTTAAATTTATGAAGAATGACAAAGATCAAACTTAAATATTAAATTACAACATCAATCTCTTAATTATCAAACTCTACTCAAATTTTCTTCATCTTCATGCCAATTTCTTTTTAATTATATGCAATTGAACCTAATTACTTCTTAATTTCAGTTGTTAGAAAATGAATCTACAAGAATCAAGTTTGAAATCCTTACTTATCATTCTCAACGGTTGAATTTTTTGATAAGTTCTTGAACTCTCCTTTCCTAGCTTTTCCACTTGACCTTCCTTCAAAATTCCCAGCAAGGGTTTAAGGAATTGAACCTCTTTCTCACCCACAGTTGTCTCTCTCTTTCTTCCTCTATTCTAATTCTGCTTCCAGCAGAGTGAAATGCATCACTTGACTTCAATTGCCATCACTCACTATTTTATTTATTTTTATTCATTAGTGGGACATTTGTCCACATATCATGAATCCATGTCTCATTAACTTAGCCTACTAATCACACTTTAGTTTAATTAAGCATCACTTAGCCTTGATTAATCATAATTAGCACTCAAGTTAATTAGTCATAGCTAATTACAATTTCCTACATGATTTAATTAGTCTAATTGACTTCCTTTGGAGCCTAATTAAATATATTTAAATTTATCAATCTGAATCAGATTTTTAGTCAGACTCCCAAAAGGCTCCAAATATTAAATTAAATTTATCACCATTATCAATTTTGATTTCCCAAATCATTTAGGCCTTCAATTCCTGATTAGACTCAAATTTCCATCAATAAATTACATATTTGAGTTGGACGCATCGTAATTAAATTTAATTTATAATAACCACAATTCTCAATCTTCATGACTTAATCAACTCCAATTAGGACCTAATTAATCGAATCTCAATTTTGCTAAACTGAATCGAATATTTAATTAAACTCCCAAATGGGTCCGTAATTAAAATTAAATTGATTAAACTTCTCAATTTTACTTCCTTAAGCCATTTGGACCCTTAATTTCTAATTTTGAAATAACTCTTTAACATAATCATATATGAATCAAATCCTACAATTCTCATAAGTCCAAATTAAATTATAATACTCGGCACTTAAATTTCAAATCCTCTAAATTAATCAAGTACAAGTCATTATACGTGATGGGATCGTTACATCATCCATTTTTAAAAGCTTAAGTGAACTAAATATGTTTAAGATGATTGTGTATCGTGCTATGCATATTTGTGATTGTAGGTCACGAGTCAAGTACTACTTGACTAACCGTTTTGGAAGCCCATTGTGAGTAACGTTATTGTAAAGATATGTTCACATAAATTATGTTTCAAATGTGATTTGATAAGTTATGATTTCTAAAATGATAGTTGTTTACGTGAACGAATGTCTTATGTTTGAAATCTATTATGGCATCCATAGATAGTCCCAAGTCATAGGGGACAGCATGTTAATGCGGGTCCATGACATATATGTGATTACGAGATCTCGTTAGCCACTTCATTGTGGTGATATGTGTTTAATTGATATCTGGAACTGATTACTCTAGTCGGAAGACGATATGTAATATGTTCTATGAGATGTACCATTATGTTATGTTCTGATATGAGACTGATATGAATGATTGTGTCATGATTTGTTTTACGGATATGATATATTTGGAATTCGTTCACTAACCCCTTTATTTTAATGTTATTCACTAGGCTTTAACTCACTGTATATATATATATATATATATTTACATAAGTGAGCGTTCTTGAGGGCAAGCCTAGAAGGTGTCTTTAGCCGAGCCACTGTTTTGAAGCCTACCGAGTTGTTTTGTGTGCCTCCGAGTTGGGGCTAGGCCTGGAAGGCCGTTGTCAAACTTTCGATTGTGAAGTAAACTTTTGCTCTGTGTTTATGTTATGTATAAGATGTTAAATTATAAGTTATGTACTGAATGTGGGTAAATTAACGTTTTTTCATGTAAATATTTGTTCATATAAATGCACAACTCATTGGACTATTGGTGTTTTTGTATATTGCTTCCGCTAGCCCGATTATTTTTTATTGTACAGGAAGGCCTTTGGTAATCTCGGATTCTTGGCGATTCTGATGCCAAACTTATAGAGGCGGGTTTGGTCGTGACAGTAAGCTTGCATTTAATGGCATGTGGCATGAGTTCCAAGTTTGATAAGTATTGGGGTAAATTTAACACGGTTAATTTGCTATTGTTTGTTGCGATTGTTATTGATCCCCGTTACAAACTCAATTATATTCAATGGTGCTTGGAAGAAATTTATGAAGCTAAGCATGTTGATGATTTGATGATGAAACTAAAGAATGAGTTGACACAATTATATGATTGGTATGCTTTACATGTTCAAAGTGGTAGTGTGCAAACACAAACTGTTGAGGAGTCATCAAGGGCAATCGATTTGGATGAAGAACATGACATGGATGTTGGGCAAAAATGAAATCCAAGTATAAGATGCGTTTGGAGAAACAAAGTAACATGCTTAACAAATCTGAGTTAGAGAAGTTTTGGTGGATGATTGTGAAGAAGATAATGATGATTTTGATATATTGGGTTGGTGCACTACAAGAAAAGTGAGTTTAAAAGACGGAAGTATTTGCGACGGCACACTTGCTGTCTCAAAAAGTGACTTTTTGCAACAGCACAACTTGCTGTCGCGAAAAATGTGAGTTTTTGTGACGGCACACGTATATTCACATAGGTCATATACATAATCAATCAATACATAAAGTTAATGTATTCTGTCAACTGTCAAACTCTATGACACATCCAATTGATTAGTTTTAGTTTGCCTAATCATCATGCATTGTCTACAACAATCAAAACTACCCTCCACCGGTAGCCCAAAGCAATTATGTCTAAGCTGATAATAAAAGCACCAACAGATAAAATATCCGCATTTTCAAAAGTGAACGATTTATTAATCCGACTCCACTATTCCATCTTATAATGAACCACTATCATTATATTCAACTCAATTTCACAAATCCATAACTTTCCCAAATTAATTATACCAATTAATTTATATACAAATTAGGGCTTTCTTCCCCGTTTCTCAATATTAACCCAATGGTTCAAATATCAATTATCAACAACAATAACATCATTTTGAAAACCAAAATACATATTTAAGAATCAAACAACAAAACCCTCTTTTATATCTTTTGAAACCCTAAGTCCAAAAATCAACCATTTAAACAACAAACTCAAAATCTAGGTCAAAACCCATAAGAGTGAGTAGGAATCCCCACCTCAAATTCGGAGCCCAAGGGAAGAAGATGAAGAAATTGAAGATGCTCCAAATCCCAAAATTTTCGGATCAAAAGATAGCTCTCGACGATCAACATAACTTTTACAAAGGCCTAAGGTGAGGAAATCACTTATACTAGATCAATACCTAGAGAGAAGTTGAGGTCCTAGTGAGAGAAGGTCTCCAATGGTGTTTTTGAAAAGTAAGAGAGAGAAATGGAGTTGAAAAAGTGATCCAAAAATTCAGATCTCGGAGTGATATACTTGCCTCCCCGTTCGAGCGTGGAAACCCCCGCTCGAGCGTCACTCACAGACTCTCGCTCGAGCGTCCAAACCGCCGCTCGAGCGCCGGATACACGCTCCCAGAACTTTTGCAGAACCAGCTCCCCGCTCGAGCGCCAAACTCCCCGTTCGAGCGTCACACACAAACTCCCGCTCAAGCGTCAAAACGCCCGCTCGAGCATCCAACACTGCAGAGGAAAAATACTGAGAGATGGATTTTCCCGCTCGAGTGCCAAAACCCCCGCTCGAGCGGAGAAGCACAACAAAGGCCCGCTTGAGCGTCAAAAGATCCGCTCGAGCGTGAAGGTTAATTTATGGGCAACTACTTTTGGTTTCTAAGCTCAACCAACCTGTCCAACACAACCCAAGACTCAAATACAAAGAGTAATGGATGTAAACAAGATATACACAACAACCAACTTCACGGAACCTAAGTCCGGATACAACAATTAAAGAAAGGGAAACCGAGATCGCTGTATAATGTCAAAGATGATAGATCAATGATGGAGGAGAAGCGGTAATGATGACAACAAGAGAAGAGGGCTGGTGTAAGGAGAGTGACAACGATGGCGAGGGTGGAAGAGGATGACGATAATGGAGAAAGAGGACGATGGTGATGGTTAAGGCGAGCATTGTTGAAGATGATATAGAATGTCGATGGTTGAGGTGAGCGGCGTTAAAGGTGACGGAGGATGATGGTGGTTAAGGCGAGTAGCGTTGAAGCCAATGGAGGACGGCAATGGTTAAGGCGAGTGGCGTTGAAAAGGCAATGAAGGAATGCAGTGGTTGAAGTGATAGGCATGGAAGGCAATGAAGTGCCGTTGATGGAAACAACGGTGTGTTACCCATTGGAGAAATAGTTAGAGGGAGGGAGAGGGAGAGAGAGAGAGAGATAACAATGAACAATATCAGGGCAACATAAATAGTACACAGATAATAAAATACTCTAGGGCAGAAAGGTAAAACAACGAATAGGATATGATTGATATGTACATAAGAATATTTTTCAGGACTAACAGGGCAATAAGTCCCAAAAAAGGACCGGCTCATAATAAACTCAAGAATTTAGGAGAGATGAATATTTCAGTTTCACATTACTATTCGGGCCTTCTCAACATTGGACGCCCCAACCCATAGGCCCCTCAACAACCATAAAGCCACTAGACAATAAAACCAAACACAGCACAATGCCGTATCGCCTTGCTTAGGCGTAAAAAACATAGGTCGTGCTTGGTTAAATTTTTAAATCAATTTTTGTAATGAAAAATTCAAAAATTATATTTGATTTACAGCTTTTAAAAATTGTTTTCAAAATTGTTCTCTCTTTCTCTCTCTCTCCTTTTTTTATACATCAATCAATCATTTTTTTCTTTTCTTTCTCCTCGCTCCTTTCTCATTCTATTGAAAAATTATTGGTTGATCTAGAGGCGCCACATGGCCACATCTTTCACCAATCACAATTCACCATGTCCCCTCATGTTCTCCTATCACCCAACACAAATTCATAGGCCCCACTCCCTCCACCAATCACAATATTATTAGGGCACCAAGTGGCGATGCCCCAAGATCTACCAATAACTTCTCCATTTTCTCGCATTTTACGTATCAATCAATTTTTCTCTTATACCCATCTATTCAATTATATAAAAAAAAAATATTACAAATTACTTTAAAATTATTTTTAAAATATACCACCAAACAAAATTTGCAATTTTGTAAACTTTTTTCAAAAACTATCTTTCATTATTAAAACTATACCAAACGAAGCCACACTTTTCTTATATTTCAATCGGCTATTAAGAGGTTGTTTAGAATGATCTAAATAGATATACTTTTTAATTTTTTATATAAAAATATAAAAAAATAAAGAAATAATATAACAAAAAATAAAAACAAAATAAGTGTACTTTTTTGTAGTGTACCAAAACTGTCAAGACCCAAACCCACCTCTATAGGTTTAGCGTTGTAATCGGCCAATAATCCTTAGATTACTAAAGGCCTCATAACAAATTAACATATAATAAGGGGCTAGCAGAAGCAATAATACAAAATACATTATCCATAGAGCTGTGTAAACGTACACGAGACATAAAATTTACACATATATTTACATGCATTTATAGTGACATCATATATGCGTCATCAAGTCCAATTATTCAAAAAGGGACTTGGCCCTATTTACAAATTATGCAAAAGTCTTGTTCAAACAAAAGAGACAAGATACATTAATAGACACCACGTGCAAACCACTTGAACACTTGACATGCTAGGGAACCTCCACAAGAGGCACAGTGGTTGGCTTGACAAAATTGAACTCCAGGCTATCCACTTAAACCTGGTCCTGCACCTGATTACCTATATACATAAATAATAGAATGAGCTGGAACTTAGTGAATAATAACAGAGTAAAGTATTTAATGAATGATGTCCCATAATAGATTCAAAAAGCAGATTTCATATTAGAAATAGAATCAGATTCACATGTTTTTTCCGATTTCAGGTTCACATGCTTATACAAATTTCATAAACAATTATACGTGGTACATCCATTAACTAACATATTAAATTGGTCATGAAGATCCACGTGTACATGAGGTGGCCATAAAGAGCCATAATCACTTGAAATGGTCATAAAGACCCACGAGAAAATAGATAAGCGGTTATGCATAACCAGTTCCATAAAGGAACCCATGTGAACCTTGGTACCAGGTAACAGATATCACTTGAACACATCATGCTAAGGATGCCATGATTACATTTCGAAAGTTGAACAATCATTCATTTAATCACATAATACCATTTCAGAAAAACATATCACATCATATCATGTTGAAAATACATATAACCAAAAATAGCTTTACAGAGTTGTTACTCACAATTAGCTCCAGTAACAGAATAGATCACATGGATAGAACAGACGATCAAGTGACACTAACACGTGACCTACACAAACACGTGACAAATACGCTTGAACAATTGTCCCAAAAGTGCTTAACTCAGTGTTCTTCTTTATGTGTGTTTCTAACCATTTTTCTTTCTCATTATCATATCTTGTTTAAGGCTTACGAATGCCTAAGATGCAATGAGGATGCCACAATGTATTTTGAAACACTTAGTCAAATTTTGAAAAACTAGGCAGTTCGCTCGAGCACAAGTTTCTTCACTCGAGCGGACCCCTTGGTTTGTAAAAGTACTGGTTGCTCTCACTCTACGCTCAAGCGTAGATTCCTTCACTCGAGCCTAGGTACAAAATTGTGAGCGGTCGCTCAAGCCCAACGTCCTACGCTCGCAATGTAATGATCCAAAATATATATATATATATATATATATTTAAAATAGTCAGTGCATAAATTAATTGAGTAATATTCGAATTGGAGTGTTGTGTAAAGTTATGTGCGAAAATGGTTCAATTTTGTAATAATTTATATATATATATATAATTTTTGATCTCAGAAATTATAAAATTTTTATTATGTTGTTCTTATAAGAGTCTAGCATGTTGGACAAAAATTTCAGAATTTAATGGTGAGTATTTATTTTATGAGAATTTGTAGACTGATTGGTGTTCAGTTCAATTTAAAGCAGAATTTGAAATTTGAGTTTTGGGTGTTTGGACCATGATTTGAGATAAATTTGTTGGGTCTATTTTGGTATATAATTGGACCATGTTTGGTTTATGGGTGAGACCCATGACTTAGATTTAATTTAATTTGAATTTGTTTAATTACTCATATTTAACTGTTTAGCCCCTTTTTGATTATGTGATTCGTAGTAACCACCTTGGGAGTTGTTATTATTTATTATATATGATTATAATAAATATTTGATAGTTGATTTTATGGTGTGTAGCATATGGTGAAAAATTATATATTTTTATAGTGAATAAAATGGGTGTATATTTCGTAGTGAGCAAACTATTATATTCTGTGGTGTACAAAAATGTTATATTCTGTGGTGAGAAAAAATATATTATTTTATAATTTATATTATAAAATTTTAAGGTATTATTACAAAAATTATTTTTTTGAAAAACCCACTCTTGGGAAAGCAAACCCACATGGGGTTGCTTCTCTTTTTTTTTTTTTTTTTGCCTTGCCCATTATTTTCCTTTCCCATTCATTTCTTTTGGGGTTTGGAGCAGAGAGCTCCCGCTCTCTCCCTCTTTGTCCTTCTCTCTCTCTCTTCCTCCATTGTTGCTCAATCTTTAAGTTTCAAATGGGAGTCCTTAGATTGAGATTTTGCAAAAGTTTTGTAAATGAAAGTCGGAGAACTCATCGTGATCTTTGCAACGAGGGTCTCGAATCCATGATCGGGCGATGTTTGCATTTTCGGATTTGCTTTTTTTTTCATATTTGAGGTAAGGACTTTCTTCATATTATTACATTAAAGCTATGTTAGGGATATTTTGAGAAAACATATCATTATAGGAAGCTTTGTATATATGTATTTCTCATATTTTTGTTTGGTTAATTTTTGGAAGAAAAATTATGTGAAATGTTAAAAATATTGGTATTTTGAACTTGGTTTGGGGAAATCATCTTGTGTTGGTAATTTTGTAAAAAAATCCGAAAATAAAATTAAAAGTTGTATGGGTTTTGTCTACATCATATTATGATTAGAAAATTTGTTTTGAGAAATATAAAGTTGAAATATTTTTTTCATCTTTGATTTGGAATTTATTTTTGAGAAAAATAAATTAATGTTGATGAATATTGAGTAAATTGTTAAGTTGGAATTATAGAGTTATTTTGGGATTAAAAACTCTACAAGTGTTATATTTTTGATATTTTGTGAAAGGTGATGTGTTGATGATTTAGTTTTTGTTCATTTTTTGTGAAAATGAAAGTATGAAATGAAGACTTTTGAACTCTCAATCTTAAAAGTGTACTCTTGGGCATATTTCAAATTTTTGATGTAAATATCATATTGATTAGTTAACTTTAGAAAGGTTGTGAAAATTGTTATTTGAAGAGAATTTGGGAAATATTGGCTATTTGAGTAGCTTGGCATGAAATGTGATTATGTTTGAAAGATGAGTTGGGTTAAGTTGTGTTTGGTATTATTTCTTTTGAAAAAATGCGAAGATAATAAAATTACTAATTTAGTGGATTAAATTAGTTTGGTTAAAAGTGTGTTATTGAGATTATACCATAACTTTTAATATTGTAGGATGAAAATGTTAATATTTCATAAGTATGAGATTTTGGAGAAAATAAGTGAGATAAAGTTGTTTAGGTGTGAAACAAAGTTGAACTAAGATTATTAGTTAAGTTGAGGTGATTTAGTATTTGGCTCCTAGTTTTACTAGTTGAGTAATGTTATATTAATAATTTCGTACTTCAACAATTTTATGAGATATTTGAATGGTTTTGGTGGTCTTTGACAAGAAAACAAAAAAAAAAAAGAAGAAGTGATTTTAGCTCGTTTGGAGCAAATGGATGAATTGGTTAAAATAAGAATGAGTTATCAAAATTTTTAATTAATTATTTATTTTCCTTGGTTTAAATCGATGGGGTTGATGTTAATAATTGGAAAGTGAACACCATGTTATATTTTATAATTATAGTCAAGAGGAGATTTTGATAAAATTGATTAAGTGTTGGAATAGTCACTTATGCTTATGAGAATTATGATTGAACTTGAAGATTCCAAGATTTTACTTGCATGAGAAAAATAGAAATTTGATTCTATTTAATGTTTGGGAAGGGAAGGAGTTTTTGGAAAGATTGTAATTACATTTTATTGATAATGTATGTGAGTTAGAAATTGATGAAACCTTGAACTCGTTTTGGTGTCATGTGTTATTGCTATGATGAACCTATTGTTTAAAAGTTTTGGTTTTGGTAACCTGTAGAGGATTACCATGTTGGTATTTAAATGAGGAGATTCTTGGAAACGTAAGAAAATGTTTGATTTTGGAAGTTTGTTTTATATAAAGAATATTGTTGAATTGTCTTGAAAAGACTAAGTTGGAAATTGTTGATTTATATGTGGTAAGTATATGAACATTGACATTATTATATTATCTCTTGGGATTGTATCATGGTATTACATTGATAGAGATATGGAAATTGATCACAATGGAGCAATGTATTGTGGAATTGAAATTGGAACTATTCTAATGCATTGTTACATATTGCATTGCCATTCCATTTCATTGTTATCATGGATTTCGAAGTGCAATTGAAAACTATTGTTTTGAGAAATGAATTGTTTTTGGTGAAACAAGATCATTTTGATTTGTTTTGGGTAAATGTGATGGTAAGTCCGGATAAGGGGTGTAGTTTGATGTTGGTTAAGTCGGCCTGCGTGTCCAGGGTGAAAGACTGAAAACACGCACGGAGGAGGTACCACTGCCCTTCCGGTGAGAGACCGGTAAAGTGGGGATTTTGTAGTGCTCAATATACCTACTTGCAGACGCCAGCCTAGGGATTACCTGAGTCGTATTTACCACCTTGAAATTTTATTGAAATTGTTGAATTAATGTGTTTTCAAATTGGCATTGTACACGAGATTTTCAAAAGATGAAAAAAATATTTTGAGCATGACATGGCATATGCATTCATCTCATAAGACTGTATAAAAATGTATTTAATGCTTTGTTAGATGTCATTATGAATGGTTTAATTATTTGATTCAATTGGCAATGGAATAATTGAACGAATTGGAAAAGGATGTCCTATTACTATTGAAGCATGTTTATTTATTTAAGTTAACTAGTTGTAGTTAATTAAATAAATTGGATTTAGGAGATTATGTAATAAAATTCTATGGTTTGACATGATATGATTTCATGTATGTATATGAGTATTTTTGTACCCGCATATCTTCTAATGTTTTAATATGAGATTGTTTAGTGAGCTAGTGGTTGCTCACCCCCTACCTGTACATGTGTAAAGGGAATGTTTTTTGGATTTGAAGATCAAACAATGGGTTTTACCATTCATAAGTGTAATGTAGTGATGGATTGTACTACATCATTTGTTTATTTGGCTGAATGCTATCTTTTTCTAAAGAGTAGTGTCCTCTCTTTTATTGTAAACCTCTGGGCATTTCTTTTATTTGTATGTAAATGTCTTTGTTGTATAATGAGAGGGAACATGTATATTTAATTATTTATCTTTCCATCCAAGGATGAATTGTCATTTGTAAATGGACTTAATTAATGAATATTGGTAATGTATCCGAGTAATAAAATACAAGGCGTGACACACAACTTCTGAGAGCTTGCATTCTTCACTCGAGTGCAGCTTCCTACGCTTGAGTGGAGAGCTCAAATTCTGGAATTTCCAAATTGCTCTTCCAAGTTCAAAACTCAATTTCAAACCTTTAAAACACATTCTTTTGGCCAAAACTTGGTAAAACACTTGTCAACTTATAACACATCATGAATTAAAGGTTATTTCATAAAATCAAGGCCCAAAAGTAAGCGAATTGTTCAAAATTAAACTTGAAATGTACATATATGCAACATGCATGCATTCCTTTGAATTTAAACTCTTCAAATCATGCTTAAACAAGATAAAATGCTAGAAAATATGACGATGTCTCAAAACCAAGTTAGAATTGTTACATGCATGGGAGAATTTATTAGAAAACATACTCAAAACGCAATGTAATGCATATGCATGTATGTATTAAGCTTAAATTCTACAATTCAAGCTGAATTCATGAATTAATCTTTTACTCCCTTTGAGTTCTTATATTGAGCAAGTCAAATTCCAAACTTAGAGATTAAATTCCTTACCTAAGCTTTACAATTCTTTGATTTCAAGAGAGCTCTTGCCAATTCTTCAAGCTTTCCTTCAATTTCTTCCCAATTCCCTAACAATCTTCCTAGTTGATTCAATTTCCTCCTCTTCTCTCTCTTACTCACATTTGAAGCTCAAGAAAATGAAGATGAGATAATTCTAGATACATATAAGCCTTATATAGGCTAATTAGTGGGCTTAATTAATTTTTGGCTTAAGTTAATTAATTCGCATTATTTTATTATAATTATTTGGTTTCGAATCGAATTCTAATTAAACCTACCATAAAATTCTAAAAATCCTAATTAGCACGTATTTTTAGCAATTTCGTATTATGTGACTGATAAGGCCCTTAATTTGCATATCGATACAGAAATACAGACGGATAGTTCTACGACAGACAGATATAATGCAAATAACACACATAACATATGATTAATCACATGATTCCATCTTAATTACTTATTAGACGTTTTTAATCATAGATAATACGTTAATTACGGGTCGGGGTTGTTACAGTCTTCCTTCCTTGAAGAGTTTGGTCCTCTAAACTCTAATTACCTTCATTTCAAAAGAATGTCGGATCAAGAGAGAACAAATCAGGGTATCTCCTCATTATGTCTTCTTTGATTTCCTATGTTGCATATGTCCTTCCATGGTTTTTCCAGTCAACTTTTACCAACGGTATTTCTTTGCTTCTTAATATTTTGATTCGGCGGTTCACAATTTGAATTGGTCATTCCTCATAGGTAAAATCACCTTTCAATAGCACGTGGATCGGCTCAATCACATGTAATGGATCCCTCAAATAGCCTCGTAGCATTGAAACATAGAAAACATTGTGCATATTTTCCATAACTGGAGGCAAAGCTACTTGTTACGTCACAGAATTAATCTTCTCAATGATTTCATACGGACCAATGTATTGTGGTGCTATCTTTTCTTTCACACAAAATCGTGTCTGGCCCTTTATAAGTGTCACTTTAATGAACACGTGGTCATCGATTTCATATTCTCTGTCTCTTCTCCGAACATTCACATAGCTCTTTTGACGACTTTGTGCAGTTTTCAATCTTCACTGAATCAATTTCACTTTTTTTGTCGTTTCTTGTACAAGTTTCTGCCTTAATAATGGTTTATCACCAACCTCAGATCAACAGATTGGTGATTGGCATTTTCTTCCATACAAAGCTTCATAAGGAGCCATTCCAATGCTTGAGTGGTAGCTATTGTTGTACACAAACTCTGCCAATGGCAAGTATGTCTCCCAAGTTCCTTGGAAGTCCAACACACACATTCGTAACATATCCTCTAGAGTTTGAATGGTCCATTCTGATTGGCCGTCTGTCTGTGGGTGATAAACGCTACTCAATCTCAATTCAGTTCCCAAAGCTTGGTGCAAACTCTGCTAGAATCTCGAAGTAAACTTAGGATCTCGATCAGACACAATAGATACTGGCACACCATGTAGTCTCACAATTTCATTCACATAGATGTTAGCCAATTTATCTGCATTATAAAAAGTTTTGATAGGCAAAAAGTGAGCAGATTTAGTTAAAAGATCAACAATGAAGCAAATAGAATCCATACCTTGAGTGAAACGAGGCAATCCAATAATGAAATCCATCATAATTTGCTCTCATTTCCATTCTGGTATTGGAAGCGGTCAAAGTGGCCCGGCGGGTCGTTCATGTTCAGCTTTCATTTGTTGACAATACAGACATTTGGCTACAAATTCGACAATACACTTCTTCATTCCAGGCCACCAAAAATTCTATTTCAAATCCTTATACATTTTTGTGTTCCCCTGATGCATAGCAAATTTAAAATTACGTGCTTTGGTCATGAGATGTTTTCTCAATTCAGAACAATCCGGCACACAAAGTCTACCCTGAAATTTCAATACGAATCCTGGCCTTGATTTTGAATCAATCTCATCAACAATCTTCTTCAGAAATTCATTTTCTAGTTACCTTTCTTTCACTTCCTCAATGATGGCCGATTGTGCAGAGATAACAGCCAAGATTCCATCATGTTTAGGCAGTACAATCTCAATTTCATTTTGCTCCAGATCACACAACAACTTTTTCCAACCGGTGAGCAAACAGACAAATTCCCTATCGATTTTCGACTTAAAACGTCTGCAACTGTGTTGGCCTTCCCTAGATGGTACAACATCTGTAAATCATAGTCTTTGATTAATTCAAGCCATCTTCTTTGTCTCATATTTAGTTAATTCTGGGTGAAAAAGTATTTCAGACTTTTATGATCAGTATACATTTCACAAGTTGTTCCATATAGATAGTGGCGCCAGATTTTCAAAGTAAAAACCACTGCTGCCAATTTAAGGTCATGGGTCGGATAGTTCTTTTCATGTAAACGGAGTTGGCGAAAACATAAGTAATCACCATTCCATTATGCATTAATACACATCTCAAGCCCTTATATAAAGTGTCATTGTCACCAATTTAATCTTCAATTCTTGAAAAGCGGATTCCCTCTGATCATTCTAATCAAAAGGTACATTCTTATGAGTCAACTGTGTCAATGGTGTAACAAGTTTCGAGAAGTCTTTTACAAATCTATGATAATAATCTGTAAGCCCTAAAAAGCTTCTGACTTTAGATACATTGGTTGGTCTGCCAGTTCACAATAGCCTCAATCTCATGCGTGTCAACTGAAATTCCATTTTTGTTGATCACATGCCCTAAAAAAGTCACACCGTTAAGCCAAAATTCACATTTGGAAAGTTTTGCATACAATTTCTTCTTTCTCAAAATCTATATGACAGTTCTTAGATGATTCTCATGGTCTTGCCTGCTTTTAGAATAAATCAATATATCATCAATAAAAACAACAACAAATTCATCAAGGAATTGTTTCAACACCCTATTCATTAAGTCCATGAAGGCAGCTGGTGCGTTAGTTACACTAAACGACATTACTAAAAACTTATAGTGCCCATATTGTAGCTCGACTTTTCTGTACCCCTTTTCGGAAGGCGAATAGGCCTTACAGTATCGGACTCCCGCGGTTTTGAATCTGATTCCACAAGTGCAATGTGAAATAGATAAACACCAAAGAGTCCCAATCCGGTAAATCTTTTTGGAAAATCAATTTTGAATAAAAAATGCCAAAATTGGACTGCTTTGCCAGATACAGAGTTGCCACATAAATATTTTTGGAAAATCTAGGAAACCCGTGACTCGTGCCAAAGGCCACGTGTCCATCATCACCAAAGTTGCCTCGGCTTAGGAACTTGGGTACGAGAGGGGAAGGTCATGAATACATTTGAGCACCTCTGCTCGCCCGATCACAAATCGACCTCCATTAATCATGATATGAATCTTATGTACATTATATGCTCTTGTTCCGATTTATTAGGCTAGTATTACTATGTGATGCGCACACACACAAGGTATAGACTGGTTTTCCCGAATTGGGACAATTCAATTTTATGTTTGTTTTTCGAAAAGGGTTTGATTTTACCATTTAACAAAGTGGGCTTAAATCTTGTGAATTTGCCACTTGACAAACTGGGCTTAAACGTACATTCATTGAATCATTCCAATTCAAGCAACAAGCCTTCATCCACATGCATTCAAGCAGTTATAGCAATTAAGCATTTAGCCTCATGGTAAACATGCTAGTCATGGCAATCATTCACACTCACGCAAGTATGCTAAAGCACTAAAAACTCACCTAGTACTCCAAGCTAAGGTAAAACAAAAAAGTTAGGAAAATGCATGATTCCTAACTATACAATATAGCTAATGCAACACATACAATAACGCAACTAAAATAGGCTCGGCTACTTAATATGTTATTTGCAACAATTTCATAGCATGCGTTTAAACACGTATTCAACGAGGTAATAAACGACAATGCAAGTTTGAATGATGAACTGAGCCTCGGTACATGCAAGACAAACGAATGGAAGCAAACATGCGATATGCTAATTGAAACGTGATGCCCTTAATCTAACCATCAAAAGCTAGTAAATAAAAAGGAGAAAGACATGAGGTTGCAAGACATACACATTATTACAAGTTTATGCCCTCGCGTAGGACGGTCCAATGAATAAGCTAGCTAGCTAACTAACCTAAGCTAATTAAGCTAACTATTATAAACCGAATGAAATAAACTAACTAACTACTCTAAGCTAATTAGTTAATACAACAAATGAAAGTAATTAACTAACTAACTAATTATTACAATACTTAATTAGCTATAACTAATTAATTACAACAAACATTTAAGCTAAGCAGCCCGGTATGCGAAGAATGCTCATGCTTATGCTCGATTTCCACCCGAAAAGCCACTATTTTGCTTCTGAATGCCTCTGTTTGCACACTTGAGCACTAACACTGCTGCCCACTTCCAAAATAGCCCTGCTTAGCCTAAAAAACACACTACTCAATTTGCACTGGTGGCCGACAAGGGACCGGTCGGCTACTGATGGTGGCCAGTCAGCCACTACTGACTGGACTTCGTTACTGTAACAGAGAGCAAACAGAGCAAGACAGTGTATTTCTCAAGGGCTTCTTTGTACTGTGTATCCCTCCTTATCACCAAAACATTTCAAAGGAGTAATACACTTGGTCCTCAAACCATCAATTCAAGCAATTTCATTGCATGATGGCTAAGGAACCAAGATGTACAAGTTTAATAAATGCACAAACAAGACCAAGAACCATCACCCTATCATGCATGATCAAGGGCAATGGAGACCTTGGAAACTTGGCACATTTCATCACTTTGAGTATGAAATGCTCCACTTTTCCTTGTGTTCAATTAACGTCCGATTGAACACACCAAACACAACCAAATTTTTATCTTGCACAAATTTAGTTTCAACTTTTATTTACTCATTTTAGATTACCAACCATTCTTTAACAATTAAGTCCATTGGTGAATAAGTCTTCTAAAAGAGAAAGAAGTGTCAAACAAGGGGTGGTTTAAGGCAAGAGATAGGTGTCATGCCGTTGATAATGAACCCCCAAAAAAGGATTAAACCATTAAGAATGTATCTCAATCTCAAGCTTAAACAATCCCAAGGTTGAAACAACCCTCAAAACAAACAAAGAGTCAAGAAGTGAGGGAGGTTGCAGAGATTATGAGTACTAAAATTAAGTAAGAAAAGCACTAAAACATGCAATCAACTCGAACAAGTGGTGTCTAAAGGCATAAAACACCAAGCTTGTGCGGAGACTTACACTAGAAGCATGTAAAACAAGACCTAAATGCAATAGCCAGCCCAAAACAGAGGCAAAATAGTCCAAAATAGAGGTTAAAACATACTGGAATTAAACTATAAAAGGCTAGAAAATTAAGCTAACATGTGGAGCTATCTAGGCTAGCAAACAAGACACAATGAGGGAAGGCTAACCCCTCAAATTTTAGACTTCAAAACATGATTTTCACCATTGAAATTACTCTGAAATCTAGTGTTCAAAAGCCTGAAAGAAGATGGTTTTAAAGTGGGAAACAAAGGTAGAAAGGCCTTACAAATAAAGAAGAAAGAAGGGTGAACAACCCCCTACCTTTTAATGGCCTCTAACCACCAATTTCAACCTACAAAAATAGAGTTTTTATAGCCCCAAAACAGCCCAAAATCAGTGGGGAAAAGATAGAAAAACAAGTATGCAAAGCAAGGTAAAAGAGCAAGTGTTATACCTTTTGAAGCAAAGATCAATTCTAGGTAACAATTCAAGCCAAAACCAACTTCAACGGCTCCAAGAAGGCCTCAAGGAACCTTAGTTCAAAGGTGATCAACTTTGATTAATGAGGTTTAGGCAAAAGTGTAGTGTATGTAGGCTATTATGCACAAAATTGCAAGAGAGAGAGAGAGAGAGAGAGAGAGAGAGAGAGAGAGATTTTTGTTCCAAAAATGCTAACCCTAAAAAATGCGAGAGGAGACCCCATATATATAAAAAAACATGCATTTGGCTAAAAAACATCCCGCCATACACTTGTAAGGAGATGCAGCCAATTGTGCCAACAGCTGGCATAGCTGTCAACAAAATATTTGCAAAAACACACTGGTGGCCATCGGCCACCATTGGTAGCCGACCGGCCATACCAATGGCCGACAACCAGGAAACAAGGCCGACAGCCCATAATGGTGGCCGACAAGTCACCAGAGGGTGTAGGCTGGAAAAACAAAGGTTTTGGTCTAAAGACAAAGCAACGGGGGTGCAAGGTTTGAAAGGCTCAAAGCTGTGGGATTCCACCGAAGACTTCGAGCACTTAGTGAGCACATGCATTCAAAATCATCGAGTGCACAAGCAATGATGTCCAAGTCTTGAGGTCGGTCAAAAATAGGGTGTCTACAGTTGCCCCTCTTTGACAGAACTCGGAAGTCATGAAATGACGTGAGTGAATGTTAAAGCTCGAAGACGACCCATTTTGACAAGGCCATAAGACTTGGACAAACAATCAAGACGGAAATACATGGTTGCGCCCGCGGGCTGCCTATGTATCCCTATGCAAGGAATCAAACCAGCGTAGTTCTGGGGCAAAATCCAAATGACATGCACAATGCAACTTTGAAAAGCTGGACTCACATGCTTCGCGAAGCCGACTATTTTGCAAAACTCATGATCATGCGAGATGATGTAATGAGCAATAACAGATGCAATAAGCAAAATAACAAGATAACAATATATGAACAAGCAGCTTCAAGCTTAAAAGTGAAAAGAACCAAAACCATACTCTAACCACGCCAAAACATGAGATGAGGAAAGAAAACACAGCTTAGGGTTGTGTTTCACGCATCCTGAGAAACTGAGAAAACTACTTGGGGTCGTGTTTCACACGCGTCCCGAGATAAAAATGCTCAAGGTCGTGCTTCGCGCGTCCTAAGATAACAAGAAAAACTGCTTGGGTGCATGTTTCACACGTCCTGAGATGCAAGAAAATCCACTAAGGCTTGCGTTTCGCGTGCCCTGAGAAACCAAAACCGCTCAGGACTGCATTTCACGCATCCTGAGAAACAAAACCCTCGGGGCCGTGTTTCACACGTCTTGAGGAAAAACCCTCCCAGGGCCATGCTTCACGCGTCCTGAGAAACAAAACCACTCGGGACCGTGTTTCAGACGTCCCAATATAAAACAGAGAGGTGTGCGATAGATGCACGAAATGAACAAGTGCGATAGATGCACAAGTGAAGGAGTGCGATAGATGCACAAGGTGAGAAGTGTGATAGATGCACAACGTAAGGAGTGCGATAGATGCACAAGGTAAAGAAGTGCGATAAATGCACAAGGTGAACGAGTGCGATAGATGCACAAGTGAACGAGTGCAATAGATGCACAAGGTGAACGAGTGTGATAGATGCACAAGTTAAGGAGTGCGATAGATGCACAAGTGAACGAGTGCGATAGAAGAACAAGTTAAGGAGTGCGATAGATGCACACGGTAAAGAGTGCGATAGATGCACAAGGTGAACGAGCGTGATAGATGCACAAGTTAAGAACTGCGACAGATGCACAAGTGAAGGTGAACAAGTAGGTTCTCTTACCGAGACGTAAATGATCTCATCTGGAACTCCTCTGAATGAATCGTACATACAATATCGTTTGTCTATGTTGGCTCCTCTGAATGAACCGTACATACAATATCGTTTGCCTGTGTAAGAAAGAAACTTAACAAGGGCGATATGGTAAGAATGCATATTCTATGCAAAATAACAATCGAGAATAACGTTAGTTGAAGGCATGTTCTATGCATGAGACGCGAGCACTTTCTATGCATGAAATCAGAACCGATGCAAAACACGCATGTAGTGTATATATGAAATGCATATCTATGCAACAACATGAAATGCTTATTCTATGCAACAAGAGAGTATAAAAGGAGAACGAAAGGAAAACGAATAAAGGCAACATTCGATAACACCTTCCGATTTACCTCTTATAGATAGTGCAACATGTTCAAAAAGGATACACCTTGCCCATGTTGACTAGGGATGAACATCGTGCCCCGGAACGCAGTTTGAGCTTCCGTAGAGACAATCTAAACCCAACAGTGAACTTTCCTTGCACCTCTCGGGAAACAAGGATAGAAAATAGCACCAAGAGTCAGTGGAGAGGCACCAGCCACTGGATGGCCGCAAGGGGAGGCGTCAGCCTCCTGTCGGCCACCCCTGAAACTTGTCGGCCACCGATGACAGATTCGGGCATTTTAGTCTTTTCACCCATAGGTCTTTAAGTATAGAGCTTGGGGCCTCATTTCCACACAACTACACATCCGAAATTCCACTCTCTCTCTCTCTCTCTCTAGACACTCCTTCTCTCTAGATTCGCGCTTTCTACGTGTTTTCCAACGCCCTACGCGAAGTTGATTTGCTGAACCCTCTTTGTTTCCTCTATTTTGAACCGATTGAAATTTGATTTCGGTGCTTTTTCTTGGAGTTTCACCACTTGAGGCTTGTTCCCCTCAAGTTTCTCTTGGGTTTTGTGCCTTTTCCCAGGCTTTGACTTTTTCCTTCATTTTCGCTCTCCTAGGGTTGACTTTTGCCGGGTTTACCCTATTTTCTCCATTTTTCTTCACTTTTCATCGACTTTTCACCCATTTTCCAGATGGCAGACGATATTCCACATGATAGAGCCCCTCCAGAGGTTCCACCTTCACTAGCACCTCATGCCGAGGTTGAGGAGCCACTGATGGCTGAGGCTGGCGGAGCGGCTGAGGATATTGAGGCAGAGCTTGAGGCAGAGTTCGCCCCGGAGCTTGAGCCAGAGTTGCTACCACTGAGGGTACGACCCTTTGATCTAACGAGGTATCATCCCCACACACATTTCCTACCATCTGGAGGCATCAGACACTTCAGCAACTTCGTTGGCGGTGTGCCAGAGGATCTCCTGCTGAGAGAGCCAGCTTCTCACCTTTCATCCATTGCCGTCGAGGTGTGGACTCTGTTTACTTGCATTTCTTGCACTGCTCGTTCTCTGACTGTACTTTCATCATTACTTTAATCTGATTCACTTGTTCTCTATCACAGGGTGACTCTCACGCATACAGAGGGTATGGGGCTACGACAGCTAAGGATTGGTACAACGAGCTCCCTGCAGGAGTTCGTGACATCATTGATGAGGCTGGCTTCGGTCTTTTTTGCTCTAGATTGACATGGGTTATAGCGAGTCGCCCGCTAGTGGAGAGATGGTGGGACACCACTAACTCCCTCTATCTCTTCACTGCCGAGGAGATGACGATGACTCCTTACGACTTTGCCATGATCACGGGCTTAGGCGTAGGGGGTGATCCAATCCCTTTTGATACTGATATGGGTGAGTGGGAGGCTACCTGGATCGAGCTACTAGGGGCACGCCGACCTTTGTTCCAGCCAGCCATGGTCAGATATAGCTGGTTTGCTGAGCATTTTCGAGAGAGCCAGCCAGAGACAGTAGAGGAGATAGAGCAGTATGCTCGGGGCTTTCTGTTGTTCCTCCTCGGTACCACCCTGTTCGCAAATAGGGTGAACACCAGAGGATTATACCTACTGAGAAGTTATGCTCTATTTATTTTGACTAAAAATGTTTTCTATGGAGCCGGGTGACGGTGGTGATTGATCGGTAAAGGTGATCATGGTGGTAAAAATATCATAGATGTACTAAGGTTTGAGGGGTGTTTTGAAAAGATGGTAAAAAGTTAATTTTTGATTTTTTATCAAGTTTTTTGATTTTTTTGAAAAGTGATTTGGGAAGTTGGTAAAAAAAACTATTTTTGACTTTTTTGGTTAATATTTATATATGATATCACATCACAATAAAATGACCAAACTATCCCATCCAATTTAAAAAATTTACATTTTTACTCATGTATAATCCTAAATAATATAAAGGGTATAATTATAATTTTATATGTAGCTTTTTTCACCTTACCAAATGACTTTTTGCTAAAAAAAAGCCAATGTAGCTGTTTTGGAACCAAGCTGCAAACACAGCTTTTTACTATGTTGCCAAAAGACCACTTAGTATAGTTTTTCTTTCAAAAGTAAAAACTTTTTTCATCTAAATAAATTTATTAATTATTTTGATAATCATTAGAAATGTTTTCTATAAATTTTTATTTTTCTATCAAAAAAATATATTAAAAAAAATTACATACCGTAAATAATAATCCTTGTGGAATTTTCTACCCGCTCGCTATCCAGTCCAAGTGTATGGATCCAAATATGACCTGGGTATTGTCTCAACTCGTTTCACACTTACTCAGCCCTCGAGTCAATTATTTGGAGGGCTCTCAAAGTAGAGTTTGGATCTTTGTAGTGTATTATGTAATATTTTAAAATGATGCCATATTAAGACAAAATTTAAAGTAAAAACAAAAATTCATGAAAATTATAATAAAAAAATTTAGAGTTTGATTCTTTTAATAAAATAAATTATCAATTTTTAATTTTATTAATTTAAATTTAAATTTTTTGATTTATTTTGAATTTAAATCATTACCCTATTTCTTTTAAGTAAAACCGATGAAAAAAGAGTGATTTAATCATTTAAATTAATTTAACTGTATATAAAATGTCTAAAATCATTTTTGTTGAGTTTAATAACTAAAATATAGTATTTTTTTTTTTTTATCAATTTTACCTAACGAAATAGATAGATGATTTACATTGAAAACAAATTAAAAGTTTAGAGTTTAAATTGACAAAATTTAAAATTAAGGATTTATTTTGTTATTAAAGTCAAATCTTATTCAAAAAAATTATAATTTTCCAAAAAATAAATAAAACATTTTATTTTCCCCTTCCCTTCCTCTTCCCCCCACCCAAAATGACGTACTAGATATTACAAGATGCACTATCCGCAATACACACTACAAAGAATTTGGATTCATCAAACTCTGGTTGAACTTCTAAATCTATACTACTAGACTTTTACTTGTTAGGTTTTTATAATTGATAATTCTGTTTGATAAAAAAAATTTCAGTTATAATTTTATTCACTCCTTTTGTTTCAGTAAAAATGTGAGTGTTTAGATGTGAATCTAACCTGAATTGTACTTATGTAGAGAAATTTATGATCTTGAGACTTTCATGTTTGCCATTTCACTAACTATATACGGGGATCGAGCTATTTGACTGCTCGAGTGGTCATTTGTGCGCTCGAGCGGTAAATAGGAGCATCTAGTATCTCTGCCAACAAACTAAACTTCTAGGAAAGATGTTTCACTGCTCGAGCAGTGAAATGTGCGCTCGAACGATCGGCCTATATGTTTTGAACCACCCTTACTCACATCGCTTGAGCGGTGAAGTGCGCCGTTCGCTGTTTTTAGAGTTTAAGTTGTCTAAATTCTAAGAGAGCAGAACTACTAATGTTTTCTATATTGGAGGCTATTTTTATAAGTATTTCCTTGATGATTTGAAGGTGATCAGTGGATTTATGAGTTTCATATTGGTATCATCAAGGGGTTTATCTTTATTCTTTTATTCACATAAAAGATAGGTGTTCTTCGGTGGATTCCGGGAAACTTAGGCTAGAAGTTTTAGTAGATTGCAGAGTGGCTCATCGTCATGGATTCGACATCAAGGTTGTGTGGGCAAGATAATTTCAAGGTGAAGACGTTGATGGAAAAAGCATGTCGGGGTTGGTTCAATTCGGGTGTGGATTCGCTAGGTACTTAAGTGTACATATGTGTAATTCCTTTTTATCTTCTTAGTGGATTGTTTTGTGACTTTACCTTGTGCTTTTTTTATTACAATTGGAGGTGCTCAAATTGTGTTTTTTCTATGTTAAATCGTTGTGTCGATTTGTTCTTGATTATTTGATTAAGATTGGTATTCACTATTTAAAATTAAAATATAATCATGAATCAATATCTCGGGAATTTTAGATTTTTCAGTAACCAACAAAAAGTCATTTAAGTTCAATTTTTTAAACTTAATGTTGAGTCGGGAGACCCTGATAAGTACTGTTCACTCAAACCCTGGGTGCAATGGGGGGTTTCTGGATGCTTCTCCCTTGGGGAGGGGGGTTTACCTTCCCTCTCAGCCGAAATTTTTTGGGTACTTTTGTAATTCCCATGTTGCTTTCGTATAACCCAAATTCTATATTTATAAATAGATGAGGGGACGCCTCTTTTAGGTTAAGAGAGTTGTATTTTTTCTGATCATAGTGAAAATCCCAGCAGCCATAGATGTAGCCCTATTGTGGGGTGAACAACGTAAATCCTTGTGTTGTTGTGTGTGTATGATTTGTTTGATTCGTTTTTTTCTTCGTTGTTTGTTATTTTGTGTCTCACCGATCTTGGTTGAATAGGGTCAATTCCTAACAATTGGTATCAGAGCATTGGTTCGAGTGAGAGCGATGGCTATAGATGAAAAGGTTAGAATCGATAAATTCAATGGCACATATTTCAAATTGTGGAAGATGCAGATTGAAGACTATCTGTATTAGAAAAAACTGTATGAGCCCCTTTCATGGACAAAACTAGAAAACGATGAAGGATGATGAGTGGCCTCTTCTTGATCGCCAAGCGCTAGGTATTATTCGGCTAACATTGTCTCGTAACGTTGCGTTTAACATAACGAAGAAGAAGGCTACAAAAGGTGTCATGGCGGCACTCTTAAACATGTACAAAAAACCCTTTACCTCAAATAAAGTTTATTTGATGTGTAGATTGTTTAATTTGAGGATGATAAAAGGTGCGTCAGTGGCTGAGCATCTAAACAAATTCAATATTGTGGTAACACAATTGAGTTCTGTATCTATTGAATTTGATGATGAGGTTAGGGCTTTGATTCTTCTATTTAGTTTGCCAGAAAGTTGGAATGGTGGAAAAGAAAAGTTGAATTACAATGATATTCGAGATTTAATTCTGAGTGAAGAAATTCGCATGAGGGAATTAGGGGAAACATCAGGTTCTGCCCTGAATATAGAAGCCAGAGGAAGATCAGTAGGAAGAAACCTGAACTGCAACAGATCAAAATCCAAACACATAAGCAAGTTAAGAATTGGAGAGGGACGAAGTTGCTAGAACTGTGGAAAGAAGGGGCATCTAAAAAGAGATTGCCCGACATTAAATAAGAACAAAGGTGATCAAAATTAAAAGTCTGCTAATGTTGCAACAGAGGAGATTTATGATGCTTTGATCTTGAGTATTGACAGTCCTCTTGAATCTTGGATCTTAGATTCTGAGGCATCATTCCATTTTACTTTACAGAAGGAAATCATGGACAATTACATTGGTGGTGATTTCGGGAAGGTTTATTTGGCTGATGATGAACCTTTGAAGATTGTGGGTAAAGCGGATCAGGTTTCCAAACGGATCTGTTTGGAAGATACAAAATGTCAGACATGTGCTTGGTTTGAAAAGAAACTTGATTTTTGTTGGACAACTTGATGATGAAGGTCATATTGTAACCTTCATGGGTGGTTTGTGGAAAATCACCCAAGGAGCCATGGTTGTTACTCGTGGTAAAAAAAAAGGCACTCTTTACATGACTACAAACAATAGGGATGTAGTAACAGTTGCTAGTGAGAAAGAAGACTCAAATCTGTGGCACCAAAGGCTTGGGCATATGAGTCAGAAAGAGATGAAGGTGCTTGAATCTAAAGAGAAATTGTCAAATTTGAAATCAGGAGATATTGACTTTTGTGAGGATTGCATCTTCGGCAAACAAAAGAGGGTTAATTTTTCAAAGGATGACAAGAAACCGAAGTCAAAAAAGTTGGAGTTGGTTCATACAGATGTGTGAGGACTTGCACCAGTTTTATCTCTTGGAAGATCATCACACTATGTTACCTTTATCGACGACTCAATGAGAAATGTATGGGTTTATTTTCTAAAACATAAATCTGAAGTTTATACTATTTTTAAGAAGTGGAAAGCCTTGATGGAGATTGAAACATATCTGAAAATTAAGTGCTTGAGATCAGATAATAGAGGGAAATATGAGGACAATAAGTTCAAGAAATATTGTGCAGAAAGTGGAATTAGAATGAACAAGACTGTTCGAAAGACACCTCAACAGAATAGTGTTGCAAAACGCATGCATAAAACTCTGAATAAACGTACTAGAAGTATGAGGATACATGCCGAATTACCAAAGAAGTTTTGGATAGATGCAGTTAACACTACAGCATATCTGATTAACCATGGTCCATCTGTTCCACTAGATGGAGAGTTACCAGAAGAAGCTTGGAGCGGTAAAGAGTTAAATCTTTCTTTTTTCTGGTTGTGTTTCATATGTGCATATAGATTCTGCTGATAAAAGTAAACTTGGTCCAAAATTTGTTAAATGTACTTTTATTGGCTATGACATTGATCAATTTGGTTATCATTTTTTGGATGATAAAAATCAGAAAATAATCAGAAGTAGAGATATCATATTTAATGAGAAAGTAATGTATAAAGATAGGGATAAGTCTGGATCTAAATCTGAATCTGTTACTTGTCAAGAGCATGTTGAGTTAGAGAAGATTAGTGAGAGTGATTTGAATAGTAGGATTCAGAATAATCCTGGAAATCTTATTCCACAAACTGAGCCACATACTCTTACTCCTAAGTTGATACGGTCAAAAAGAGAGTCTAAACCTACACAGCATTGGTCTCCATCTTTACATTATTTATTGTTGTTTGATGAGAGTGAACCCGAAAGTTATGATAAGGCTTTGCAGGTTGATGATTCAATTAAGTGGGAGTCAGCTATGCAGGATGAAATGGATTCACTTATGGCAAACTAGACATAGGAGTTGACTGAATTACCAATAGGTAAGAAAGCTTTGCACAACAAGTGGGTTTACAGGGTCAAACAAGAACATGATGGGAGTAAACGCTACAAGACTAGATTGGTTACAAAGGGATTTTAGCAAAAGGAAGGGGTTGACTACACTAAAATTTTCTCTACAATTGTGAAGTTGACCACTATCAGATTGGTGCTGGGAATCGTAGTTACTGAAGATTTGCATCTTGAGCAGATAGATGTGAAGACGGCTTTTCTCCATGGTGATTTGGAGGATGAATTTTACGTGAAACAACCACAAGGTTTCTTGGCACGTGGCAAAAAGGAGTTTGTATGCAAACTTCGAAAAAGCTTATATGGTTTGAAACAGGCCCCAAGGCAGTGGTACAAAAAGTTTGATGGGTTTATGTATAGCAGCGGTTTTACAAGATGTCAAGCAGATCATTGTTGTTATTTCAAGAGGTTTGACAAAAGTTATATTATTTTGCTCTTATATGTTGATGATATGCATATTGCAGATAAAAGGATTGAAGAAACTTTTGTCCAACCAATTTAAGATGAAGGATCTTGGAGTTGCAAACAAAATCCTTGGTATAAGGATTCACAAGGACAAGACAAATGGTACTTTGAAGTTGTCACATGTTGAGTATGTCAAGAAAGTTCTCAAGAGGTTTAGCATGGATGGTGCAAAACCAGTGAGCACCCTATTGGCTAGCCACTTTAGACTTACCAAAGAGCAGTCTCTAAAGACTAAAGAATAGAAGGCTTACATGGAACATGTTCCATATGTTTCAGCTATCGGTAGCATAATGTATGCTATGGTTTGTACTAGACTAGACATTGCACATGCAATGAGAGTGGTTAGTAGGTACATGAGTAATCTAGGCAAGCAACATTGGGAGGCAATGAAATAGATCCTTAGATACTTAAGTGGTACTATAGATATGGCACTTTGTTTCAGACGAATTGACATCGGGTTACATGGTTATGTTGATGCAGACGTGGTTGGTGATATGGATAACATAAACAGTACTAGTGGTTATGTTTATACATTGGGTGGTACAACAGTGAGTTGGATTTCACAGTTACAGAAGATTGTGGCCCTTTCTACAATAGAGGTTGAGTATGTTGCTATTATTGAAGCTGGAAAGGAGATGACTTGGTTATAGAATTTCATAGCAGAGTTGGGATAAGACGCAAGAGATGAGTATTTTGCATAGTGACAGTCAGAGTGCTATTCATCTTTCAAAGAATCCAGCTTTCATTCTAGGACGAAACACATTCAACTGTGATACCATTTCATTCATTTACTTGTAGATGATGGAGTCTTGTCTCTTGAGAAGATCCAAGGCAGTAAAAATCCAGCAGATATGTTGACCAAGACAGTCACCATTGACAAACTGAAGTTGTGTGGAACTTCAGTTGGCCTTCAAGATTGATGAAGGAAGATCGAGTTATTGCGGCATTCCTCCATGTGATTAGGATGATGAAGAGCTTGTGTTATTAGGTTCCAAGTGGGAGATTATTGGGTTGGTGGACCCTGATAAGTATTGTTCACTCAACCCTACTATTCACTCAAACACTGGGTCCAATGAGGGGTTTGGAGGGGCCTCCCCCAAAGGGGAAGGGAGTCTAGAGGGGCTTTATTCCCCCTCGACCGAAATTTTTTGGGTACTTTTGTAATTCCCATGTTGTTTCCGTGTAACCCTAATTCTATACTTATAAATCGATGATGGGGCGCCTCTTTTAAGCCAAGAGAGTTGTATTTTTTCTGATCATAATGAAAACCGCAGCAACCGTGGACGTAGCCCTATTCTAGGGTGAACCACGTAAATCCTTGTATTCTTGTGTGTAATTTGTTTGGTTCATTTTTTTTTCCCTTATTTATTATTTCGCGTCTTACCGATCTTAGTTAGGAATGATCAATTCCTAACACTTAAGTAGTTTTAAAATTATTTTTTAAATTCAATGTATTTTTAATACATGATTTTAAACTTAAATTGTTTACAAAATAAATAACTTCAACAAAAAATTAAACACAACATCATGAGACCATCCTATATTCATCTAAACATTTGCCAATTACCTCATTGGCTTAGAGCAATTCTAGCGGTACTCTTACTTTTTTACTTGTTAAAGTATAAAAAATATAAATTTTTGTCTTACCTTACCATTTTTTCATCCATGTGCTTTAACATTACCTTTTATTTTATTTATTTATCTACAAAAAAAATTATTAAAGAGACTCGCAACACTATGTAAATATAATTAACCTGAAAGATTTTGTTAAAATAAGTATTATAGTAATTAGGGCTGGACATAGGGTTATCCGAACCGCACAACCAGCCTAACCTGAACCGATCCACATATAAATGGGTGGTTTTGCAGATACAATGCAAGCGAATGTGGTTTGGAACATGACATTATTGCAAATTACGAGCAGGTTGCGGGTTTTACCCAAGAACTAGCCGGCACTTAGACTTTTTTTTATATTATTTTTTTAAAAATCTGGACCATTGATTTCATTCATCTTATCCTAAAGAAGATATTTTGTCTCATGGTAGCCTCCTCCAGTCCCATTACGAAACTTTCGTTATTGGGTTAGCCATACACTTCACATGTTTCTAGCGATTCACATGGCATCATCAAATGATACAAGTCTTGGATAAGAATCTACAACGCACTAGAACGCCCTTGTTGACGATCCTTTACTCCGACAGCATCTAGGGTTCCTCGAACAATGTGATATCTCACAAGAAAAATTCCCGCTGCTACCATAGTAGCATCATGTATAAGAGCTAAAATAGGAGTAGCCCTTCCATGGCATCAGGTAACCATACATGAAGAGGGAATTGTGCAGATTTAGCAACTGCATCGGCAAATAATAGAATGGCACACAAAATAACAAATAAAACATTAACCTCATTATTATAAATCAAGTTATTGAATATTTCAAATAAATCTCAAAATTCGAAACTACCTATTATCCAATAAAAACCTAAAATTCCTAATAATAAACCAAAATCTCCTACTCGATTAGTTACAAACGCTTTTTGACAATCATTTTCTGCAACATGCCATGTAAACCAAAACCTTATTAATAGATACGAAGACATTCCAACCAATTCCCAAAAAAATATAAATTTGTATCAAATTAGAACTAGTAACTAATCCCAACATGGAAGTACTGAAAAAACTCATATAAGCAAAAAATCTCAAATATCCTTGATCATGAGACATATAATTATCACTATAAATAAGAACCATAATTCCAATAGTAGTGATTAGTATTGACATAATAGAAGTAAGTGGATCAATCAAATAGCCGAATTCTAAAGAAAAATCATTATTAATGATCCAAGACCATACATATTGATGTATAGAACTACTATTTATTTGCCAAATAGACATATCGATCGACAAAATCATGGCTATACTTAACAGTAAAACACTCTGAAAAGCCCACATACAACAAAGTTTTTTTGTTGCCCTTGGAAAAAGAAGAAGTCCTGCTCCTATTAAGATAGGAACTGGAAGTGGAGCAAAAGGTATGATCCACGCATATTGATATGTATGTTCCATAAAAAAAAATTATATTCTTAATTGTTTTCTATTCACCAAATCTTATCTCTTTCGAAAGGGTTAATAAAAAAAGAAAGATATGCACTAACTTAAACTAACTAAAATAGAATTTTACAATTTTTTATTCTTACTTATTCTAAGGCTTTCCTAAATACTTCAAATATTCAAATCATGAAGTCACAATTGGTCAAATAATATGACTAAATTACTAGTAAAAAGTGAATACTTAGTTATTAACTAATATATTTATGAAGATGCCCAAAATAAAAATTTCAATTATTATTACAACAATTTATATCTATAGAGCAAGGATAAAGAAAAACACTAAAACAAAATACTTATATAGGAAGTACTATAATATCCGTCACTTTATAGAAATTTAAAAGTTAATTTTCTATTTTTTTAAATAAAAAAAATTACATTACTAAAATTTCGTTTATCAAGCTATGTATGCTTTAGTTACTAGTTTCATTTATAGCGATCCCGGTTTCCCCTTCTTTATTTATTGTATTCCGGACTTGGTTTCGTGGATGTGTTGTTGTCATATTCTCATTCCTATCCTTTGATGTTGTATTTGAGTCTTGGGTTGTGTTGGGCAAGTTTGAAACCGGTTGGTTGTGTTTGGAAACCTAGAGTTGATGCCCAGATTTTGGCCTTCATGCTCGAGTGGGGCTTTTGACGCTCGAGCGGGCCCTTTGTTTTTGCTTCTCTGCTCGAGCGGGCGTTTTGACGCTCGAGTGTGATTTTCCATCTCCCAGTATTTTTTTCTCTGCAGGTCATCGAACGCTCGAGCGAGGCTTTGGACGCTCGAGCGGGGACCATCGTCTGCAAAACTTCTTGAAGTGTGCATATAGCGCTCGAGCGTAAGTCTGTGTCTGACGCTCGAGCGGGAAATCCCACGCTCGAGCAGACCTATTTTTATATCAATCCGTGAAATCACTTTTTGGATCACTTTTTGACTTCTTCTCTCTCTCCTACTTTTCAAAACCTCCATTGGAGAGCTCCTCTCTCTAAAAGACAACTTCTCTCTAAGGTTTGATTTAGTTCTAGTGTGTTTCTAGCCTAGTCCCTTTGTAAAAAGTGTTGAGCTTGGTGTGGGATACATTTTGATCTGAAAATCTTGGGATTTGGAGCACCTTCGAAATTCTTCATCTTCTCCATTTGGTCTCATCTCTTGAGGTAGGGATAACCTACTCTAATCTATGAGTTTTGACATAAATGTTAGTCATTTTGATTTGTTGGTGGTGTTGGGTAATTTTGGAAAAAGCTAGGGTTTGGTTTGTAATTTATAAAAGAGGGGTTTTGTGTTTTAAAGCTTCATGTGTATTTAAAGCCTTGGGAATGTGGGCTTGAGAGTTAAATTGGTGAAATTTGCTCTTAGGATCATTATTTGAGAAAATGGGACTATGCCCTAATTATGTTGTAATAAATTAATTTGTATAATTAATTTGGGAAGACGTGGAAATATGAAATTGAGGAATTATGGGAGGGAATGGTGTAGTTGGATTAATTTATCACTTACCTATGAAAATGTCGAGATTCTATCTGTTTGATACATTTATTATCTGTTTAGAAATAACTGCTTTGGGCTATCGGTGGAGGATAGTCTTGATTGTTGTAGACACTGTATGCTGATTAGGGAAAACTGAAACTAATCAAATGTGTTATGTCATTGAATATGACAGCTGGAATAGTACATCAAATATGTGTATTGATCGATTATTGCGTATGACAAGTGTTTTATTACATTGTATATGCATATTGTTTGGGAGGAGATAGGAGATGTATTCCATGGTTTGAGGGTAGATAGGGGATGGACTCTCAAACCTGTTTGGGAGGAGATAGGGGATGGACTCCATTGATACATCAAATATGTGTATCAAATTGAAGTGTTAATACAGCAAATATGTGTATTAATTGAAGTATGAAAGTGTTTAATATGAGTTGTTATCTCATTTGAAATGGACATATTGTTAGTATGAGTTGTTATCTCATTTAAATTGTTGATAGTGGAAGTGTTTTGATATGAGTTGTGGTCTCAAGGAAATTGTCTGGCCAGGTTCTGAGCCATGTTTATAAATTGAAAAGTTGATAAGTAAAGGAAAGTGAAATGAAACATGGACATGATTGTCATGGAACTATACTGTGATATAACTTGGTTTATAAGTGTTAACCACCTATCAAATGCTATTGTTTTAGTCATTGTTCATACTTGGTTTAGTATATCTCTACTGGGCTTTGCCTCACCCTATATGGGACATCATTTTCAGGTTCAGGTGACATGCCACCTCCAAGGACGTAGCTTGGGAGGCTTGAGGCTGATAGATCTTTTTGTTGATTTCTATTTGGTATTACATGTAAATTCAAGCCAATGGCTTAATATGTATTTGAGTTAGTGCTCTATTTTTTGTAACCAAGTGTTGGCTTGGAAAGTTGTAAGCCTATAGGGCATTTACTTTTGTTGTCAACATGTAATATTTCTTGTAAGAATACTCTGATGTTGGTAATATGATATCTCTCTTTTTGTATCATGAATGTATAATTATGGGTTCTTTTTGAGAGCGTTACATCATTCGAATTTGAAAAGTCCAATTAGGTGTATTCTTTCCTCGATTTTGACTAATTACTAGAAGAAAATTACATATCATACCCCCCCTCCCTTTTTTTTTTTTGTGTGAAGAGAATGCTATCTAAAAAACAAATAGATAATGAATAGTAAAGAATGATTCCTTTTGAACAATAGATGTCTTTCACATCCAACTTGAATAATGAGTAACCTCTTGATTTTTAAATGGCAGTTCCAAAAAAACGTACTTCTATATCAAAAAAGCGTATTCGTAAAAAAATTTGGAAAAAGAAAGGATATTGGGCAGCTTTAAAATCTTTTTTGTTAGGGAAATCTCTTTCAACCGGAAATTCAAAAAGTTTTTTTGTGCGACAAACAAATAAGTAATCCAAAGTTGTAATAATCTGAATCGACTTGACTAAAAACGTTGGCTAATTTTATTTATAATATAAAATAAAATATTTCCATTACCTACTGTTTTGGACTAATCAATATGATTTGAAATTCTTTTCACTCTTATGATTTGTAGAATAAGTATTTTTCTTTTTACTAAATTCTAAAAAAAATACTTTTCTTTGAAAAAAGAATAAACACAAGATACAAAGGTTTACCTTTCTTTTTAGTCTATTTTTTTTTTTATTTCTAGTTGTGGGGTAGGAATTCCTATTTTCCTCATCGACCTACTAATAAAAGAATAATAAAAGTTTATTCTTTTTTCTCTATTTATATATCTATAAAAGAGCAGATATAAGATTTTTAGTCAAAATTAATGAATCGTTGAAACTATAAGTTTAAAACTTTTTTGTAATCTCATTTTCTGAATTATTATTTCGATGAATTACTATAGATATGAATTAATATATATACTCCTATATATTTCCCGCTTTCAACCCAATCTATAAAAGTTTTTAATTGGGATATTAACTATGAAAAATGTGTCAAATTTAAGTGATTCAAAATAGATTCTATTTTGTGTTCATTGATAAAATCCATTTTTTGTTTCAGATTTATAAAATTAGATAAATGAGAAATGAATCCTCAAAAAATGAAAATGAGAAAAAGTGCTTTTTTTTGAGTTCTATCCCTTATCCAGGGATAGAACTATCCAGTTACAACAGTTCAATTCCAGAATAGTATAAATTACACAAAAGATCGAAAAACGGATACCCTAATCTAAAATAATGAAACTCCAAATTTCTATGAATTTTTATTCATCAATTTGAATGTTTCCTAAAAGGTACTACATTGAATTGACTTCTTCAATCTCGACAATTGAATATGAATAGTCTATTATAAATTTGAGAAAGGAAAGCCGCTATGGTGAAATTGGTAGACACTGCTCTTAGGAAGCAGTGCTAGAGCATCTCGGTTCGAGTTCGAGTAGTAGCATGTCGTCTTCTAAAAAAGATAGAATAGATCCTATAATGAATTCAATTCCCAATTTCCATTCCATCATTAAAGGATTCCTCTTCTTTTTTTTTTTAATGATATTTTTAACCTTAGAACATATATTAACTCATATTTCCTTTTCTATCGTTTCAATTGTAATTACAATTCATTTAATAACAACCATGTTAGTCAATGAAATAGTAAAACTATATGATTCATCAGAAAAGGGCATGACGACGACTTTTTTCTGTATAATAGGATTATTAATCACTCGTTGGATTTATTCGGAGCATTTCCCATTAAGTAATTTATATGAATCATTACTCTTCCTTTCATGGGGTTTCTCCATTATTCATATCGTTCCGTATTTCAATTTTTTTTTTTTTTTTATTTAAGTGTAATAATCGCACCAAGTGCTATTTTTACACAAGGCTTTACTACTTTGGGTCTTTTAACTGAAATACATCAATCTGCAATATTAGTACCCGCTCTCCAATCCGAGTGGTTAATAATGCACGTAAGTATGATTGTATTGGGTTATGCAGCTCTTTTATGTGGATCATTATTATCAGTAGCACTTCTAGTCATTACATTTCAAAAAGACATAAATATTTTTTATAAAAGTAATCATTTATTCAATGAGTCTTTTTCCTTTGGCGAATTCCAATATATAAATGAAAGAAGCAATGTTTTTGGAAATACTTCTTTTTTTTTTTCCACTAAGAATTATTACAGATTCCAATTGATTCAACAATTGCATCATTGGAGTTATCGTGTTATTAGTATAGGGTTTATCTTTTTAACCATAGGTATTCTTTCGGGAGCAGTATGGGCTAATGAAGCATGGGGGTCATATTGGAATTGGGACCCAAAGGAAAGTTGGGCATTTATTACTTGGACCATATTCGTGAAAGTAACACCTATAGCAACTCTTCATCTGTTCAAATGTCCCATCCCCCAAATCGATGAGAATAGTTTTAGATGTCAACATTCATTGATTCAGACCAATGTATAACAATCAAGAGAGAAAAAGAAGAAAGAAGACGATATCAATGTCGATCCAAAAGTGTATAACAATCCAAATGCAGTTTGACTTGCGTTTCTTACGCGTGACGTGTTTGTTTGTTTGCTTCTTCTCATGTGTGAGACTGCTATAACTCGTTGGTTTGCTTAAAATGCTGTATTTACTTTGCATAGCGTTTAAATGCTTCATTACAGCCCTCTTTGCATAATCATAAGTTATGCTCTTGCATCGTGCATATCATTTTCAATTTACCCCAGTCTGCAGGCGCATCTTTGTATTGTTATCTTGAATATTTGTCTAAGTCTTCGGCCTTGTCAAAAATGGGTCGTCTCTAGGCTTTGACATTCACTCACGTTATTTTTGTGAATTTAAGTTTTGTCAAAGAGGGGCAACTATAGACATCCCATTTTTGACTATCCTCAAGACATGGATGTGCTTGCGGGTACATCCAATTACAAGTCTGATTGCTCGTCGAGCGCTCGAATTTCACGGCAGAACGTCACAGGTTTGAGCTTTCCAAACCCTATATCCATTCTGCTCCATTTTTGGACCATGTTTTGGTCCTTCCAACATGTTTTTCTTGGTCCACTGTCGGCCATGGATTTTGGCCTGCCGGCCATTGATGAGCCCTGCCGGCCATCAATGAGCCCCTGTCAGCCATCATTGATGGCCAACCGACCACCAATGCATCAGTAGATATTTTTCTGATATTTTTGATAGTTGTTTGCACAGATTAGCTCATCTCCTTGCACGTGGATGGCTGGATTTTTTTGAAGGCTTCTTGTATCTTCTATATATAAAAGCTATCCTCTTGCATGTGGGAGGTTCCAAAAAATTTCAGAGCAAGATCTTTGTCTCTCTCTCTCTCTCTAGAATTCTCTCTCTCTTCCTATTTTTTGCTTGAAAGTGAGAATTCTTCACACCATTGCACTAGGACCCTTAGCCAAACACCTTCATCTTGGAGCTGAGGTTCTTGGAGTCTTGTTTGAGCTCTCAAAGCTTGTTTTAGCTCAGAAAAGTGGTTGTTTGTTGTTGTGCTTCAAAGGTATAAAGCTTACCCATTTTTGCACACTAGTTTGGCCACCTTTGCATGCTGTTTTTGGCCTAATTTTCAACTACAAAAACCTCTATTTTTAAGGTTTAAAAATAGTGGTTTAAGGCCTTTTTGGAGTTAGGGGAGGTTCACCCTCTTTTGTAGCTTATTTGCTAAGTTTTGTGCCATCTTTTAAAGTTTTTAAAACACCCTTTTCTTGGCCTTTTAACCACTAAATTCCAGAGGAATTTTAGTAGTAGAAACTTGGTTTTGAGGACCAAAATGGGAGGGGGTGGTCTTCCCTCCTTGTATCTTGTTTACATGTGTCGATGGCCTAAGAGGTGAGCATATTTTTCTACCCTTTTGGGACTCGATCTTAGCATGTTTTAGCTACTAATTTAACATGCTTTAACTCTGTTTTGGGTGGTCTTGGTCATATGAATCATGCTTTGTATGGTTGTAGTGTAAATGGCTTTACTAGCTTTATGTTTTAAGGCCTCTAGCATCCTTTAGCATCATTTAGCATGTAATTTTAGTGCATATACCTCTGTCACACTCTCACTTAGTTCACCCATTCATTGCTTTTGTGAGTTATGCCTTATGCCTTGCTTGCGAGCCAACATGCAAGCATGTTTTTCTTGCCTTTTGTGCCTAGATCTTAGCATGTTTTAGCCACTGATTTGGCATGTTTAAGCTCTATCCAAAGTTGGTTTGGTCATTTAAGCTTGATATTGCATGCCTCTAGTGTAATGCTCTTCACTAGTTTTGATGCTTTTGACTTTGAACATGTTGTGCATGCGTTGCTTGCATGAATTAGTGTCCTTTACATGCCATATAAGCTCTGAAAAGTTTGTAACCTCCCTCTATTCTTCATTTTTGAATTTGCTTTGAAAGTGGTTTTGAGCCCCTTGTTGGCTTGAGCATGAAATTGAGGCCTTCATGCCTAATGGTTTTAGTCCTCTCTTAAGGATTTCTATTAACCAACAGCATAAGACCTTTTCATGCTCCAGACACTTGTGGCTTAGGCTATCTTTCCAATTAGAGGACTTTCTCATTGGACTTGATCGGTTAAATGAGTAATTGGTAATGTAAAAAGTGTAAACAAGAATTGGACAAGTAAAACATGACCTAGATAAGCATGTTGTGCTTGCATTGCATTGTGTTTAACCGGATGTTATGTTGAACACAAGGTGGATTGATCCATTTCATACTCAAAGTGATGAAATGAGCCAATCTCCTTTGTCTCCATTGCCTTTGATCTCTCATGATAAGGTAATGGACTTGTGTTTTTGTTTTGTGCATTTATTAAAAGTGTACAACTTGGATTTTTTGCCATCATGCATTGAAAATGTTTGATTGGTGGCTTTGGATCCAAGAAGTGCCACTCCTTTGATGTTTTGAGATGATAAGGAGAGGGTGCAGTACAAACATGTCCTAGGAAAACCCTGTTTTTCCTCTGTTGTGCTCTGTTACAGTTTGGTGTTTCAACACACCAATGGCCAGCAATGCTTCATTGTTGGCTGGCAAGGGCCCACTCTTGGCCGGCAGATGGCCGGCAGTAAGCTCTCATGGCCGGCAGGCCACTGGTGCACTCCTCAGTAGTGATTTGGTAAGATGGTGCAGAAAGCTCTTGGAGAAACCCTGCAAACAAAGCCTCTCAAGAGCAAACTGGAGAGCTTTTTGGGGCAAAAACCGAATGCTTGCATGTTCGACTTCTCAAGACAGAGCTGAGGCAATGTAGTAAATGTATTGCATGTGTAATTAATGTGCGTTGATGTTGTAATTTAATTAATTAGTTGTTAATTAATTAAGTGTTGTAATAATTAAGTAGCTTAGCTTAGTTATTTCTTTATTCTGGCTTGTAATAATTAGTCTAATTAGTTTAATTAGATTAGTTAGCCTGGCTTAGCTTAGCGTAGCTTAGCTTATTCATTTGGACCCTCCTTCGCGAGGCGCAATGTTGTAATAAGTGTGTGTGTGTGTGTCTTCTAACCCCACGTCTTTCTCCTTTTTATTTAACCACTTTCGATGGTTAGATTATGGATCATATTTCAATTAGCATACCTTATGCTTGCATGTGTGCATCATTCATTTGTTTTGCATGCACCCAGGCTCGGCGCATCATTCAAACTGCATCGTATTTCAATACTTCTTTGAATACGTGTTTCAAAGCATGTTATCAAATTATTGCATTCATATGCCATCTCAGATAGCCGAGCCTATTAGTTGCATTATTGCATGTGTTGCATTAGGCATCTTGTATAGTTAGGATCATGCATTGTTTTCTAACTAGCTTTTGTTTTGGCTTGGAGTACACTGTAAGTTTTACGCTTTAGCATCCTTGCATGAGTGTGAGTGTTGTCATGTTTTACATGCTTGCCATGAGGCTATTTGCTTAAATGATTAACTGCATGAATGCCTGTAGATGGAGGCTTTGTTGTTTGAATTGGAATAATTCGATAAATGTGAGTTTTAAGCACACTTTGCGAAGTGGCAAATCATGTTTTAAGCCCATCTTGTGAGATGGAAAATCTGCGCTTTAACCCACTTAAGGGTGGCATTTTCAAACCATTTTCGAAAACAAACATGAATTGATTTGTTCCAAATCTCGTGACTTAGTCTATACTTGTATGCTGTGTGCATCACATAGTAAAGTTAAAATAAAAAAATGGATAAGAACACATGAGGTTTATAAAACAACATATCATGCTTAGTAGAGGCCGATCTTTTGATCGGGCGAGCGGGAGTGCTCATTTCAGGACCTTCCCCTCTCGTACCCAAGTTCCCGAGATAAGGCAACTTTGGTGATGACGGACACGTGGCCTTTGGCACAAGTTAGGGTTTTCTAAATTTTCCTAAAAATAAAATATTTAGGTGGCGACTCTGTAATCTGACAAAACAGTCCATGTTTGGTGCTTTTTTGATTAAAATCGATTTTCCAAAATGAGTTGCCAGATTTGGACTCTTTGGTGATGTTGAACCTTTCAATTACCCGTTCAACATATTTCTCTTGTGACAGCCATATCTTCTTGGCTTTCCTGTCACGAACAATCTTCATGCCCAAAATCTGTTGTGCTGGGCCTAAATTCTTTATGTCAAAGTACTAGGACAAGTCCTTTTTCAACTTGTTGATCATAGCAGTATCTTGTCCGATGATCAGCATATCATCGACATATAACAGTAGGATGATGAAGTTTTTATCCGAAAACCTTCGAAAATATACACACTGGTCTACTACCGTTTTTTGTGTACTCATGATCCACCATGAATGAATCAAACTTCTTGTACCATTGTCTTAGCGCCTGCTTCAGGCCATAGAGACTTCTCTTCAGTTTGCAGACTAGATTCTGTTTCCCTTTAACTTCAAATCCTTTTGGCTGTTCCATATAGATCTCTTCCTCTAAGTCACCATGGAGAAAGGTAGTCTTGACATCCATCTGTTCTAGCTCCAATTCAAGCGAACTACTAATCCCAGAGCTACTCAAATGGAAGTCATCTTCATAATTGGGAAGAAGATCTTATCAAAATCAATTCCTTTCTTCTGCCCAAAACCTTTGACCACCAAGCGAGCTTTATGCTGCAACATTTTACAGTCGCCATCTTTCTTCAACTTATATAGCCATTTGTTCTTCAAGGCTCTCCTGCCTCTTGGAAGTGGAATAAAGCTCATAAGTGTGGTTCTTCTGCAAAGAACTCATCTCCTCTTTCATGGATTGCATCCAATAGCCTTTTTCTGTATGACTTTTTGCTTCCAAAAAACTCTCGTGCTCCCCTCATCAGTAATCAGAATATACTGAGAAGCAGGATATTTGGTTGATGGCACAACAACTCTTCTAGATCTCCGCAATTGAGGCCCAGTTGCCTCTGGTTGAGGGGGTTGCTCGCCCTGCTCAACACCTTTTTCATTCGGGTCTTCAACTCTTTCCTCTTGATCCTCAATTTCTAGCATAGTGTAGACACCCCACACATCTAGTCAAGTTGGTTTTTACTTTTGCATGATTTGCATAGTTACTTTGTTTGCCCTTAATATTGCCTTTTAACATGACCAGCTTGTTGTTAGTTTGTGTCTCTTAAGTGCATGGAGAGTCGACTTTTGTATGCCTTGGGTTTGGACACATATGTGTGTGTGTGTGTGTGTGTGTGTTTAGTCTCTATTTCTACACTTTGTTTGGGGATTTTTTTGCCTTGTTTTGATTTGTTTGTGTTGTGTCCCCTCTTATATACGTGTATTTTTAGCATTCATATATGCCATGTTTTAGGTTTAGAGCCCTACTTAGATTGCATCCTTGTTCTGCGGTGCATTATTAGCCATTCTAACATGAACTAGGTATTTATTTCCAAATTAGCAATCTAGTCTATACTTGTTTTTTTGTCTTTACAATATAGTAATTTAGCTGCTAATAACCTAATAAGAACGCAAAAAGTTTTAAAAAAATATCACTAAGATAGTAGAGGCCTGAGGTCCTCGGTGAGTGAAAATACCTCCTGCGACTTCTCGATACCCACTAGTAACATGCCTTTGTCTAGGCACTCGATCTCTTGAAAAGGGCAGGCTTACACCTCGATCCTAAGCCACACCCTTAAAACCCTTCCCAAGAAATATGATGCCACTCAAGAAGATCAACCATCATCACCCATCAACATTACTGACACAATTTTCCAATTGTTTCCATGTGAAGATTTGATTGATGATAAGGTCATCCTCCCGCCTACCCCTACCACATGACCGGGCCACTACGGATTGATTGAGTTCTTGGATTGTGAGGACCGAGACATCAATGAGTATGTAATAATTGGGATTCAACCGCTTGGCAATATCGCATACATTTTTGATTTGGCGCATGGCGTTTGGCATTTTTTTTTGCAAAACCAAATATGCTACTGTCTGGTCTTCTTGGAACACATCTATACTCTGTAACATCTTCTTGTTCACTAGGTCTCACAACTTGTACCCAAATGTTGTATCTGAATAGCCCACAAATACGCATGAAGTGGACTTGTCATCAAGCTTCTGTCTGTTTTCCTTGGAGATGTGTGTGAACGCCTTACACCTGAAGACTCTCAAGTGAGAATACGATATCTTTCTTTTAGACCAGACTTCCTCAAGTATCGTAAAATTCAACGAGACTGAAGGCGACCTGCTGATGAGATAATAGGCTGTACGGGGCAGCTTCAGCCCAGAATGAGTTTGGCAACTTTGCCATTCTAAGCATACATTTGACTCTTTCAACAATAGTGCGGTTCATCCTCTCTACCACACCATTGTGTTGTGGGGTACCAGGAACTATTGTCTCGTGCCGGATACCTCTGCTAGCACAATATGCTTCAAAAGCATTGAAGTGTACTCACCACCATTGTCTATGCGAAGACACTTCAACTTCTTCCCGGTCTCTCTTTCCACCATTGCATGGAACTCCTAAAAGTGTTGGAATACCTCATCATTCGTCTTCAGGAAGTACACCCACAACTTCTTTGATGCATCAGCAATGAAGGTCAGAAAATACTTGTGGCCGCCAAGTGACTCCACTTCGATTGGGCCACAAACATCCGAGTATACCATACTAAGCATTTATGTTTTCCTCTTGCTCGTTGAACTGAATGATACTCGATGCTGCTTGCCATAAAGGCAATGATCACACGGCTTCAGGGCACTCTCTTTGGATTAGGGTATCTTGGATTGTTTTGCCAATAGATGCAATCCCTTCTCACTCATGTGAGCCAGTCTTCTATGCCAGATCTTCGTTTGAGTCTTGTACAATGTTGAAGGCATCTCTCCTCTGGCGATTGTCAAAGTTCCTCCTGTCAGCTTCCAATGGCCATTTCCGAATGTACTTGTATAGCCTTGTTGGTTTAGGGCGCTTTTGGAGATAAGATTGAGGCGCAAATCTGGAACATGCCTCACATCTTTGAGAACCAGCTTGTGTCCGACATTAGTCTGAATACTAATGTCTCCAATGCCCACAATTTTGGAATAGCTAGAATTTCCCATTCGAACAGTGCCAAAATCTCCAACATTGTACGAGCTGAAGAATTCTCTGTGGGAAGTGGCGTGATAGGATACAGTTGTGTCTATCACCCACACTGTACAACTGTGGTCAGCCATGTGAAGGCAATCCTCCTCTTCACCAACTGCAAGAAGTATTTCATCAGTTGTTGTGGCTGTCGTGTTCTCATCTCCCTTTGACTTACTGCTTTGGACTTTATCTTTCCGGCTTGGACAGTTCCTCTTTATGTGACCCTCCTGGACACAGTGAAAGCAAGTGAAGCTAGAGTTGCCTTGACTTTTACTGTCTCTGGATTTACTCATGTTGTTCTATCTGCCTCTACTCTTAATTCTTCCTTTGCCTCTTCCTCTACCTTTGTCTCTGCCTCTATCTTCTGTGACAAGAGTATGGGAATGATTACATCCCATGTCTTTCCTCCTTGTCTCTTTATTGTACATGGCGTCTATGACCATGCTCACGGTCAGCTTCCCCTTTGGTGCAGAGTTACTAAGAGAAACCACCAATGTCTCCCAACTGTCCGGTAAAGAACTGAGCAGTAGTACGGCTTGCATTTCATCGTCCAAGGGCATCTTGACGGTTGCAAGTTGATTCACTAGATTCTTGAATTCACTGGTGTGCTCGCCGACAGACATACCATTCTTCAACTTCAGATTTACATGCCTTCTCATCACCAAGGCTTTGTTCCGAGCAGTCTTTGATTGGTACATTCCTTCTAACATTGTCCAGAGGACATATACATCTGTCTCCTAGACGACATGGTGGAACACACTGTGGTCTATCCATCATCTGATACAACCGACAGTTTTCCAGTTCATCTTTATCTAATCTTCATCCTTCACTTCTTTCGGTTTAACCCCGTTTAGGGCAATAGGGTCAAACAGGTCTTTATAATATAGGTTGTCTTCCATCCGCGGCTTCCAAATTGCATAATTGGAAGGATTCAACTTGACCATAGATCTTGAAGTTGATGTGAATTCGTCCATTGTCTTCTTACTTTTTACAGAAACTTTGATTGAAAAATCTGACCGTTCGAATCTCTTTGGAATACTCCAAATAATTGGAAACCACTATTGGATCACCAAAAGTGGACTTCAAATAGCTCAGAACTAGCCAAAATATGTTCAACAGTTCAGATCTGAGGATGTACTGTAGCCGTGTAGCACCGGATAGCTTCTCTGTCTCTGGGTCGGGCTAACCCAACTGGTGGCAAACACGTGGCACTGACTTGGCAGACACGTGGCGATGATGAGCCAGACATGTGGCACTAACGTGGTAGACACGTGTCAATGACGTGGCAAATACGTGGCGTTGACGCGTACAACACTCCCCTTCTTCCTCCCGCTGCGTCTCAGGAGCGTGTTTGAGACTGGAATGACGCGCTAGTGCTTTTCACGACGCGTGTTTGAGACTGGGATTCACGCGCCTTCTTTAGGTGGTGCATGAGAGCGCGTGGAAGCTATTTTGGGGCTCTACTTTGCAATTCTGGACTTCTCTCGTCGAGAACTTCCTTCTGGTATGCTCAAAAGTGAATTTCGAGCAACTTGATTTCTGGGAAATTATGAAAAACACATCCTGTTTTTCGAAAATCGACCAACGAGGCTCTGATACCACTTGTTGGGATTAAGACACACTTAGAAATCAATCACACACAATAACATAAGAGCTTTACGTGGTTCAGCTGTAGCCTACGTCTGCGGGAGAGATATCCACTATAGAATTTCCCGAAGAGTGTTTACAACACTCACACCTCACTCTCTATCTATGGCACTCTCACTCACAGATTGCATACACTCTGTGTTTCCTTGTTCTTTAGACCCTCCTCCTCACCTTAATTTATACACAATTGAGGGAATACAAAGTCAAAAAATAAAGTTATTGGGCTGCGAACTACCAACTGCCATCTTCCTTCTTCCCTCATACTTCTTGACTTGGAGCCAACCTCCAACTACTCCTCCATGTGGGCTAGAGCCAACATTGTTGGTGTTGTCATCTTTGTGTTGTGTTTCGGTGTTTGTCTTTGGGGTTTTTTTTATTTGCTTGGCTTTTCATCAACTCTCAGTGTTTATACTGGCAAATGATTAGGCTTGCACTGCGGTGCCAACTTAGTTGGAATCATTTTGTCTTGCAATGATACTTTTTGTACAAATCTCTTCTCTTTCTTTATTGATGTATTATCTTCTTGTTCAATGAGTTATATCAATAAAGTCTTCCTTTTAGTAGATAAACAAAAAAAAAACCACCACCACGTAAGAATTAATTAGAAGAAAAAATTTGAAAAAATTATTTTTTTAGTTTCAACAAGTACAAGTTAAACAATTTTTTTTTAGTTTAACACATAAGATATTATCAAATAATTTTTTAATTTAAAAAACTTGAGATTCAATTTTCAATATATAATTTTCAATTTTTAATTTTAGTAGTGAAGCCAATTTGATAATCAGTATTAATATTACTTCAAATTTTAAGGGTAAAAATTAGAATAAAAGTTAATATAGTAGGCTATTATTTTCTGGCGGCATAATTAGTTTGGAATCCATTTGTTTTAAACATACATGTCCTTTTTGATCGACAATCATGTTCTGGCGGCGGGATTAATTTGAGCTCAATTTGTTTTAAACACACATGATTTTAAATAATTAGGATAAAGTTTAATTCAATTGACAATCATTTTTTCACAGAAAAATTAATTTCAAGTCCAATTATTTTAAATATAAATGTCCTTTTTCATCGGCAATCATGTTGTGACGACCCAATTAATTGGAGCTCAGGCAAATTACATTTTGCACCCCTGTACTTTATACAAAATCTCACTTTAATCCCTACACATCAAATTGTGACACTTAACCCCCTGTACTTTTGGTCAAGTGTCACATTGGCCCTTCTGTTAATAGTGAGGCTAACAGAAGTTATCCTTTAGGGAGCTAAGTGTTACAATTTTAATGTGTAGGGGCTAAAGTGAGATTTAGTGTAAAGTGCAGGGATGCAAAGTGTAATTTATCCTCACATATTTTTCATGTGACTAACCTCTTTTAACAATGAGGCTAACAAAAGGGCCAAAATGACACTTGACCAAAAGTGCAGAGGGTTAAGTGTCATAATTTGATGTGTAGGGGCCAAAGTGGAATTTGATGTAAAGTGCAGGGGTGCAAAGTGTAATTTACCCTTGGAGCTCCATTTGCTTTAAATACACGTGACTCCTAAAAATTAGGATAAATTTTAATTTGATTGACAATTATTGTCTTGATCAACAATCATTTTTTGGTGGTGGTGTTAATTTGAGGTCCATTCATTTTAAATAAATATGTCCATTTTGACAGTTATTTTTTAGCGTCGCAATACTTCACTCATAATATTTTATTTTATTTGTAATTTGGTCACTCAAGGTTTGGATTTTCAATCAGCAATTAAAATTTTTATTTTTATTTTTTATTTTTTGGTTTAAGAACACTGGTGGCTAGGTCTTAATTAAAATTTGAGAACAATTAATCCAAAATCTTGCATCCCTTTGACCTTGTCTCTATAGGAGAAGTTATCACAATTACCCATTCCAAAACATAAGAAATATATATTAAATTTTGAAAATTTGAAAATTTAAGCTGAATGTTAGCTTAGAGCATCTCCAATGGATGGCTAAATCAACTGCCAAATTTGGCAACTGCCAAATCACCCAAAATTAAATTGTTTTCTTCCTTCCCCCCTTCCCTCCTTTCCTCATTCCCTTTCAGTTGGGATTTTCCAGAATGCTTGAAGTTTTTTATAAAAGAAATAAAATTCACCATGTCGTTTAAAACAGAAATCATCACAAATTAATCAAAATGAACAAGAATTTCAGCAAATTCATCAATATTCATACAAAATTCATCTTCAAAAATTTCAGCAATATGAACAAGAATATCAACAAATTTTAGAAATACCAACAGCAATATCAAATTAATTTCAGCAATATCAACAAATCAACAGATTTCAGAAATAACAGATTTAAAAAATTTCAGGAATACCAACATAAATAATTTCAAATTAATTTCTCAAATAATCCATTATGAGTTTTGGAAGAAAAATACCTTGATTTGATGGGGGCTACGGCTTCGATCTGAAGAGGGTTAAAGATGAGGGTTGAAGAGGGTTGGAGAGGAGGATTGGAGAGAGAGAGAGAGAGAGAGCTTCGGATGAGAGAAGATGGGGGATGATCATTGATCCGAAGATGAAGTGGATGATCATTGATCCGAAGATGAAGTAGAAGAGGAGAAGATGTTGATCCGGAGCTGATCTGAAGTGGATGATCGTTGATCATGAATTCGGCTCTCACCTTCACTGATCTGAAGCTGATCCGAAGTTCATCTGAAGCTCTCTCCCTCTGATCTTCACTCATCCGAAGTTCACTGATCTGAAGCAAAGATCCGAAGTGTTTCGAAGTTCTCTCTTTCTCTGATCTTCTCTGAAGTTTATCCGAAGTGTGCTATCTCTCTCTCTGAAGTTCCGAAGCTCACAAATTTTTCAGAGTAGATCTGGAAACTTTCCTAACTTTATTGAACTTCGAAGACCAGATTTTTCCACATGATTGATCTCAGCCGTTGATTAATAACAATCCAACGGCTAAGATCCAAGTGTGCTACTTTATTCATTAAAAAAAATAAAAATTAAATAAAAACATAAGTGAAACATATCCACAACGGCTCTTTTTTACGTTAAAACGGCTATAAAAAAACGGCTCTTTTTTTTTCTATAAATACAAACCTTTTCTCCTCTCTTTTTACTCAATTTCATTTCACAACAAACTTTCTAAATTACATTTTTGTTTATATTTTCTTTACACAATCGATATGGAAGGTTCATCAAAAATAAAGAGAGGAAAATCATTCACCATTGCTGAAGATATGGCACTTTGTAAAGCTTGGTGTCACATTTTTGAAGACCCAATTGTTGGCAATTCACAATCTTATACTCACTTTTGGGGGAGAATTTATGAAAATTATTGCGCCCTTCAGAATGATCAGTCAAGAACACAAGTTTCTATCCAATCTCAATGGGGTACAATCATGAAATGTTCTAACAAATTTCGTGGATGTTTAGCGCAAGTCGAAAATCTACACCCAAGTGGGATGTCTCGAGTTGATCTAGTAAGATTTCATCTTCATGTATTACGTTAGTTTTTTATTTTATTTTATTTCATCTCATATAAAAATTAAATAATTACTTAATTTAATATTTTATTGATATAGATGCTTCAAGCAAAACTTTTATACTATCAAGATGAAAAAAAACATTTTTCTTTTGAACATTGTTGGTCAATCTTGCAAAACATAATCAGGTGGCAAGATGTAGCTCCTGCGAATATGGTGAAGTCAAGGATACATACACCGTTTTCCCCTGATTCAGCCGCCGATTCCCCTATGGATAACTACATTTCTCTTGAAGATGACACCAGTCCAAGTGTTGGTAGCAATCCAACTGTCGGTGAGGGCAGTGTTTCTACAAGGGGTAAAAGGCCTATTGGTAGGAAAGCTTCAAAAGAATTATTTTAGAGAAATCAAGTGGTTGAAGCTGAAGTCCAAAAAATGAGCATACAATTGGATACATTTAACCAACACCTTGATGAGAAAGAAAAGAAAAAAAATGAAAGAGAAGAAAAAATGATTCAAGCACTGCAGGAAATGAAAAAACTTGAGATCAGAAAAAAAGAACATGAGATAATGACTACGGACATTTTTATTTTGGACCCTCAGACAAAGGCATATTACACAATGCGAAAAATTGAGATTTTTGCCAAGTGGTCCTCAAATGTTAGGAGCCCAAATTACTACTTCCCCATGCCTCCTGATGAATAATTACGGGGATAATGTATTTTTAAATTTAGCAATGTCATTTAATTTTTGATGTAATTGTTAGTCTTTATTTGCAATGTAATTTTTAATTTGTAATGTCATTTCATGTTTTTATTTTTTATTTTTTAGTATTTTGTACAAAACAATGTAATATTATTTTTTCAATGTATAATGTTGAGTAATTTGTATTATAATTTAATTTTTTCAGTAAAGTATAATGCAAAAAAATAAATATATTTTTTCAAATGAAGGCAATAAAAAGATAAAATACATTAACTGACATTAAATAAAGATAATTTTATTATAATTAACTGACATTAAATGACATTAACTGTCATTAAAAAGATTAAATACAAACTTAATCCTACTCTCCAGCTCGGGACCATAAGTGTTCAATTAGATCATTACGAATTGCATTATGGCCTTCAATAGATCTAATCCTCCGCCTATTTAACATAAATTGAGCATACTCCTCAATCGGATCGCGTGACACTTGACAACGAGTATTACTGGTATCAGTCTGAAGTTGTGCTACACTTGACAACGGGTATTACTGGTTGGTTTAGGCTTAACGTATGTATTCTTTGCTATTGCGTTGCGAATAGTTGCATCATGATGATATCATCATCAGATGATGAAGATTCATCAAAATCTCCATTGAATATGGGTTTAGTCAAATTGTTCATTGTAGGTAGATGGGTATAGCGATCTCGGTTTTCCCTTCCTTTGTATACTGTATTCCGGACTTGGTTCCATGGACATGTTGTTGTATCATTATCACTTCTAGCCTTTACTCTTTGTATTTGAGTCTTGGGTTGTGTTGGGCAAGTTTGAAACAGGTTGGTTGCACTTTGAAACCAAAAGGTAATGCCCAGATTTTGGCCTTCACGCTCGAGCAGATGTTTTGACGCTCGAGCGGGCCCTTCGTTGTTGCTTCTCCGCTCGAGTGGGAGTTTTGACGCTCAAGCGTAATTTTTCATCTCCCAGTACTTTGCTCTGTAGTTCGTCCGCTCGAGCGGTAGTTTTGACGCTCGAGCGTGACCCCTTGATTTTGTCCCTCCGCTCGAGGGGGGAGTTTGACGCTCGAATAGGGACCATCGCCTGCAAAACTTCTGGAAGTGTGCAATCGACGCTCGAGCAGCTCTTTTCACGCTCGAGCGGGGCTTTCCACGCTCGAGCGGGGAGTCGTCTACATCAGTCTGAGATTTCACTTTTTGGATCACTTTTTGACCTACTTTTTCTCTCTTAACTTTTAAAAACCGCCACTTAAGAGTTTCTCTCTCTACTCTTACCTTCTCTCTATGATTTGATCTATTCTCGGTGGTCTTCTACCCTAGTTCCTTTGGAAGAAAGGTAGAACCTCTCGAGGGCTTTCTTTTAATCTGAAAAAGAGAGGATTTGGAGCACTTTGGGTTTTGGTCATCTTCTCCTTTGGTCTTCTATTTTCAAGGTAGGGATACCCTACTCCATCTTATAGGTTTTGTCCTAAGTTTTGGTTATTTTGATATGTTGGTGTTATTTGGTAATTTTGGGAAAAACTAGGGTTTGTATTATAATTTGGGAAAATTGTGGAATTAAGTTAATTCATGAAATTGGGAAACTATGAAATTAAATGGTGTAGTTGGATAGTTTAACCACTCACCTATGAAAATGCTGAGATAATATTTGTTGATACATTTATTTCCTGTTTAGAAATAACTGTTTTGGGCTATCGGTGGAGGATAGTTGTGATTGTTGTAGACATTGCATGTTGATTAGGGAAAACTGAAACTAATCACATTGAATAAGTCATTGAATATGACAGTTGAATTAATACAACAAATACGTGTGTTAATTGAATATTGTATATGACAAGTGTTTAATACATTGTATATGCATATTGTTTGGGAGGAGATAGGGGATGTACTCCATGGTTTGGGAGGAGATAAGGGATGTACTCCTAAACCGAATATTGTTTGGGAGGAGATAGGGGATGGACTCCATTAGTACAACAAATATATGTACTTATTGATTTATGGAAGTGTTTCAGTATGAGCATTCTCAGGGAGTCTGTGGGCATTCTCAGGGTTGAGAATCAAGCCCAGGTTCATGTTGCAGATGCAGGACCTTATTTTCTGAAGAGGGAGTTCTTCCGGTCTAACCCGGACGAATTTATGGGAGATCCAAAAGAGCCACTTAAGGCAGATGAATGGCTCGAACAGACAACGAAGACGGTTGAGATGCTTGGCATTGAGGACGGGGTGTTGAAGGTGACCTTGGCATCTTTCCAGCTAAAGGGTGATGCGGGTCAGTGGTGGAAGTTCACGAAAGGCCATATAGGAGGAACTTGGGAGGCCTTTGTAGGTGCTTTCCAGGAGAAGTTCCTGTCTCCAGCTGTTAAGGAGAAGTTGAGGGATCGATTACGCCACTTAAGCGGTGAGTTTTTCGAAAGGCGAGTTTGAGGCCGCATTTACCCGCTTATCCAGGTTTGCACCTGAACTAGTGGCGTTTGAGGAACGCCGTTGTATAGAGTTCGAGAAGAAGTTGAGGCGTGGCCTCAAGTTGGGAGTTGGAGGGACTATGATTCGAGATTATGGGCGTCTGGTTGATGCTGCAGCCCATATGGAGATCATGATGCAGGAGGAGGAGGACGGACAGAAAGGCTCCAAGAGGAGTTAGGATGGCCAGAGTGATGGCAAGAGACAGAGAGGTTTTAACCTTCAGCAGTCTCAGGGTAGCTTTACTAGATCTACTTTTCCAGTGCCGAGTGCAAGTTCTGGGAAAGGCAGCCAGGGAGACATTACCTGTTTCAAGTGTGGCCAGCTGGGCCACAAGTCTCCAGTTTGCCCGTAGAAGGGAGGAGTACAGAGAGCAGCATCATCTTCGGCTCAATCCCAGAGCCAGAGTCAGGGTAGAGGTCAGTCGCTCTTGTGTTATCAGTGCGGTCAGACAGGGCACCTGAAGAGGTATTGCCCGCAGTTAAGTGGCACACCTGGTGCATCTGGTTTAAGGCAGACTCATAGTCATCAGCCAGCTCAGTCAGTTCAGGCCTCGAGGGCCAATCAGGGGCTTCATCGTCCCAGTCTGTGCAGTAGTCTTATGCTCCTAGGGGTGAGTAGGTAGATCAGAGACCATCTAGGCGCGTGTATGCTGTTACCACGCAGGATCTTGTACCAGCTCCATCTGTTGTGAGAGGTACCTTCTTGTTTTGCAACTTGGTTGCTAATGTGTTGATTGATACAGGAGCATCTCATTCTTTTATATCTGCTGCATTTGCATCTGTTTTGGGATTGGAGTTGGCACAGTTAGCATCTCCTATTTGTGTTGTATCACCTGTTGGGGGTGAGTTGATTTTGAAACAAGGATGTAGAGGTTGTGATATAAAAGTCGCTGATCGTCGGCTTCCTTTTCCTTTTATAGTTATACCCATGTCGGGATTTGATGTTATTTTGGGTATGGACTAGTTATCGTCATACCGGGCAGTTATTGATTGTTACCGCCAAAGGGTCACAGTTTGTACCTTAAGCGGGGAGTGTTTTCATTTTCTGGGGGATCGGGTAGGTAGTGTTTTGCCACCGGTGTTTGATTCGCGAGGGCGGAGTGAGTTGAGTGGTCTTCTTGCTAGTCTTTTGAGAAGTGAGTGTGATGAGGCCCAGGCTGTGTTGCCAAGAGTGGTTTGTGAGTACCCGGACGTCTTTCCCGAGGACCTTGTCAGTTTGCCACCTCATCGAGAGATTGAGTTCTCTATTGACTTAGTGCCCGGCACGACGCCGATTTCTATGGCACCTTATCGTTTTGCCCTAGCCGAGTTAGTTGAGTTGAAGATTCAGCTCCAGGAGTTGCTAGATAAGGGCTATATTCGTCCTAGTGTTTCGCCGTGGGGAGCACCGGCCCTCTTTTCTAAAAAAAAAGATGGTGCTTTGAGACTCTGTATCGATTACCGGAAGTTGAATCGAGCTACGGTCAAGAATAAGTACCCAATGCTTTGTATAGATGGTCTGTTCAATCAGTTGAAGGGTTCTTGTTGTTTCTCTAAGATAGACTTGAGGTCGGGTTACCACTAGTTGAGAGTCAGGGAAGAGGATATTCCGAAGACGGCATTCCGTACGCGGTATGGCCACTATGAGTTTCTGGTGATTCCATTTGGACTCACCAATGCACCGCCAGTGTTTGTAGATTTGATGAACCGGATCTTCCGGGAATTCTTAGATCGTTTTGTAGTCGTTTTCGTGGACGACATTCTGATTTATTCACCTTCAGAGGAGAAGCACGAGGAAAACTTGAGAGTGGTGCTTGAGCTACTTAGAGCCCATAAGCTTTATGCTAAGTTTGGGAAGTGTGAGTTCTGGCTAGAGGAAGTGAAGTTCTTAGGCCATGTGGTATCCGGGGAAGGGGTGTCTGTTGATACATCCAAGACTGAGGCAGTGCAAGATTGGGCATAACCTAAGAGTGTGTTTAAGATCCGTAGTTTTCTGGGATTAGCTGGGTACTACCGACGGTTTGTGAAGGATTTCTCTAGGTTAGCTTCGCCATTGACTAGACTGACTCGGAAGGGAGTCAAATTTGTATGGAGTGAGACTTGTGAAAAGTCGTTCCAAGAGCTGAAAGTTAGATTGACCACCATCCGGTTTTGATTATCCCCGAGAGAGGGTTGGGTTATGCAATCTATTGTGATGCCTCACGAGAGGGTTTGGGTTGTGTGTTATGCAAAAGGGGAAAGTGGTTGCCTATGGCTCACGTCAATTGAAGATACACGAGAAGAATTACCCTACACACGACCTAGAGTTAGCAGCGGTGATCTTTGCCTTGAAAATTGGAGGCATTACCTTTATGGTGAGAGATTCGAGGTGTTCTCGGATCATAAGAGTCTGAAATATTTGTTTACACAGAAAGACTTGAACTTGAGGCAAAGGAGGTGGATGGAGTTTATTGAGGATTACGACTTCGAGTTGCATTATCATCCGGGAAAGGCCAATGTGGTGGCCGATGCCCTTAGCAGGAAATCTGTTGGTGACGTAGCTAGTATAGCCATCCGAGAATAGGAGATGTTGGGTTCACTTGGGGAGTTTGATTTGCTTTTGGGCAAATCCGTTGAGGCTGCGGCCTTGTTTTCTGTTGTTGCGCAGCCTACACTTGTGACTCGAGTGTTAGAGGCACAGAGAGGTGACCTTGAGGTAGATTCCTTCTGAGAGAAGATCTCCAGTGGGAAGGTTGAGAAGGGGTTGACGGTGTATCCCGACCTGAGTGTGAGATACCAAGACCATATGTTTGTGCCGGAGTCTTGCCGAGAGGAGGTACTCTGAAAGTTTCATCATTCACGCCTTGCGGTGCATCTGGGAGGTACTAAGATGTATCGGGATTTGGGTCGCCAGTTTTGGTGGCGGGGTATGAAGAGAGATGTGGCAGTTTTCGTGTCTAAGTGCCTTCCTTGTCAGCAAGTGAAGGCCGAACATCAGAGGCCAGCGGGTTTATTACAACCCTTGCCAATTGCAGAGTGGAAGTGGGAGCATGTCACTGTGGACTTCGTTGTGGGTCTTCCGAGGACTCAGCGGGGTAGTGATGCTATTTGGGTGGTTGTAGACCGGTTGACTAAGTCGGCGCACTTCATTCCTATGCGCGTGAGAGATTCGGTAGATCATCTTGCCGACTTGTATATTCGGGACATAGTGAGGTTGCATGGAGTCCCAGTGACGATCATCTCAGATAGAGATCCTCGTTTTACTACCAGGTTGTGGCAGAGTTTGCAGAGTGCCTTAGGCACTAAGTTGACCTTTAGCACGGCTTATCATCCTCAGACTGACAGGCAATCCGAGCGCACTATTCAGATCCTTGAGGATATGCTTCGGGGTTGCGTTCTTGACTTTAGTGGGTCGTGGGAGAGGCACTTGCCTTTAGTGGAGTTTGCCTACAACAACAGTTTCCAGTCTAGTATCGGTATGGCACCGTTTAAGGCCTTGTATGGCCAACCGTGTAGGTCTCCAGTTTGTTGGGCCGAGGTGGGTGATGCACCTTTGTTGGGTCCGGAGTTGGTGAGGGAAACGACGGAGAAAGTTGAGCTTATCCGTAGGAGGCTTGTTACAGCCCAGAGTCGTCAGAAATCTTATACCGACCGGAGGAGGAGACCTTTGGTGTTTGAGGTGGGTGATCATGTCTTTCTGAAGATATCACCTAGGCGGGGATTGATGAGGTTCGGGAAGAGCGGGAAGTTATCCCTTCGATTTATTGGCCCTTTTGAGATCCTTGAGAGGATTGGCGAGGCTACCTATCGTTTAGCTTTGCCGCCGCAGTTGTCCGGAGTTCACAACGTGTTTCACGTGAGTATGCTTCGGAAGTATGAGCCGGATCCATCGCATGTATTGGATTGGACCGACTTAGAGGTAGATGAGGATGCCTCGTATGAGGAGAGACCAGTTCGGGTCTTGGATATAAGGGATCAAGTTTTGCGAGGCAAGACCATTCCCTTGGTAAAGGTTTTGTGGAAGCATCACGGAGTGGAGGAAGCCACTTAGGAACGTGAGTTGGAGGTCCGAGAAAAATATCCGGATCTGTTTGTAGATGCTTGAGCATATGTTGTTTATCTTGTTGTAATATTGAACCTTAAGTGTATTGAATATAACTTAGGTAGTGAAACATGGCTTATGTTTTGAGTTTATGGAAGTATTTTGAAACTGGCCTCATAATGGAAGTTTAGTGTAACATTGCATATGTTAAATGTGTTGTAGAATTGGAGTTATATCATGAAATTGAATATGATATGGAAATGGGAATCACATATAATGAAAACTGTTGAATTTGAAAGGAAAATGCATGTTAATAATGCATATTGAGCTATATGATGTGATTTGCTTATTGAAAAGAGATGAGATTGACCGGTAATGGGTCAGGTTGTTCAATGTTGTGTTGTCATATTGTGGGAAATAGAGAAAACTCGTTTTTTTTTAAAAACATGTACTTAATTTCGGGGACGAAATTCTTTAAGGTGGGGAGGTTATAGCGATCCCGGTTTTCCCTTCCTTTGTATACTGTATTCCGGACTTGGTTCCGTGGACTTGTTGTTGTATCATTATCACTTCTAGCCTTTACTCTTTGTATTTGAGTCTTGGGTTGTGTTGGGCAGGTTTGAAACAGGTTGGTTGCACTTTAAAACCAAAAGGTGATGCCCAGATTTTGGCCTTCACGCTCGAGCGGATGTTTTGACGCTCGAGCGGGCCCTTCGTTGTTACTTCTCCGCTTGAGCGGGAGTTTTGACGCTCGAGCGTAATTTTCCATCTCCCAGTACTTTGCTCTGTAGTTCGTCCGCTCGAGCGGTAGTTTTGACGCTCGAGCATGACCCCTTGATTTTGTCCCTCCGCTCGAGCGGGGACCATCGCCTGCAAAACTTCTGGAAGTGTGCAATCGACGCTCGAGCGGCTCTTTTCACACTCGAGCGTGAGTTCAGATCGACGCCGGCGGGGCTTTCACGCTTCGAGCGAGTCGTACATCAGTCCGAGATTTCACTTTTTGGATCACTTTTTGACCTACTTTTTCTCTCTTAACTTTTAAAAACCGCCACTTGAGAGTTTCTCTCTCTACTCTTACCTTCTCTCTATGATTTGATCTATTCCCGGTGGTCTTCTACCCTAGTTCCTTTAGAAGAAAGGTAGAGCTTTGCGAGGGCTTTCTTTTAATCTGAAAAAGAGAGGATTTGGAGCACTTTGGGTTTTGGTCATCTTTTCCTTTGGTCTTCTATTTTCAAAATAGGGATACCCTACTCCATCTTATAGGTTTTGTCCTAAGTTTTGGTTATTTTGATATGTTGGTGTTATTTGGTAATTTTGGGAAAAACTAGTGTTTGTATTATAATTTGGGAAAATTGTGGAATTAAGTTAATTCATGAAATTGGGAAACTATGGAATTAAATGGTGTAGTTGGATAGTTTAACCACTCACCTATGAAAATGCTGAGATAATATTTGTTGATACATTATTTCCTGTTTAGAAATAACTATTTTGGGCTATCTGTGGAGGATAGTTGTGATTGTTGTAGACATTGCATGTTGATTAGGGAAAACTGAAACTAATCACATTGAATGAGTCATTGAATATGGCAGTTGAATTAATAAAACAAATATGTGTGTTAATTGAATATTGTATATGACAAGTGTTTAATACATTGTATATGCATATTGTTTGGGAGGAAATAGGGGATGTACTCCACGGTTTGGGAGGAGATAGGGGATGTACTCCTAAACCGGATATTGTTTGGGAGGAGATAGGGGATGGACTCTATTAGTACAACAAATATATGTACTTATTGATTTATGGAAGTGTTTCAGTATGAGCCTTAGTCTCATTTGAATTGTTGATATTTGAGGTAATGTTGATATGAGATGTAGTCTCATTTTGTAATTTGGCCAGGTTCTGAGCCATGTCCGTATAAATGGAAAGTTGAATAATATCGGAAAGTGAAACATGTCATGGACATTATTGTCATGAAACTGAATTGTGTTGTAATTGATTTTTAAGTGTTAACCATCTATCGAATGCTATTGCTTTAGTCAATTCCTATATTTGGTTTAGTATATTTCTGCTGGGCTGTGGCTCACTCTATACGGGAACATCATTTTCAGGTCCAGGTGATATGCTACTTCCAAGGACTTAGCTTGGAAGGATTTGGATTTGAAGATTTGTTTTAGTTAGTTGTTATTTTGTTTTATTTGGGTATTACATGTAAACTCAAGCCAAGGGCTTAATGTGTAATTGAGTTAGTACTCAGTCTTTTGTGTTCAAGTGTTGGCTTGGAAATATGTAAGTCCGTAGGGCATTTACTTTCGTTATTACATGTAATGTTTTTTGATAAGATTACTCTGATGAATAAAATATTGTTTTATTTTCTTAATTGATGCATGTCATTATTGTATATGTTATGGGTTAATTTTGAGGGCGTTACAATGGGTGAGTGGGTGAATATGAAAATTGTAAAAAATTTGCTAGGTGGGTACAGAGAGTTTAGAAGATATGAAAATGATGGATAGGTGAATATGAAAATTGTAAAAAACCTTATGTTATATTTATAGAGAAAATGTGGGTGGGTGAATGATGGATGGTTGTTGGGTAGGTGGATATATAATGGATGGTTATTGGGTGGGTGGATAAATAATTGGTGATTGTTGGGTGGGTGAATGAATAATGGATGGTTGTTGGGTGGATATTTGTTAGTGAATGAATGCTGTGTTAATAATAGATGGTTGTTGGTGATTGGTTGTTAGTGGGTAATTGGTGATTGTTTAGTTTTTATGTGTAGTTAAAAAAATTTATTAAATATGTTATAATATGTTTTTTGGTGGGGTGAATTAATCAAACAAATTTTTTTTTCCATTTTTTCATTTTTTTTAAATTTTTTATATTTGTCTAGTTGGGATTAATATAAATATATAATTTTTTTAACAAACAGGTAAAAAATTGTCATAAAAGATAAAAAATAAACAAAAATAAAATCACAAAAAAACCTATATCCAAACAACACCTACATACTTGGAGGGAAAGTTTGTTGAGATTCGCCAAAAATAGCAAATGACCATTGGAGCACCATTGCTATAATTTAACAAAATAATACTATTTATTGCCAAATTATAGCAATAGCAATATAGCAACAGCCATTGGAGATGCTCTTAGGCGCCAAGAATGAGCCAGCTTGGTAAGTTATTGAAGTAGGTATATATCTATATCTATATTATATATTAAGCAAAATGGGGTTTTTGACCCTCAAGGCCTGTGGGAGCTTCAATATCTCAATCTGAATTTTCTAAATTTTTTATTAAAAAAAAAAACTCAACATTTATTGATTTGGTCAAAATCCCCTAATTAGGATTTATTAATTTTTTTCAATCCACATGTCTTTCTGCATGCCTGCATTTATTGATTTGGTCAAAATTCCCTAATCAGTATTTAAAATCCACTCACACAAATAATTATAGATACACTTTTCAACTTCTCCCATACACTATAATTAATGATAAGATTGTTAAATTATTTTTATAAAAAATCTTAAAAAATATAATTTATATATTAAAAAAAATCTAAAACAAATATAAATATCTATAATTATCCTGTGCATAGCACGCGTGATAGGCTAGTATCACATAAGGAAAATGGGTTTTCTAACCAACAAGTCTTGTGGGAGCTCCAATATCCCAATCTTAATTTCTAATTTTTTGATTTAAAAATAATAATAATCTTAGCATTGATTGACTTCTTCCAGTCTATAAGCCTTTTTGACTCCTCTCATAGTTATTGCAGTACCCTTTTTAATTTCTCCTATATACTATAGTTAGTGATAAGATAATTAAATTATTTTTTATAAAAAATCTAAAAATAATAATTTATATATTTAAAAAATATCTAAAATAAATATAAATATCTATATCTATCTATATATTATATAAAGGAAAGGCTTGTGAGCGTTCCAAACTCTCATTCCACAATTGTTAATTTTTGTCATTTTAAAAATATTTAAAAATAATTCTATTGGTTAACAAAGTAATTATAAATTTAAAAAAAAAACAAAAAAACACCTAAAATTTTCAATTACAAGTTCCTAAAATCTCTCCCTCTAATATTTATCTCTTTCCGAAATCCCATCTAATAATAAAGTAACCACACATTAAAAAAAAAAAAACGCACACACACAAATCTCATCTCATAAAAAAGTAATTATATATTTGAAAAAAACAATTTAGATTAAAAAGAACGTAAAACCAGAATTGCTAATTTTTGTAATTTTAAAAATAGTACTATTGGCTAACAAAATAACTATAGATTAAAAAGAAAACTAAAAATGCTAATTTTTTTAATTTTAAAAATAATACTATTGGCTAACAAAGTAACTATAGATTTTTAAAAAAATATATTGAATTACAAGTTTCTAAAATCTCTCCCCTAATATTTATCTCTTTCTTAAATCTCATAATCTATCTATGCTATATATTATACCAAAATGACTTTTCATCTTAGAGGCCTTAAAGTGTTTTAAAATCTTAAATCTAACTTTTTAAAAATAATATAAATCTCATACAATTTTCTCTCTCCTAAAATAAATCTAATGAAAAGAAAACTCTCTCACCTCCCATAAAATGTATACTATTAAAATATTTGACAACTGGTCTAATCTATATAAATTTAAAATTAAACCTAACATAAAATAAAAATTAAATCTTATATCTAGATTCTCTCTCTATTCCATAATTAAATACAATTTTATTCTCAAATAAATTTAAGCATATCTATACTTTATATATATTTTTAGAAAAATCTCATAATTTATTATTTTTTATAATGATTCCATTATTTATAATTTAGAAAAGAAAAGATGAAAAAAAAATTATTCTTATGCACTCTTTTTCCAACTAATTCTTTATTCTATCCAAAAATCTTAGCCATCATACATTATACTTTTTCCAAGTCATTCATGTTTTGCTCGCCCTATAAATATTATATTTATGGAATAATGAAACTTATTATTTTTTAACTTTATTTTTATTAGACAAATTGGAGGTTAGTTTATGTTTAATCTGATCTATTCTTTAAATAGATTCTTTTATCTTTTGGGCACATCATTTTTTCTTCTTCTTTTTTATCTATGACCATTTTTTTGTTTTTATATTTCATGTTTTGTGTCATTTCTCCCTCCTCTCTACCAACGATTATCTATTTTTTGTTGGTTAATATTGTTTTTCTAGAATTTTTATATTAAAATGGTGTGATAGAGTCATTTGTATAATAAAAAAACATGTCACTCACTATAAAGTGATAGATAAAAATCCAAACAAAATCTTTATTAATAAGTTTTTTGTATTGATTTTATGTTTGTATATCATTACTTTTTTTTAAAAAAATTTACTTTTAATATTTTTTTGATGTCATAATATGTGTTAATTGATAGTTGGTGTAGAGCATTATTTCAAAGGCATATAATAGTTTTTCAAAGTTATAAATAGAAAATTTTAATTTTAATCAATTTTTTTTTTCAAAACTATTGAAGGTGTTAGTCAATTATTTAATTATTTATCTTTAATATGTGCAGCTCCTCTATTCCTTCATGGTACTTCACTCTCTACTCCATTGTGAGTTCATATGTTTTTAGAAAAAAAATCATATGTAATTTAAAATTTTGAATCTTTTTATATAGGAAGTTAAAAAATAAATTTTAGAATTTAAAATATAGCTATACAAAATCATATCTTTTTAAATATAGCGATAATTATAATTAGTTTTAATCTATCTATTACTTATCCTTATTTATATTATTATATAAACAAAAATGTTGTACAATAATTGAAGTTCAAAATCCTAATCTTTTTTTTTTTTCAAAATTTAAAATTGTTAAAATGCATATGTTGCAATATCATTAATTTCTTCCTATTATAAGATTTATTTTATAAATCTTATAAGATTTTATCAATGACTAATATTCAATTTTTGTACAAAAATTCCAATATATTCCTTCCAAAAGTTAATATAGCAAGTCTACAAAATCATATTTTAAAACTCAAAATTATTAATATTTTTATTTTTATTTATTTTTGTTTTCAATAAGCATGTTAAAATATAAGTAATATCCAAATAAAATTATATGTAATAATAAATATGACATTAGTTTTAATTGTAATCAGATCGTTTTCAAGTCTTTATTCATTTTTAACTTTTTTTTTTATATTTTAAATTACATGTTACGATAATTCTTTCTTATTCATTAATTTTTTAATTTTTTTTAATTATTTTCCTTTCAAAAACCAATATAATAGTCTTTTAAAATTCATATATTTTTATTCTAAAATAGTGAAGTATTAGAACTATGTCATTTTTTTTTATAACAAAGCATAATTTTAATTATTAATTGTCAATACAACAATTTTAATCTATGTTTATGAGTAAATATTATAGTAAAGGAACATTTGAAACAAAACTCTTAAACTTATATATAAAATTTTATTTACGATAGAAAAAATACAAAAAATTAAATATAATTATCATATTTTTAATAAAAAAAATATATTATTTTATTCCGTGCATAGCACGGGTGACATGTTAGTTAGAGTAATGATAAAGGCCTTATTAAATGTCATTTATAGACATGATATTCATATTTTTCTTGGATTTTGAATGCATATAATCTAATCTAGAATATATATACTTATAATATAATAATAGAATTAGACACAACATTTTCATATGAAGTAAAACCCACGTTTTTGTGGATCCACATATATACTTATAATATAATAATAGAATTAGACACAACCTTTTCATATGAAGTAAAACTCACAATTTTGTGGATCCACACCGATGTAACCAGGTTGTGTCTAATTTTGTTATTGATTTTTTGTGTAAGTAGAAGAAGTGTTTATAGAGATTATACTTGTACTTATTTTGGATTTTGGAAGTATATAATCTAGAATAGATTATTGTAATTTTCGATAAATGTGGCCAGTAGGGTAATAATCCATGGAAAAATCTATTTATCAAAGTAAATTTGATTACACTAATGGCTAAAAGCGCTGATAAAAATCATTTTTTTTAATCTTATTTTTTAATTTCACATTGAAATAACATCAGATGAAAGATGAATTAGGTGTAAATATGATTATTAAAATAAAAGAAAATTTTTTTAAAAAAAAAAAAAAAGAGAAGAAAAATAAGAAGAAGAAAGAAAACAGCTTTATAAATTGGGGTAGCACATTGTTTCAAGTCAAGAATTATGAATTTCTGGTCGTAATCTCTCCTATAGAAGTTTCTCCCAAATGAAAGAAAAAGCATAGCCCAAATGAAATGATAACATCTTAAAAAGGTAATACAACAAAGCATGCTTAATTAACCATTCATTTGGGTCAAATAAGAAAGCTAATCTCTTTTAAAAGGGTGCATTAAATTTTTTGTTAGTGCAAAGCAAAGCACCACTATTGCCGGCCAACTCAGGTATTTCTTGCACGTAACGAAACAAGACTCTCTCTCTCTCTCTCTCTCTCTCAGAATAGGAGAAGAGCCTTTACTTTCTATTATATTAATAAAGCACCAGCGCTACAACTAAAGTACCAGCCTCTCCCTCTCCCTCTCTCTCTCTCGCTTTCTATGTTGCTTGTAAGCTTCTCATCTTCTCATTTCTTAGTGAACTCTAGAGTTGAGAGTTTTAGGATTTTTCTTCTACATTTCTGTGACGAAAAGGTGTTGATTGAGGAGAGAGTGAATTTCACATATCAGATCTAATCACTCTCTCTTTCTCTCTAATCACATTGATAGATATAATAATTTTTAAGAAAGTTTTTTACATAAAAAATCATTGCTTTTGAAATTGAGAGTTTTAAGGTATTTCTTATACATTTCAGTGACGACAAGGTCTCAATTGAGAACATAGTGAATTTGACTTCTCAGAGCTGGTTAATCTCTATTTTTTATCACAATTGATCGATTTGTCAATTTTTTAAAAAGTTTTTTCTTTCTTTTGCTTCAAAAATCCTTGCTTTTGAAAGTTTTCTCTCTTCGTGATCTCTTTTGGAAAAAATCTAGAAATCCCCTAAATATTGATTTATGATTATGTATCAGTTTTAAGGAGTGAATAACAATCGCAATCAAAAAATCAAGACAAATCAACATAACGATTTTAACATGGAAAAACCACAATTGGAGCGCCTCCAATTGTGATAAAAAACCACAGGTCAAAACCACAAAACAATCCACTAAGAAGACAAAAGGAATTACACAAGTGTACTTTCAATTATCTAGCGAATCCACACTTGAATTGAGCCGACCCCTATATGCCTCTTCCACCATGGTCTTCACCTTGGAATTGTCTTGCCCAACGTTGAATCCACAATGCCGATGTCGAATCAACGACGATAAGCCACACTAGAATCTACTAAAGCTTAAGGCCCAAATTGCCCAACGTTGAATCCATAATGCCAATGTCGAATCAACAACGATAAGCCACTCCAGAATCTACTAAAGCTTCAGGCCCAAATTCCCCAGAATCTACCGAAGAACAACTCTCTCTTTTGTGAGTAAAACAAACTGACCCTTTAATATAATCCACTCAATTTATGATTAAACTCTCACAGATATCAAAGGAAACAAGCAAAGAAGCTCCAGACGAAAACCCTAATACCCAAGAAAAGGATCTAGAAGCCGTAACACTAAAATGTGACTGAAAATATTTATAGAAAATCAGGCCGCGAAGGTCGCTCGAGCGAAGGATCTCTCGCTCGAGCGAGGAGAGTGAAACACATTAAAATTTCCAATTTACATCTATTCATATTTCCATCTCATGCTTTAAGATAATCTTATCATATGTCTATTTTTTTTCATATACTCTTGTGGCACTAATAGCTGTTTTGAATATTGTGGCACTAATAGCTGTTTGGTAGATCAGGAACTTGAGAAAGTAGTTTGCTTTTGTTGGCTGTAATAGGTTGGGGTTTGGGATTTTATGTGTTAGGTATGTTTTGTCACGGCATTGCCAAATGGGGAGATTGTTAGGTTTTTATTCTTGGCAATCCCGTTTGACAAAACTCCTTTCAGTTGTAATTGTATTCAATCTTTTATTTTAATAAGGTTATCAGTTTTAGATGTGAATCCAACCCAAATTATGCCTTGCAGAGATGCTTCAGATGTTAATTCTTTTATGATTGCCACTTCGCTGACTATGTCGGGGATTGAAGTTGTTTGGTGGCTCAAACGAAGGAGTGTGTGCTTGAGTGAAGAATCCTTTGTCCCATAAGTTTTCATTGATTGTAAAAATACTGAGAAGTTGCATTTCTTGCTAGAGGGACACTTTGGTGGCTCGAGCGAAGACACTTGAAAAAACACGCGTTTAGTCTTCTCGCTCGTGTGAGAGACCCTTCGCTCAAGCAACCTTCGCGGCCTGATTTTCTATAAATTTGTATTTCAGTCAAATTTTAGGAACATGTAGAATGAATAGATGAGAATCCTAAGACTTTAAGAACATGTAGCATGAATATATGAAAATCCTAAGACACATGAACCCACAAGCTTTCTCCTCTTTTTTGTCATGAATTGTCAAAGAAAGCTCAATCAACTATAGTAAAAGCATAAATTACACAAGCAAGGATATGATGATGTAATTAGCAGTAACATGCAAGAAAGAAACAATAAAGAAGCAGTGCATAGCAACATGCAAAACAACTAAAGTCAATCTCCCTTATCAAACAAATCAAAGTGTTCATGCTAACAAACTCTTGCAATGATAAACCAAACTCCCCCTCACTAAAAGCAACCACAAACACTGAAAATAATGAACAAGAAGAAAACGACAAAAATAATATGGTGGAGCAAGTAAGGAATTTCAGATTTGTACCTTAAAATACACAAGATTATTCAAGAAGCACAATTACTTGAAAACACAATGTGCACAACCTCTAGAAGATTCCTCATAAAAGAAAGTGATGCATTATGTGAAAAACATAAATCCCATGAAAACAGTGTGTGTGTGACACTTGGAGTTCGACAAATACTAGATTCAAATCCTAGTAGCAATCTGAAAGCTGGACCTCCAGTAAGAGAATCTAAACACAACAAAGGAAAGTCAAACCACTAGAAATCAAGGGGTATTTGGTGAGTAAAAGCGGAGGCTCCCCCTCAATGAATGAATCTTTTTTTTTCTTTCTTTCTTTCTTTTGCACATTTTTTCTTTCTTTTGCACACTCATTGGTGGATGACACGCTCAAGAGTATGGAAACCGACCAGAGAAGCATGGAGACAATAAGGATAGCCTAGTTGGTGACTTTGAGGTAGCCTTTTCCTCATGCATTAACTACAAAGAACTGAGGGGAAAGCCGTGAAGATGCAAAAAGATGGAAGGTGGTCAAGAGACTCAACATCACCCAAGATATGCTAGTATAAGTCAATTCCTCTAGAAAAACAAAAGATACAATGCCAAAAGTCTATAGAGAAAAATGATCACTAAGATGGAAGACACCGATATTTGCTAATTCAAGAGTGTGTACATAATGAGATATACTAATCAAATAACACACTCCGAAATGAGTAATGACTATAGAAAGCATACACATATTAACATGTTATGGATATTCTCATCAATTCCAATATGTCACAAGAACTTCTCAAAAATTTCAAGCTTGCAAAACCATATTAAGAAAATCTTTTTGGATTTTTTTTTTCTTTCTAAAATAAAGCAAGACATAAAATGAATAAGTACACATTAAATGACCCAAACAGAAAAAAAAAAAAAAAAAAAAAAAACACACACACACACACACACACCCAAAAACCCAAGAACAAAAAAAAAAAAAACGAATGAACAACTTAACACAAGTCAATTTTTCTCACCTAACCCGCTTTAGTATAAACAAAGTTGTGAGAATTGCAGTTCTTAAATGATGTCTTAACGTTGTGGTTCCCTTCCCTTTCAATGGGAACCTGTCTTGACGTGGTTTCCAACTTCCAATTCCTAGGTCTAGGCAAATGCAAACTCGCTCCATGTTTGGTCTCAAGCAAATCAAAATAGCAAGGTCTATTATGACCTTTAACCTCATTACGACCAATGAAGTGTCTTCTACCCCACGAATGTTGGAATTTCTTCCATCTTTATGAGACACTCTCCCTTGTAACTCATAACAATAAGGGCGAATACGATCATATATATACCACAATGATGACAAATAAAAACAAGGTGTACCTTCTTTTCTGTGACCTTACCAACTCTAGGAAGATTACGAAGTCCTTCCTCTCGTTGAATATTTTGCTCCCCCTGCCCTTGAGTTCTAGTATCATGACATGTGGATGCACTCTATTTTTGCTCTTTTTTACCACCAAAGCCAATGCTACTCTTGCCAGAACAAATTTGTTGAGACCCAATGATATTGTCCAAAGTCTTTGATCCTTTGTTCTAAAGACCAATGGTTGCCATAACACACTTAAGCTCTTCTTCTTTCTTGATGATTAGCTCTTCTAAGGCCCCTTGAGACATCTTGAGAGTTTCAATCTTTTCTTCATGTGTTGGATAGATTTGCTATAGCTCATTCCTTTCTGTATCACAAGTCAAGAGTTTCACACAAAGGACTTGTCAATCATTAGATATCTTGATGGCATCATTCCTAGCCTCGAAAATCTCCTCCTTTAGTTTGACATTCTTAATTTCACATGCTTTGAGTTTCATAGTGAGTTTTTCATTCAATTTAGATAAGTTAGGAGATTTCTTATACAACTTTTCATAAGCTTGTTGAAGCTCTTCATCATCACTCCCCGAGGATTCATTATTAGTGGCATTCTTAACCAACCTCTTCGAATACTCTATTTGTCCTTTAGTTTCAGAAGCTGCCATAAAAGCAAGAAATTTTTCATGTCCCTCTTCACCATGATCTTCGTTGTCACTTTCATCTTTATCAGTTTCTGATTCATCATCCCAAGTGATAGCGAGGGCTTTTTTCTTCCTCAAACAAGTAGAGCATTCTTGAGTAAAGTGGCCAAATCCTTGGCATTCATAGCATTGGACTCTTTCAGAGTTCTCTTGTATCTTTCCTTTCTCCTTCTTTGTTATAAAATTAATTTTGAGTTTATCTTTGCCTTTGGATTTATGAGTATGAGTTGAATCCAAAAGATTAGGATTCTTTTTCAAAAAATATTTTTTAAATTATTTTACAAAAGCATCTGTAATCTTAGAATCTATCTGACAATCCTCATAAGAATCATTTCCAACTCTATGAGCATTACTAAAAGTAATAGCATCTTTTTGTTTCTTTTTGAAATTCCTATGTGCCTCATAAGTTTGGAGATTTCCAACCAAATGATCCAGCTTGAGGTTGTCAACATCTTGAGCCTCCTCAATGACCGTAACTTTTGATTGGAACCGATTGGGTAAGGACCTCAAAATTTTTCTCACAATCTTGGATTTCGGTATTTTTTTCACCTAAATTGAAGTTGGAATTTACAATATCACTCAACTTCGCATAAATTTCATCAAAGGTCTCACTATCTTTTATTGAAAGGTTTTCGAAACTAGACGTGAACCTTTGAAGTTTTGAACGTTTAACCGAAGGAGTGCCCTCATGAATAGTTTGTAAGATATCCTAAGCCTCTTTTGCGACTTCACAATTGCAAATACGACTAAACTCTTTAGGTGTGACGGCGCAAAAAAGAGAATTAATAGCTTTATTATTCTAACTACTATTTTGGTAATTAATTGTGTCCCACTTATCAATTGGTTTGGGGAAGGTTACTCCATCAACGGTAATTGTCGGTTCGGTCCACCCATACATGATAGGCTACCAAACTTTTTCATCAATAGATTTTAAAAACGATCTCATCCGAGCTTTCCAAAAAGAATAATTAGATCCATCAAGTAGGGGTGGTCAAACCATAGAATTTTCCTCACGAATTGAATCCATTATCACAAATCAAACAAGATCTCGCTCTAATAGTTTTTTAAAAAATAGAGCGACCTGCTCTGATACTAATTGAAAAAAAATCTAAAAATCTCCTAGATATTGATTTGTGATTATGTATCAATTTTAAGCAGTGAATAACAATCTTAGTCAAACAATCAAGATAAATTGACACAACGATTTTAACGTGAAAAAATCACAATTAGATCACCTCCAATTGTGATAAAAAAACCACGGGCCAAAGCCACAAAACAATCCATCAAGAAGACAAAAGGAATTACACAAGTGTACTCTCAATTACTTAGCGAATCCACGCCCAAATTGAACCGACCCCTATATGCCTCTTCCACCACGGTCTTCACCTCGGAATTGTCTTGCCCAACGTTGAATCCACAACACCGGTGTCGAATCAACGACGATGAACCACTCTAGAATCCACCAAAGCTTCAGGCCCAAATTCCCCGGAATCCACCAAAGAGTAGCTCTATCTTTTGTGAATAAAACAAACTAACCCTTTAATATAATCCACTCAATTCATGATTAAACTCTCACAGATATCAAAGGAAACAAACAAAGAAGCCCTTGATGAAAACCCTAATACCCAAGAAGAAGATCTGGAAGTCGTAACCCTAAAATCTGACTGAAACACATATTTATAGAAAATCGGGCCGCGAAGGTCGCTCGAGCGAAGGATCTCTCGCTCGAGCGAGAAGACTAAAATGCGTGTTTTTTCAAGTGTCTTCGCTCAACCCACCAAAGTGTCACTCGAGCAAGAAATGCAACTTCTCAGTATTTTTACAGTTAGTGAAAACTTCTGGGACTAAGGGTTCTTCGCTCAAGCACACACTCTTTCACTCGAGCGACCAAACAACTTCGATCCCCAACATAGTCAACGAAGTGGCAATCATGAAAGAATTAACTTCTGAAACATATCTGCAAGGCACAATTTAGGTTGGATTCGCATCTAAACTCATAGCCTTACTGAAATAAAAGATCGAATACAATTACAACTGAAAGGAGTTTTGTCAAACGGGATTGCCAAGAATAAAAATTGAACATCTTTCAATCTCTCCCTTTTTTGGATGCGCACAGAAAGAAATGGAGCCGACTAATCCTCGAAGAGAGAAAATGAATGAAGAGCCACCAAGTTGGATGGTGGAATCAAGGCCTTACACTAATGAGAAATATATAGGAAAATTTGACAAGGTTGGTTTCATTTACTTTGTTATTCTCTTGAATTTGTGCTAGTTTAGGGTTACAAACACTTTTTTTGTTGTTGTTGAAATTACTAGACAAGAGATAATATCTAGAAAAAGATCTATGTTCATTTGTTTAGTTTGTGGACTAGTTCAGGGATATACATACATTTGAAATTATTAGAAAAGAGTTATTACAAAAAAATATATGTTCAATTGCTTGGTCTTAGTTCTGTTTTATGTTTCTATTTTTTATTTTTTTTTAAATTGAAATTGAAAATTTCTTTGGTATAGTGTTTTTCTTTTTTAAAAAAAAAATGGAATTGATTGCCAAAATTTTTAAGAATAGAAAAAGTTTTTTTGTCTTGTTTCAAAACAAGTTTTTACACTATAGTTCCCCATCACTCGCTACCGCACTGGCCGCCAACCACCACCAACAACTGTTAGTGACCTTTTGACGAGTTGTACCCACCTTCTGACGAGGTTTGGTGATAAGACGATCATTGCTTATGACCTCTGGCCACCTCCATGTCCTCCAAAAAAACTCTAGCGGCCACCTCCAACCAACCCCAACACATCCATTCACTCTTTACTATTGGTCACCACATCCGACAACTCACTAAAGATATTTTTTATTTTTATTTGTTTTCATATTTTTTGTATACACCAAACAAGTCTCTGTCTTTGTTTTTCACAATATATATATATATATATTATTTCCTGTTATTTTTATAAACTGATAACATTATCAAATCATATATTGGTCATTTTGAAAAACAAAAAAATACAAAAAATACAAAACAAAAGCTTTTTTGGTGTACAAAAATGTACTTTCAAAAACATATTTGGTAAGTTGCTAGAGGTGGTAGCTGACAGTAAGGAGTAGATAGACAAATGTGGTGACTGGTTGCGAAGGTAGCGAGAGGTGGTTGTTGTAGTCGGTTGCCTGATTATTACTGGATATAGTTGCTGAAAGGTAGCCAAAGGTCCCTGCAAATGCTTATTCATGCATAATTCTAGCATATTTCTTTCATTGAATTATTCAAATTCTATGATATATCGCATGTTTGTCCAAAAAATTAATAGAAACTTTTGTTGATTATGCGGTTCTATTATGAGTTAGGGACAGGCAAACGATACCGATCGCGTTCACAAGCATGGGCTCATTATTATGAAACTCAACAACACATTGTTGTGTTTGTGCCAAAAAAGGAGAAAATGGTAAGTACTTCTAGCAAGAAAAAAAAATAAGGCAAGAACACAACTTCACTTCTTTATGCTAGATAAGCATTGAGTTATACATTAATCACATGTTGCAAAGTTAATCTTCTGGTTAGGGTTTGTAGTTATTCTTTTGATATATTTGGTTTCACACACACACACACATGTAGTTCTATATCAGAATAAATGCATGCTAATACATATTTTTGTCTAAAAAGCATTTCAAATAGGTATTAGAACCCTAATGTCTAGCACAAAAATTCTTAATCCATTCAAGTTTGGTTCAGGTTGTGTTTGGATTATGAATTTGTGCAGGAATTTCTTAAAAGAAAGGAAACAGGAAGGGAAATGTCGCACAAAAGAAGCCTCTTTTTTTTTATCACTGTTTCTCTTCACAAATCTCTCTCCAAATCTTAAATTCAAAAACAGACTACAAGTCTCTCTACCAATTGTTAATTACTTTTGAGTTGGGTTTCCATCAAAATCTTGACATGGTATCTGGTTTGCATTCATGTCTATATATCTCCTCCACACACAACTGGATTGCATATGCACAATATATTGAGACTTGTCCGATATCATCTCTCTAAATTACCCAAACCTAATTCATATAGTCTAAAATCTTGTATGAATTACATGGTCCTTAGATGCCTACACCGGGACCATCACAACAAATAAATTAGTAATGCTATGTATGAACAGAGTTCTCAGTCGATTTTCTTATCGCTAGACACAAAAGCACGAGTCTTACATATATGTATATTCTTGAGGTTGTCACTAGCTTCTCCTATTTTCCTCAATAGCTACATGTAATTCTAATTCACTTGTAGGCACACGATCCAAATATAATGGAATTTTCAAAAATGAAAGACAGAACTACAACATTCAATGTTGACGAAATAGTTGACTCAGTTACATGGGTTTTAACCGATATCGAATTTGACAAATGGGTCCCTTATATTAACGATGAAATGGTGCTAGAAAATAAGCAAAAATTATGGGTTGAAACCTTTAAACTTGCAATGCTATGGAAATATTGGCCTAATGATAAAGGTACTCTCTCTACTCTTTTTCTAGCTATAGTTTTTTAGGGCTAATTTGTGTTCTTTCTAGTTTTAATTGTATCGGTTATATATGTATGTATAATATATACACTTTTTATGTTACCTTTGTTTTAGTGAATGTTGATGATGAAGAAGAGAATGAGAATGAACAAACCAATGATCTGGATGTTCAAAGTGAGGATGCAACGACCGCCAAGCAAGAAGAACAAAATGCTGATCAAGCTAAGAAAAAATGCAAGGTTGTTTGAACTGAGGCTATGCATAGAGGAAATTAAATTTTTTTGTTTGATGAATATGTAATGTTAAACATAATCGCACTTTTTACTTGTAGACACAAGGTAATGAGACCCATAGTCATTTAAGTCTAAAAATGAGTAAGAAATAAGATTATATATAGCATGTTTTAATGAATTTTAGCTAATCTCTCTGCTCCGAAGCACCGTGGAGTTTTTACCGTATGAACTAGATTTATTTCCTGGTTGTTACTATTGTTGTTGTCATGTGGTAGACAATGAAACTTATGGTAAATATAGACCTAATTTTACATGTAGCATCACCATTTCACATTCATCACTTGTTTTTTTATTTATTTATATTTATTATTTATTATTTATTATATATATATATACTTAAATTTTGCTTCTCTATACTTGAATAGTGTAATATATATATATATATATATATAAGATGTGTACATCGGAACCCCCTCGATCCGCCATTGCAGCCACACATACATATATCTATATTATTATATAAAGTGTATACTCCAAAATGTTTTTGAAACATTGTCACAGTTTTTCTCTTTTCAAAATTGCTTTTTATCTAATTATCAATTTTAAATTTTGCAATATGTTACATTAATTTGTAGTGCTTTGGTTATGGTGGGTAAATTGCAAAATGGATGGCCCTCCCAAAACGCTTTCAGGCTTCACCACAATATCAATATAGCAGCTAGAGTTAAGATCCGACCCTTTTTTTTTACACTCTAGTATCGGTTTTGATATATAGTGGTGTTGTTGTCACTTATTCTAGTCTTATGTCATCTTGGAGTTATGTTACAATAGGTGGGATTTTGAGTTTTCTGAGGAAGTGTTGGCTGTTTGTTCTTGGGTTCACTCGAGCAGTAGGTTGGTCGCTCGAGCGGTCTGTTCTACAGAGTTGATCTTCTAGGAGTTTGGTTTCTTTGCTCGAGCCTAGGTTTGGTCACTTGAGTGATATGTTGTGCCTGACGCTTGAGTAGTGTTTTGTTTGCTCGAGTGGTCTACTTGTATAAAGCTGCGAGGAAAGATTTTTTCCTTACTTTTTTTGGATCTCTCTCTCTCTCTCTCTCTCTCTCTCTCTCTCTACTCTCTCTATTTGTCTTCCATTTTTGGACCCATAAAGCTTTCATGCTTGGGTTTCATCTATTTATACCCATTTCCTACCCCTAGTTCCATATACTAAAATGTAGAGCTTGTCAAGGGTTTTCATTTAATCTGAGTGGATCGTGTTTTTGTTGGCATGGGTTTCTGGCTTTTCTCTTCTCCGTTTCAAGTGGTAGGGAATTCTTTACTCCTTTCAATACCTCATTATAGATAGACATGTGGTAGTTTTTATTGTATTAAAAGCATGTTTTGTTATGGGATTTTGGAAAGGCATGAACGGGGTTTAGGGTTTTGAATTTTTAAAGTTAAATAATCATGTGTTTGGGTTGATTCAGTAAATTGGGAGGTAGTGAATCACGTTTACATTAGTAGTGGTAAAAAAAACCTAATTTGTAATTAAGAGTTTGATAGAACAAAAGGAATTAAAGTTGATTAATTGTTGGGCTGTGTTTACTTTAATGAATTAGAGCTTGGGTTGCTAAAAAGAAGTTAACCTGATCTTATGATTGTTTGGTTAATATTATGTTGTGTTAAGTTGTGGTTGTGTATCCACCAATTGGAATTTTGAAAACTAAAAAGGTGTTTCGTTGGAGATTTGGTTGGTTTTGAAAACAATATGACATTTGTAATTCTTTTGTGAAATGAAATGGAAAATGGAAAGTGAGTCGGGAAAATGGTTGTATTGAAATGATTTCATTAAAAACGTTAATGACTTGAAATAGTGAATATGTTGTGGATTTGAGTTACTAGGGTCGTGTATGTAATTGTTAGAGATTTTGTTCTTGGTTATTGGTGGAGGATGACATTGTTGTTGTTGAATAGAATACATGTATGTGTTATAATTGTAGATTATTGATGTAATCTAGAATGTTGTGATATGGATTAGGGGTCCGTTTCCCGCCGAGTGAGGCTGACAAAGTGTGATGCCTTGACAGATGGTTCCTCTCTCTTTCGGTTTGCGCCAGATAAAGTGTGAATTGGGGTTCGTTGCCCTCCGATTGTACCCAAGCATGGCTCCTCGTGTCACGACCCTAACCCATCCCTTGAGGTTTAGGCCATGACCGACCAATAATCCCAGATTACCTCCAACCTCACAGACAAATCTGATATACAATAATAATAAAGGAGCACTGGGGAAGCACTATTAAAATATAAACATGTCCATCGAGCGGTGTGTATATGAAAATCATACAAATTTAAAACCTCAACTCCTCCATAGATATAGATACAAACATACATCATAGCATCTTAACACTTGCACAAATTGTCCATCCATTTCAAGTTCCAAAACAAAAGTACTGAACAAAAGAATAAAAGAAATAAAAACAAGTAACATGGTTCACTAGGTTAACACAACTTGGCTCCGCATGAGACCAAGATCGCCCTATCATTGAGGCACTCCTAATAGCTGACAAAAGGGTGGACTCTAGAGGTTTCCTTATGCTTGATGCTCCATTTGCTCACCTACATCTATTGAGAAAGGGGGTGAAGTAAAGCCTAGTGAGTAATACAAGTATAAAGAGGTTAAATGAATGATGTCTATAGCTATCCCGGTTTTCCTTTTTCTTATTTATTGTAGTCCGGACTCGGTTCCGTAGATGTGTTGTTGTCTCATTCTCGTTTACATCCTTTACTCTTTGTATTTGAGTCTTGGGTTGTGTTGGATAGGTTTAAAACAGGTTGGTTGGGTTTAGAAACCAAAAGTTGATGCCCAGATTTTTAGCCTTCACGCTGGGAATATCCATCTCCCAGTAGTTTACTTTGCAGTGTTCGACGCTCAAACAGGCGTTTCGACGCTCGAGCGGGAGTTTCTGTCTTACGCTCAAGCGGGGAGTTTGACACTTGAGCGGGGACGTGTTCTGCAAAACTTCTGGATGGTTGTATCCGACGCTCTAGCGGGGGTTTGAAAGCTCAAGCGGGAGTTTGTGTCTGACGCTCGAGCGGGGGTTTCCACGCTCGAGCGGGGCGACCTGTATAACACTACGAGATTTAGCATTTTAAATCACTTTTTCACATCCTTTCTCTCGCTTACTTTTCAAAAACATCCATTGGAGAGCTTCTCTCACTAAAACCTCCACTTCTCTCTAGGGATTGTTCTAGTTAGAGTGTTCCCCTACCCTTTGGCCTTTGTAAAAAGTGTGTTGATCGTCGAGAGCTTCATTTTGATCCAAGAAATTTGGGATTTGGAGTATCTTCGTTTTCTTCATCTTCTTCATTGGGATTCATCTCTTGAGGTAGGGATTCCTACTCACTCTTATGGGCTTTGACCTAGATTTTGAGCATATTGTTTAATTGGTTTGATTTTGGGACCTAGGGTTTCAAAATGCATAAAAGGGGGTTTGCTATTTTGATTTTTAAATATGTATTTTAGGTCCTAAAATGATGATTTTTTTGTTGGTTGTTGATATATGAACCTTTGGATTAATATCGAGAAAAGGGGTAGAAAACCCCAACTTGTTGTATAAATTAATTGGTATAATTAATTTGAGAAAATTGTGGTTATATGGAATTGAGTTGGAAGTAATGAAATTGGTTCATTATATTGTAAGATGGTGGAGTTGGATTTGTTAATCACCCATTTTTGGAAATGTTGATAATTTATCTGTTAAGGCATTTATTATCTGTTTAGAAATAATTACTTTGGGCTACCGGTGGAGGGTAGTTTTGATTGTTATAGACAATGCATGATGATTAGGCAAACTAAAACTAATCAATTGAACATGTCATCGAATATGACGGTTGGAATAATACATTAACCTTATGTAGCGATTGATTATATATATGATCTATGTTTATATACATTGTGTTGTATAGGAGGAGATAGGGGATGTACTCTACGGTTTAGGGGAAGATAGGGAATGGACTCCTAAACCGGACATTGTTGACATTGATACAGCACTAAAATGTGTATCATTTATGGACTATGGAAGTGTTTGTTTGAGATTGATACAACACTAAAATGTATATCATTTGGAAGTATGGAAGTGTTTTTGTCTGAGATTGATATAACACTAAAATGTGTATCTTTTATGAAGTAATAAATGGTTGATTTGAGTTGTCATCTCAATTGAAATAGAAATGTTATTAATATGAGATGTAATCTCATTTTAAGTATATGGCCAGGTGCTGAGCCAGGGTTGTGAATTGAGAAATTGGATAAGAAAGGAATAAAACATGGACCCAATGGTCATGTATTTGAAATGGTTTATGAATTGATTTATGTGAGACAAACATTTATCAATTGCTAATGTCTTAGTTACTGTTCATATTATGTTTAGCATATCTCTACTGGGCGTTGGCTCACCCTATATGGGACAACATTTTCAGGTACATGTAGCATGCCACCTCCAAGGACATAGCTTGGGAGGCTAGAGGCAGGCAGACTTTTTGTTGTTTTACTTTCTTTTGATGTATTACATGTAAATTCAAGCCAAGGGCTTAATATGTATATGGGTTAGTACTCATTTCTTGTAACCAAGTGTTAGCTTGGAAAGTTGTAAGCCCATGGAGCGTTTACTTTTGTTGTCAGCATGTAATATTTTTGTAAGAATTACTCTGATAAATATAAAAAATGTTCATTTCTCTTATATCACTACATGTCAAGAATGATAGGTTTTATGTATTATTTTGAGGGCGTTACAATGTCTAACACTGTACAAAACCATATCACTTGAGTTTGAAACAATTCATACCTGAATACTTGTCATATCAAAGTTCACAAATCGTATTCATATGTGGTACATCCAATAGTGCACAATGGGACCATATATGTCTAACATACATAGGGACCCCTTAGGTCTATATTAGAGATCTCTGTACCAATAGGCCACGGTATTGTTAGTGAAGGCTGTAGGCTGCGGTATTGTTACTCCTAGGCGAGAGCTGTAGGTCGAGGTATTGTTACCCCTGGGCAAGGGCCGTAGGCCACGATATTGTTACCCCCAGGTGAGGGCTGTAGGCCATGGTATTGGGACCCCTAGATGAGGGCTACACTAAGGATGCCGCAATTACATTTCGAAAGAGACAGTCATTCATTGTAACAAAATAGCATTTCCAAAATGATGAACTTACGATAAACCGAAACACTTTAATAACATATCTTTACAAAAGTACTACTCATAGTGGGCGGGTACTGATGGTAGACCTCAGTTAACCACCTACACAAACATATAACACAAGGCACATTGAAGTACACATCCAAAACAAGTAACATGTCTTAATTCATTTCCTTTACATGTGTTTCTAGGTTGTTCCTTGATGATGGATGTTCAAATGAGGCTTAAGAATGCCTACACGAGCATGAGGATGCAACTATGCACTTAAAGTGTGATAGGGAAATTTTGCTGAAAATAGGGTATTCGTTCTAGCGCACACTTGGTCGCTCGAGCTGTCTGTAAAGACCACAAAAGTATTGGATGCTCAATTTTTATGCTCGACGATCGCTTGATAGTCGCGCGAGCCAAGTGTTGAACAAAAGTGGGTTTGTTCGACCGTACACTTAGTCGCTCAAGCCAACGGTCAAATGTCTGAAAAAGTACTGGATGCCTTCAAAATTCGCTCAAGCCACGGTTCCTTCGAGCGAATTGTGGGAATTCTGGGTTTTCTATATTTGAGTTTGAAGTTCAAGCACAATGTTTTCATGTCCAGGACTTGCATGGTTGGTCTCAAAAGCTTAGAAACTCATCACAAAACATGAATTGTTGGAAATTATGGAACCATGATCTCAAATACTCTTTCAATTCTTCAAAACAAAACTCAAAACATCTTGTTTGAAACATGCATGTATCAAAGTCAACTCTCTTCTTTCTAAAACATATATAAATGACATGTTGAGTGCAAAAACATGAAGTATCTTGAGAAATAACCTGAGTGAGGCTCATGCATGTGTGAATTTTACAAAATCAAGCTCAAAAGATGAAGGATTATGTATGCATGTACACATTTCACTTGAATTTACTAAACTCTTGTCGATTCATGCTCAATTCTTTCAATTACATGCAAATGGTCCTACAAAATGATGAATTCATCTTCCTACATGGATTAACTTCTTGAATTAAGGATAAGAATTTTACTAGAGCTTGAATTTGGCCTTGACTAAGCTTATTCTCTACAATCTCTCTTGGCTTCTCTTGAATTATTCTCTTTTCTCTTTACAGTGTTGAATTCTCTCTCTAACTCTTAATTTTCAGCACAAGTTCGATGTCAAAAATGAAGTCTAAGTGTGATTAGCACATATACATAAGATAATTAAGGCTTCACTAATCACATATGATTAAGATTAATCAAGTGGGCTTAAATCTAACAAATTATGAATATTTTATTCTAATTATTTTGATCCGAATCAAATTTTAATCAAACTTACCATTTGATTCTAAAAATTTCAACTAGCCTATTGAATTAACCAATTTCGGTTTTTGAGTCCGTTTGGGCTTTCAATTTCGCATCCTAAGTCAGCAATTACACATATAACTCATAAACAAACAGATAAGGGTCAAATAAACATATAAATATGCAATTTATGCCCAATAAAATATTATGAAAAAATAGTACGAAGGTCGAGGTCGTTACAACTTGAGATAGGTTTCTCTCCCTTCTGGTTTGTGCCTAGTAAAGTGTGAGGCTGGTAAAGCGTGTTGTGTTATGTGGGTTGTTTCATTAGCCATCCATGCTTTAGACTAGTAAAAATGGAAGTATGTGTTGTTTGCGTTATTCACATTTAGATATATATGTATATGTATATTGTTGTGGGTGTTCCTTTGCCTTTGTGCTTAACGCTAGGGAAGGTGGTGGATGTGTTGGGGGGTATGTGTGTGTAGTGAGCTGTGATGTAAAATTGGATTATGACTAGAATGTGTGAATGTGTTTTCACAATAGATGTTGATATGAAATTCTTTTAATTAAAGTAGAAGGTTAAAAAGAGAAAGAGTTGGTTTTACACCTTGTTGCGTTAAAGAGGATGCATTTGGGAAAATGTACTTATATAAGTATATTTTGGATATAAAACTATCACATTACTTATATAGTATGATGTGGTGCATTCATGATCATAGCTATCTGTATGTTATTATTGTTTTGGATCATTGTGGGATCTCTACTAGACTTTATGTTCATCTCACGTTCCTACTCATTTTTCAGGTACACGTTGAGAAGTGGTTCAAGGTCGAGGGGATTTTTATTTGTTAGTGGGAGGCCATTGTTGTATAAGGGTTAAGCCCTTACTTTTTTTATATAATAATGTTAGTCGATAGACATTTCTTTAATTGTAAAACAGTTTGCATCCAATGTATATACGAATGAGAGAATTTTCATTTACTTATGAATGTGAATGTCTACAGCTTCCGTATGTTGATAATGATATCGGATTATAATGATGGATGTGATAATATTATTCGAGTAATAAAAAGTGGGGCGTGACAAAATCCTCTATTAAAAAGCTGCATTATGCAGTGCAGGGGATTAAGGGCAAATCTCAACTTGGAGGGGATTAGCTATTCAGTGCATGACTTGGTTTCAAACTTGAAGCAGATCAGGTATCAGTGTAGTTGGGAGGCTATGTTCTGATTCCACTTGGGTGGTGGTGTTTTTGCAACATGGTGGCAGTAGTCTTTCATAGTTGTTTCAATGTTCTTTTGTTGTTGCCGTTGTCTTGTTGGTCTCTCACCAACTGTGAGGGTAGTGCTAGCAAAAGATAAGGTATTATTCTTAGTGCCAACCTAATTGGGATTAGGTGGTTTTACTGTGATGCTTTTTCACTTCCTCCCCCTTTATTGATGTAGTCTCATATCTTGTATGTATCAATTTCATCAATAAAGGTGTTTCTTTTAGCTAATCCCAAATATATATATATATATATATATTATTTAGTCAATGATTTTGTGAATAACAAGTGGCAAATTAGAGTGTGCATTGGTTGCGGCTTCTTCTAGGCTCCAGTGTTGGCTCTGTTTCAAATTGAAGCCACCTTGTGGCATAAGTTTTGTATAGTTAGATTGAAGGCATTGGCCCAGGAGTTGTTAGTGTTGTCATCTTTGTGTTGTGTTTGGGTGTTTCTTGGGAACCTATGGGGTTTTTTTTGGGTTGGTCTCTTGCCAACTATTGGTGTTTCTGCTAGCACATGATTGGGCTTGCTCCTCGGTGCCAACTTAATTGGGAATCATTTTGCCTTGCGATGATACTTTTTGTACTAGTGTCTTTTCTTTCTTTTTTGATGTATTATCTTCTTGTTCAATGATTTAGATCAATAAAGTCTTCTATTTAGCTAATTAAAAGAAGAAGAAAAAAAAACCACCACCACCACTACCACCGAAAAGTTAGAAAAAAAAATTTAAAAATAATATTTTTTTAGTTTCAACAAGTATATGTGTAATAACTCGACCCTCGTACATGTTTTCTGGTATGCTTTTCAGTCCCTTACTCTGTGCATTTATATGTTTACTGTGAAATTCCATGGGAAATTAAGTTTAATTGAATAGATTATATGATTATAAATTTATATCTGTCGATTATGAGAAATATCTGTCACAATTGAGATGTTTGGATCAGTAATTGAAAGCCTTAGAAGCTTGATAATCTGAAATTGACTTTATAATTATGATCAGCATAAATTTTAGATCATAATATGAATTTTTGTAAAAATCTGATTCGGAATGATTAAATTGATTAAATTTTGGTCAACTTTTATTAAACTCCTTTAAGCCCTCATTTAGCTACTTAGTATATCATAAGAAAATATCTCCTGAGTGAGAGAGAGAGAATATAGAGAAGAAGAGCTAAGGGAGGGGAAGTTCAACAAGGAAGAAGCTTGAGAAATTGAGAGGAAGTGTAGAGATTTGAGCTTGAGGTAAGCATAATCCATCTCATATAGCCCTTCTCTTGAACTTGAGTAAAGATTTCTTTCACAACTCATGTAGCCTAGGGTTTGATTGGGGTCAAGTGTAGGATGATTGCTTAGTTTGAAAGATGTTTCTATCACTTGGTTGTTTTGGAACTAATTTGGTGCTATATGGAGGAACTACATCCAATTCCTTGATTTTTCATGTTGAACCCACATGGTTATACATATTTAATGTTTGGATGCCAAAGAATATTGAGTGTGATCATGGATTTAAACGGAACAAAGACTTAATTAAGGTTATAATTCATGTTAGTATGATGTTATATCATAGTATTGCTTTGATTTCCCCATTTTCTACTCTATATTGTTTTGGTTGTGTGAAATTTTGCCTAAAGCTGAACTGCTCAAAAACAGAGGCAAAAAGCACACGTGCGGGGCTCACAAGCACATGTGCGGGCTCACAGCCACACGTGCAGAAAACAGGGGAATTCAAGGCTTGGCTACTGAAATAAAAGCACGTGCAGGGGAGGATTACCGCACGTGCGGCCCACCTTCCCACACGTGCGAAGGGGGACTGCCGCACGTACGGCCCATATGGAAAAACATTGTGTGTTTCTTTTCTCCTGTTTGACCCTCTGGGATTGCTAAAATATGTATATGAAGCTTTTAAAATGCGTATAATTAAATGTATGTTGAACAAATCAGATATTGATTAAAAAGGAAGATAGACTAATTTTTGAACTGCATGTGTGTGTAGGTCACATACAAGAAGGGGCTATCGCTCCGTCACAGCACTGTGAGTAATAGTACTGCAATGACATACTTCGTCTATTGTTAATAGCCTTATTAACGTTCTGTTCTCTGTAAGTTAATTGTGTCATTTCATGTTAACCAAGTGGAAACTTATGTGCGTTGTTGCACGATGAAATACCTAAGAACTTGAGATTATTCTGCTTTGTTAACGATGGGCCCGAGGCCGTTCAGTTATCATCCACTGAATGTGGATTATTCTGGAATTGAGGGAGGTAATGACATGTCGATGTCTCACCGACCCTACTCTGATTCCGATTGATTATGATTCGAGGCCTAGGGCCAATGGAGGTATTTTACATGTTAATGTTCTACCTACCCTCCAATATGTAAACAGCTATTGATATGTGGGCCCAAGTCCGTTCTGTATAATATATGGGCCCGAGACTGTTCTGTTAATATATGGACCCAAGGCCGTTCTGTATAATATATGGGCCCGAGGCTGTTCTATATGATATGTGGGACCGAGGCCGTTCTATATAAATATTGGGCCTAAGGCCGTTTTGGAAATGTTTTCTGAAAAAGATCAAATATGCGACTTATGTGCTTATATACGTTGTAATCTGAGCTTACTCGTTTGAATTCTTTAAGTACTATTATTCACTGAGCCATGCTCACCCCGTGTTATGTCTGTCTCTGTAGGTAATCAACCCGGTGGTCAGTTTTAGTCCAGCTTTTGTAGCATTTGTGTCCTTTAAAACTTTTGGGAAGTATATTTGAATCATTATTATGTTTTGGAAAACCTTTGGCGTTGTTATGGGTTGGTTTTGAAGGAGTATAATCCGATTTAAACTTGTCGGGTTTGGTTGCTCGCATTTATTCTTATGAAAAGTTCCTTGGAGACTTAGAAATTCCAATCTAGGGTCGACACCAGCCTTCCTAGGGTCGACCTTTACCTGTTGGTGAAGTTCTGGAGGTGTTGCTGGAAAATAGGGTAGACACCAGACTAGGAGAGGGTCGACCCTCTTCTGTCTGTGTGTTGGTTACTGGAAGATAAGGTAGACACCAGTTTGGGGTAGGGTCGACACCAGTAGTGTAGTCAAACTTAGTTTTCCCATATTTTCCTCTTTGGTGTCGACACCACTGTTGCAGGGGTCGACCCCTACAGATTTTTTTTCAGATTTTAGTCCGAATTTTGGCCCTACTTTTTGGGGGTTTTGACTTGATATTTTGGGTTGACTCTGGGGCTTATTTCTAATTTTACCTAGTGTTAGAAATAGACTCTCACTTGCCCCTTTTCTTTATTTTCTTTCTCTCTTTTCTCCCTCTAAACAGTGGGTTTCTCTCTCTCTTCCTCTCCAAAATCACTTTTTTGCCCAAAGATCTTTAGATCTACTCACTTGGAAGCATCTCCTTGCTTAGCTTCTTTGAGAAAGGTTGTAGATCTTGTCAAGAGCTTCGTCTTGATCCAAGTAGTTCGTTGTTTCGTTGCCGGTGGTTTTTGGGTTGTTTTCCCTTCACTTCATGAGGTAGGGATTCTTTGATTCTTTTCAATGCCTCTACTATAGATAGATATGTGGTATGTTTTTATTGCATAAAAACCATGTGATATGGATTCATTTTCGAAAATCATGTTAGAGGGTATAAGATATGGGTGTAGAGATTGAAATTTCATGAGGTGGGGAATGTTGGGTTAAATTTGTGGTGTGATTTATTATATTCATGAGTAAAGAATCAAAGCCCTAAATTTTTATAGTCATATCTAATGGATAAAAATGGATGGAAATTGTGAGATGATTATGTTATAAACTTATGAAATGAGGTTAGTGTGTTGGAATTTGATTTAAGATTTTAAATTGGACTTTACGATTTGGGTATTATCTTGGTGTTGGAGTTGACTATGTTTTATTACAATACATTAATAAATTGTTAATTGTACAAAAAGAAAGGGAACACAACCGTGAAATTGGATTTATTTAAAGAATTACATTCTCATTAAATAGAAATGATGTGAATTATAACTTGTCGCCATGATAGAGATTTCCTATTCAAAATGATGGAAAGTGAATTGGACATGTTTTTTTTTTTTTTTTTTGTGAAATAAAGTAAAAATTGGATTAAGACATAAGGTGAAGAATGTTATTGTAGAAGGAAAAGGGTAATTGGTTTTGAAATGAAAGGAATGAGATGTAAAAACAATATGAGTCCCAGAGATTTATTTGAGTTTAGATCACTAATGCTTTACTTGTTGTGATTGTTGGATTTAGAACCTCTTGAGAATTGAAAATTGTTAAAACTCATGCGTTGAAAATACAAACACTTAAGGGTTTTGTTCTTGGTCGTCGGTGGTGGATGACATTATTGTGTTGAATGGTTGCATGTATGTTTTACACTTGAGTTGGTTGCACTCTGTTGTGGTTACGTGTATGCATTGGATTTGTTGGTTGTACCTTGTCATGTTGTGATGATCGAAACTGTAGACGTCCCCGAACGCCCCGGGAGGATGAAGTCCCGTTACGTTCGTCTTGTGGGTGTAGACACCCCATTTTTGACCGTCCTCAAGACTTGGACGTCACCGTGGGGGCACTCGGTGATTATCCTTGTTTGTGTCCGTTTGGAGTTCCCGGAGTTCTCGGCTACGCGCCCTACCTCAGGATCCCCGAACTCGATCTGTTTGTGTCTAGTTTTGCACCAAACACTTGTGTTTTGCCTTAAAAATGCAGGGAATGACTTGTGAGGCATCCCCACACACCACCGGCAGTGGCTAGAGGCCACCGGCTGGTGTTTGTCTCCATCGGCACTTTATTGTTCCGGTCGGCACTCTTTTGTGCCGATCGGCAGTCACATTCGTCAAAATGACATTTTTGCCCTGCCGACTACTGTGCACTGGCTTTCTGAGATATTTTCAGAAAGCTTTTTAGCTTTTTACTCCCCTCCATACACGTGTATGGAGGGATGGGCCCTTGGTTTGCTTAGCTTGTAAGCATTCCTTGCTTATAAGAGGAGGCTTCCTCCTCTTGGCTAAGGGTTAGCCATTTGAGAGCAAAACCAGAGATATACATATATATCTCTGATATACATCCATATATACATCTATCTCCCTCTCTCTCCTCTTGTGTGTGTGATTTTGGACCTAAAAGTGTGATTTTGTCTTAGTTTTGCACCATTACACACACCATCACACCTTAATCCGAGATTGGGAGGCTTCGAGGTTTGTTTTGGGTGATCTTGGACTGGTTTTGACCATTTGAGAGTGGCTGGAACCTCTGTTTTTCAAAGGATCTTCAAGGGTAAGAACATCACTTTACATTCCCCATTCTTGCAACTCCTTTCTACCCTTTTTGCTTTGGGTTTTTGGATCTGTGTTTAACATAAAAAAACTCTTGTTTTTACTTGTTCTTGAACCTTCATTAAGATCATTTTGTGGTTTGAGCAAAGGCTCACCCCTTTAGGCCTTGTTTGGCCATTTTGGTGTCCTTTTGGTGAGACCTAGTTTACTTGGTGTTTTTGGTCTTCTCACCACTGAAAACCAGTGGGTTTTCAGTGGTGATGGAGGTGTTTTGAAGTCCTAAATAGGGGAGAGACACCCCTCTCCCCTTGGCCCTTTGTTTGCCCTTGTTTTTGGCTCATGAGGTAACATGTATGCATGCTTGTTTCTAGCTTCATTTCAGAGACTTTTAGGGTGTTTTAAGTCATGTTTAACCTCTATTTTTGGTTGATTTCGTGGCCTCTTGCATGCCTCTTATGTTTGCTTTAAAGTGCTCTTTTATGCTCAAAAGTATGCCATGTTTTGAGGCCTTGATTCTTGCATGTTGTAGTTTGGTTTCATGGAGATACTAGCATCTCTTTGCCCTGTGAAAGGGCTGTGAGCCACTGTTTTGGCTAAGTTTGGCATGTTTAGTATAGTTGTCTTGCTTGTTGGCTTGTAAGCCTTGCTTGTATGGAGCTCTAACATGCTTAGCTTTGCATCATCCTCATGATTTGGCATCATTGTAGGTGGTATTTCAGTCCCTTTTCCATGTTCAAATACCTCCATTAATCATCCTATCCATATTTTGAGTTGTTGGTCTTTTATGCCTTAAAGAGAGCATTGTGCATGCTTCCATGATTAATGCATTTTGGGGGGTGCCATGAGGGGATTTGGGTGCCATTTTGTATGCTGAAAACCTGTTTTGGTTGTCTAACATGTGCCATGTTTGGTCTTGTTAAGTGGTGGTCCAATGCCCCACTTTGTGCCTTAGCCTTAGGCCTTATGGCTTGCATGCTTGTGTAGCATCTTGCTCTTGTTTTGAGGCATGTTTTGCCACTGTTTTTGGGGGGGTTTGAGGACTGCCCTTTATGGCTTAAGTCCATTATTGCATGCTCATTGCATGGTCGTTGCTTGTTTGGTCATTGAAGCCTTGAATATATGCTAGTTCCATGCTTAATTGGTCCATGTTGCATGACATTTGTACCTTGCATACTTTAGCTCTTTACATGCTTAATATGATAAGTTGCATTGCATTTGAGCCATGTTGCATGCTTGCATCCCATGGCTTGGTTTGGGGTTGTCAAACCAAGCATGAGGATTGAGAGGAGTTCACACTTTGAGTGGTGAAACTTGTCTCCATCCTCAAGTCACCAAGACCTTTGACTAACACATGATAAGGTTTTGGTCTCATTTGTGTGTTACATGCATTTCAATTAAAACATGCAACCTTGGTTCCTTAGGCTATCATGCACCAAATGCATCATTGATGGCCCTAGAACCAAGAGCCATGCCTCCTTGAGTCCCATCCATGATAGGAAGCATTGGCTATGCATAAACATGTCCAAAAAACCAACACCATGCATTGCTGGTTTGCTGCTGCTGTCAACTGTCTTCTGCAGGAATTACCTGCCGACCGGTAGTATAGAGTGCCGACCGGCACTGTATTTATTGCCGATGAACTCCTTAGCAGCCGGTGGATATTGTACACGGCCGGTGGACATTCTATTCAGCCGATGATGATCCTCGGTTAAGCGGAGAGCATGTTCGGGACTTTGCGCTTTTCGAGAAGCGGGGCGATGAAAGCGAGAGGCAGCCAGCAGTCTGAGTTTTCCGGCAAGTCGCGTCGAGCATGCATCATTCACAAGATCCAAGGTAATGAGGCCCCTTTTCTTTTATTTGTTTGATTTATTTTTTTTTTAATAATTAGAATTGTGTAATAATTAATTTAATTTATTCGTTTGTTTTATTTTGGTCTGTATTATTATTCGGTCCCTCCGAGCGAGGGCAAAAATGTAATAAGTGTGTGTGAGTGGGTGTATGTCTTCCAATCCCCACTTCTTTCTATCCCTTTTATTTACCTGCTTACAGTGGTAGATTAGGGCATATTTAATTAGCATACCTTATGCAATGCATGCGTGCATTCATGCATTTGTTTACATGCACCGGGCTCGGTACATCATACAAACTGCATCGTAACTTTCAATTTCCAAATTGAATACGCGCTACGTGAAACATTTCACATGCCATGCTTAGGGTTAGCCGAGCCTACTCTAGCTTGCATTTATGCCTGTGTTGCATTAGCCACTTAACATGAACTAGGTCACGCATGTTTTGCTAACCGGGTTTTGTTTTTGGCACGGAGTACAATGTAAGTGTTTTCGCTTTAGCATATCGCATGCGTGTGATTGTTACCATGACAGTATGCTTGCCATGCGGCTAAATGCTTACATGATAAACTGCTTGAATGCCTGTGGGTGGAGGTTGGATTGCCTGAGTTGGGAGTACTCATTGAAATCCGTATTTTAGCCTACTTGCGAGTAGCAATTTCAAACCAACACGTTTTTCGAGACAAAACGGATATGCAATGTTTATTTCCAAGTTAGGCAATCTAGTCTATACTTGTTTGCTGTGCGCATAACATAGTAAATTCTAGGCTAATAACCGGAATAAGAACGCATAAAGTTGTCAAAATTGGATATCACGGTTAGTAGAGGCCGGTCTTCGGACCGGGCGAAAGGGGGTGCTCATAGCTGACCTTCCCCGATCGTACCCAAGCTCCCGAGCCAAGTCACTTTGGTGATGACGGACATGTGGCCTTCGGCACCGAGTCAGGGTTTCCTAAATCCCCCATTTTAAAAATTTAGGTGGCGACTCTGTATCTGGCAAAGCAGTCCATGTTTGGCACTACTTTTCAAAAAATTGTTTTCTCAAAACGATTTGCCAGAGTTGGACTCTTTGGTTCAGATTAAGAACCGTGACATTTTGAATCCTTGAACTGTGGTGACCCAATATCGAACCAGAACGGGGAGGGACTCGCACTCCTCGCCCCGGGATGCGTTCGGGGGACATCTACAGTTTCTGGCGACTCTGCTGGGGAGTTTAGAGAGCTTGACTCGAACTCGTGATATCCTGTTTTTGACTACGCTTATGTGTTTCTTTGCATTGCATTTGCATTGGTGCGCCTAGGAACACAGTGTTTGCCATCTGCCATTCCTGAACGGTTTGTCGGAGGCTTGTCTTGTCAAGGCATGTCCATAAGGCTGACCGGTTGTGGGCTCTGACAGCATGGGAACACAAACCCCGGTTTACCGGGGCACCCCTTTTCGACCATTCGACCTAGTGCATATCGAAATCCATAGTGACCATTCCAAACTAGGACAGGTTGCTTACCCGATCATAGGTTGTTTGAAACCGCTGCGTGCGTAGTGAAACCCTAGCTCCTGACAAAATAGGACAGGGAAACCCTACCTCAATATAGGGGTGTTTTGGCTCTCCTTTACTTGTTATGTGCTTTTAGAGTGTGTCTCTGCAGGAACGTACATACCAGTTTGCAAGTGTAAATATCTGACCCGAGGGCATCAATGTCAGTATTATTGAGAATTAGTTATCTGCGGGTATCAGTTCAGTCTTGGGAACAGTGATTTGGGAACAGTGATCAGTGTTTGGGGAACAGTGTATCCAGTTTATCAGCTTTGTATTATAATACCCAACCATGTGTTGTGTGTTTATTTATTTTACGCCGTTATGTTGTCCGATTGTCTGTTTATTTACACGCTTTATTTATCTTTTTACTAGGTAGTTGAGCACGATTGCTTCTAACCCAGTAGATATTCCCCAAGCACTCTGGATCAGAGGTCGTCGACTCCATCGATCTGAGGATCTGGTAGACGGACAACCAGTGCACCGCTCCCTACCCCCGGTTAATAAACGGAGGACAGTTAGGCCGAGGGCATCAGATCAACAGTCAGTTCAGAGAGCTTTGTCTACCCCACCTGAGTACAGCAGGGATCCAAGTACTGGTTTACCCACAGAGCGGGAGTACATACCAATAGTACAGCCAGATCAAGATAGCATGGCCGGATTAGAGGAGATGGTGCGCCAACTCCAAGAAAGCATGAAAATGATGCAACAGGATGCCGTTCGGCAGGCGGAGTTCGCCAGGCAGCAAGCCACAGTTGTAAGCGAACAAGCAGAATTGATTGGAAGGTTACAGCAGTAGACTGGAACGTCCACTTCACAACAAATCCCTCCCCCAGTAAGGGTTCCGCTACCCGAAGAAACACCGAACGTCCAGAATATCCAAGAGGATACGGATCTCCCAACGGGGCCAGCACCGCCCCCGATCCCACCACAATTATCCAAGGCACCCACGCCTGTCAATATGCCAGACTCTCCCTTCGAGTTCGAAGTGGACCCCACGGCCTTGAAACTGAGCAAATTGGAAAAACTGTTCAAGAAATCTCAAGGAGTCAAGTCCATTCCTGACATTGAGCGTGGATATACAGACGCAGCTGTGACGCTGCCAGATCGATTCAAGATGCCGCAAATTGACCGATTTGATGGGTCCGGGGACTCCATGGTGCACCTAAGATTGTTTTCAGACACCTTGATGCCGATGGGCCTCACTAGATTACAGAAGCTGTCTCTGTTTGGCCGAACCTTGTCAGGTATAGCGGCCATCTGGTACGCAAAATTGGAGGACGATGTTAAGAAGAACTGGGACGAGATGGCCGAGGCCTTCATTTTACAATACTCGTATAACACACAAATCGAGATTACGACTCGTGATCTTGAGACGACAAGACAAGAGGCTAAGGAAAGCTTCTCAGATTTTATAACTAGATGGAGAGCCAAGGCCTCGATGATGACCATTAGGCCGACGGATAAGGATCAGATACGGATGGTTGTGCGCAACCTCCAGCCTAGGTTGAGGCAGAAGATGATTGTGGTCCCCTTCCCCACCTTTGCAGATCTACATGACATGGGAATGCAGATTGAGGATGCCTTGGAGCAAGGCTTAATAGATGATCGGGAACATCCCAGGAGGACCTTTAACCGCAATACCAATGCAGGCCCGAGTGGCGCCACAACTGCAAGAGCCTCCGAAGTGAGCATGGTTACCACCAACCCCCCTCCAAGAGCTATGGCAGCCACGCCATTTTCCGGTGCGTCCGGAAGCCGCCCACAAACAACCAAATACCCACCAAAAAATACAAGAACCTTTGCACCACTATATATGCCCCTATCCAAAGCTCTGGGGGTTTTGATCAGAAAAGGGCACTTGAAGCCCCTGGAGCCGCGGCCCCTACCCGAAAACCTTCCCTCTTCCCACAATCCCGCCAAATATTGTGCATTCCACCAACAGCACGGTCATGACACCGACCTGTGCTTCCGATTACGTCATGAGATTCAAGACCTCATCGACAACGGGGTGATTTTGCCTCCGGAGAAACCCAATGTTACCACAAACCCTCTCCCCACACATAACCAAGCTCCACCGCCCAAAAGACTCAATTTCATTCATGCTGGGGACGTGTCCTACGACCCTAGCGTCTATATCACTCCTTCCCACCTACCTAAACCGGAGGTGTTCTTCCCTAATTGCACCGACTTGTGCATGACAAACATCTTCACAACCCAAACTGAGCCTATGGTGGTGACCATCGAGGACACCCGAGCCGAGATTTCAGAGGAAAATAAGATTATCGAGCCAGAGTCTGCGGAATCTGGGGGTTGCGTTGAATTATGTGTGATTCATGGGGACAGTTTGGGACAGGAAGCAGATGATGTGACAGCCATGGAGGAGGATTTTGCCAACCTCCAGTTTTACAGTAACCAAAATTCGGAGGATGTGGCAGTCAGCTGGTATGATTACGAGGGATCAATAGAGGTTACGGGATGGTTGGACGAGCAACCATATGTGGTAGAAGAGTTTCCGCCGGAACGGAGCCCAGCAGAGGCAAGCATGTCAGTGACAGCCGGGAGGGTCGAAGAACAGAGTGAATTGCCGGGGAGCGCCGGTATAAAGAATTTCGCTCGGGATTGGAGCATTTTGACCACAAGAATCACCGAGCAGTCAGCTGTACGGGCACAATCGGAACAGGAAAGGTTCGAAGACTCTGAGAGAGCCAGGAAAGCGAAGGCCCATGTAGGGACTGAAACCGCTGTGTGCACAGAAACAGATGGTGCTGCGGGCACGAGGATGGAAAGTACCGTAAGTATGAGGACAGCCATATCGGAGCCAGACAGATGTTTGTCGGCCGCCGATGGGATGTGGTGGGAAGATGAAGATCTATGTCTCGCCCACACAGATGAGGACTGGGGAAACGACCAACCTGACGGTACTTGGTACCTGGGGGAAGTCGACCATATGACACGGAGCGGGCGGTATTTCAAACCCCCACACCTAGATCAACCCGAGGCTTCCGGGAAGGATAGAGAGGCTGAGAAACAGAAAGAAAAGCAGCTCGAGGATGAGGCCGTATTGAGACAGTTGAAAAAGATACAAGCAGACATCTCCATTTGGGGACTGCTTATGGCTTCCCGAGTGCATAGACAGGCCGTCCTTTCAGCCATGGACAAGGCCAAGCTTTCAATAGAAACCACGCCAGAGCAGCTGGTAGGATTAGTTTTTCCGGGAGGAGCTGCCCCGATGCTGACATTTGCTGACAAAGAATTACCGCCTGAGGGCACAAATCACAACAAGCCACTCTACATCTCTGTGGAGTGTAGGAATAAATGGATACCGGTGGTCCTTGTTGACACAGGATCTGCCATCAACGTCTGCCCGGCGAGGACAGCTTACGCAATTGGTTTGAAAATTGCGGACTTTGTGCCAACAGCCCAGGTGATCCGGGCATATGACAACACAAGTAGAGAAGTGATGGGAACCGTGAAAGTCCAGACTAAAGTTGGGCCGGGACAGCAGGAGATAGATTTTCATGTCTTAGAGGTGCCTGCAACTTTCAACTTGTTGATAGGGCGGCCGTGGCTGCATTAGGTGAAAGCGGTATCGTCTACTTTGCATCAAGTGGTGAAATACCCCTACGGGAAGGGAGTAGCCATTGTTTTCGGAAATTCATCAATCCACCCGCCACCGGAAGTATCCACGCCTGTTCTAGAAATCGAGCATGGCATGGAAGATGTGTTTATATCGGGATTTACCTTAGCTGAGGCTCAGATTGTACAGAATGTCATGGCCGCCAATGATGGGTTGTATACCAGTGCTCAAGCGGTGAATCTCATGAACAAACTCCAACACGTCCCCGGGATGGGATTAGGGAGTAGTGGCCGAAAAGGCGTTGCAGCATTGGCCGAGGTGCCACACAACCCTCATACTTTTGGACTGGGTTATCTGCCCACCAAGGAGGATTGGATAAGGAAGGGAAAGGAAATGGCTGGAAGAGCCAAGGCGAAGAAGATGGGGAAATCCTTTGAGTTGATGCACCGACCCATCCAGGGTACCCTGAACGGACGCTTCGTCCGGGAGGGGGAGGATTTTCCGTTCTGTGGCTTTCCAGAACCGTGGCTAAACGCGGAAAGGAAGCACGTGCCGGGTTTTGAGATTTTCTTTGACCTACAGTTACCAGGGGATGATGTTGCTGAAGAGCAGACAGACCCGATAATTGAAGCAGAGCAGAACAGTGAAACGAAGTCTGAGGACATAGAGCTTGGAATGGGGGTAGCATTGGCATGTCTACTTTCAGATCCTTCGATCGACCAGTTGTGCTTGGGGGATAACTCCTCGGTATCCGTGATCGGAGATGAAACGGCCGTGGGCCAGCTTTCAACCATTTTGGATGCATCCATCGCACCCTCTCTCGTCTGGCAGTATGAAGAGGGCTTTCTATCGAGCAGCACCGGGTCAGGTAGTGAGCCGGAATCTGATTCCACCGAGTCTTGTGAGTCGGAATCAGGTTCCAGCTCGACTGAGTCTGAGTTCGGTATTCCTGGGAGTGATAACCCGGATGCCACAGTCCTGTCCAGGTCGTCTTTTTCTTTTTCTTTCGAGTCTGTTGTAACAGAAGAATCAGACGGTTTGGAAGTACCTAATGAGAATGAGGTGAATGTGGCTTATGATTACTTTTCTATGCCTTTGATTTATTGCTTAAATCAGGACTTTCAAAATTTTGATGAAAACGACGAGGAAGAAATTCCTCCGGTTTTGCAACGATTAATTGATCAAGAGCAGGAGAGGTTTGTTAAACCATTAATGGATGAAATCACTACCGTGAACGTTGGTACTGAGAAGGACCCGCGGCTGGTCCAGATCGGGTCCACGTTGTCTTCGGAGGAACTCGAGCGCTTAGTCGCTTTATTAAAAGATTTCAAAGATGTTTTCGCGTGGTCCTACGAAGACATGCCTGGAATCGATCCTGAGATTGTACAGCATCGGATCCCTCTTGACCCTGAGGCCTGACCTATCAAACAGAAACTCAGGAGAATTCGCCCGGACTGGGCCATCAAGATTAAGGAAGAGGTCACCAAGCAAATAGATGCAGGCTTCCTGCTGGTATCCGAATACCCGACTTGGCTGGCCAACATTGTTCCAGTGCCGAAGAAAGATGGCAAGATCAGAGTATGCGTGGACTTCAGGGATTTGAACAGAGCCAGTCCAAAAGACGACTTTCCCCTACCACACATCGATGAGCTGGTGGATTTTACAGCATGACATGCTTTGCTCTCATTCATGGATGGCTTCTCAGGCTACAATCAGATAGTAATGGCACCCGAAGATCGGGAGAAGACTGCTTTCACCACCCCATGGGGGACTTATTGCTACCGGGTAATGCCGTTTGGGTTGAAGAACGCTGGAGCTACTTATCAACGGGCTGCGACCACAATACTGCATGATATGATCCACAAAGAGGTCGAGGTGTACGTGGACGACATGATTGTCAAGTCCAAAGAAAGAGAGGGCCACTACACCGCCTTGCAAAAGTTCTTTCAAAGGATCAGAGAATTTCGGTTGCGGCTGAATCCTCAAAAGTGTACATTTGGTGTTACAGCGGAAAAAATGCTGGGGTTTCTGATTACACAAAGGGGCATCGAAGTCGACCCTTCCAAAATCAAGGCCATCTTAGAAATGCCACCACCAAGGACTGAAAAGGAGGTGCGAGGCTTTCTGGGTAAAGTGCAATTCATAAGACGGTTTATCTCAAAATTAACCTTGACTTGTGAACCACTTTTTGGTCTCCTGAAGAAAGGAACGAAGTTCCAGTGGGACGGCCGATGCCAAGCTGTGTTTGAACAGATTAAAGAATATTTACAGAACCCACCCGTGTTGTCACCGCCAGAACCGGGGAAACCGTTGATTTTGTATCTGTCAGTAACTGAGACCACAATGGGCTGTATGCTCGCGCAGGAGTCAGAAGATAAAGTGGAGAGAGCCATCTACTATCTGAGCAAGAAGATGCTAGAGTATGAGACTCGCTACACGCCATTGGAGAAGGCCTGCTTAGCCTTAGTTTGGGCTACCCGGAAGCTGCGGCACTACCTGTTAGCTCACTCCGTAATGTTGGTTTCACGACTTGATCCCATTAAATATCTTTTCGAGAAACCAGCACTTACGGGTAGGCTAGCTCGTTGGTTGCTTTTGCTCTCCGAATTCGATTTGAAGTATGTGACGCGCAAGTCAGTAAAAGGAAGGGCAGTAGCAGAGTTCCTTGCCGACCACCCGGTTGAGGGGGATGAAGCAGTTGAGTATCTGTTCCCAGATGAAGCCATTCTGCACATCGACGACGAATATTGGATGATGTACTTTGACGGAGCGTCAAATCAGTACGGATATGGGATAGGAGTGTTGCTGATAGCGCCTGATAACTCCCGTATCCCCTTAGCCTTCAAACTCCGATTCAAAGTCTCGAACAACGAAGCAGAATATGAGGCATGCATTGCCGGTTTGGAGGCAGCCCTAGAACTAGGGGCGAGGCGGATAGACGTCATCGGGGACTTGAACCTTGTTGTGTCTCAGGCAAAAGGAGATTGGAAGGTCAAGGAAGAGAAAATGATGATGTATCACCAGACCTTGGATTTGTTAATTCCTCGGTTTGAAAAGTTAAACTTTGCTCATCTTCCAAGAGAGAACAACAGGTTCGCAGATTCCTTAGCAACTCTATCTTCCATGATAGACATCCCGTTTGGAGTCCGGATGCGTCCAGTCATCATTGACCACAAGTTTGCGCCAGCATATGAGTCGATCGCTGCTATAGAGGAGGTTCAGGATGAAAACCCTTGGTATTACGATATTTGGAACTTCTTGGAGAAGGAAGCGTATCCACCAGGGGCAAATGCCAAGGATAAAAGGGCAATCAGGAGAATGGCCATTCAGTTCATCATCTGCGGGGGTAAACTGTATAAGAGAGGTCATCTGGGAATGCACAAGCTGTGTGTAGAAGTCGAAGAGTCGAAACGCCTGATGGAGGCCATCCATGGAGGGGAATGTGGTGCACACATGAACGGAGTAATGCTAGCACGGAAGATCCTTAGACAGGGTTACTATTGGTCCACCATGGAGGAGGATTGTATTGGTTTTGTTCGGCGATGCCACAAGTGTCAGATCCATGCAAACCGCATGAACATCCCGCTGTCAAAGCTGTACAACATGACTTCGCTGTGGCCATTTTCAGTATGGGGAATTGATGTGATTGGGGCTGTTACTCCAAAAGGTTCGAATGGGCATGAGTTCATCTTGGTCGCAATAGACTATTTCACCAAGTGGGTTGAGGCCCAGTCCTATGCAGTGTTGAAAGCTTCGCATGTCGCAAAGTTTATCAGGAACAACATCATTTGTCGTTACGGCGTCCCTAACGAGATAATTTCAGAAAATGGTTCCCACTTCAAGAAAGAAGTGATTGATTTGTTGGAGAAATACAACGTGGCTTTTCACAAGTCATCTACATATCGGCTGCAGACCAACGGAGCAGTTGAGGCCGCCAACAAGAATATCAAGCACATATTGCAGAAGATGGTGGAAACCTACCGTGACTGGCCAGATAAGTTGCCATTTGCTCTGTGGGGATACCGGACTTCAATTAGAACTTCAACTGGAGCGACTCCGTATTCATTAGTTTATGGGATGGAGGTTGTTCTGCCAATCGAGGTTGAGGTCCCGTCGTTGCGAGTGTTGGCCGAGTGTCAGATAGCTGAAGCAGATTGGCAGCAGAGCAGGTTTGAGGAACTCATGCTCTTTGATGAGAGAAGACTGAAAGCACTGTACCATGTCCAAGGTTATCAACGCAGAATCGCCCGGGCTTTTAACAAGAAAGTTAAGTCCAGGAACTTGAAAGAAGGAGATTTGGTGCTCAAGGACAACCGAGCTCCCATCCATGACCCAAGGGGCAAGTTCAGACCCAATTGGACTGGTCCCTACATCATCAAAGCCATTTGGTCAGGCGGAGCTGTGGTTCTGATGGACCTAGATGGCCTAGAGTTTTCCCAACCGATCAATATGGACAAATTGAAGAAATATTACCCCTGAGAGGCTCGCTAGGCCGAAAACCCGAAAGGGCGACCTAGGCAAAATTTAGAGCACAAAAAAATAGAAAATATAAAAACTGAGCTCGCAAGGTCGAAAACCCGCAAAGGGCGGCCTTGGCAAAAGTTAGAGCGCAAAAGGAGAGTGAAAATACTCGAGTGAACCCAAGCCTGAACTACGTAAGGCTTGATTCCCATCTTTGGGATACGTAGGCAGCTTCATCCTGAAGTTCAGCCATAAACATTTTCCCCGATCAACTTTGTCCATTTTGATCATCTCGGTCATCTTTGCCCATCAGCTTTCACCGTGATCTCCGGTGCATTGCTATTCAGACTAGGGGCAACTTTCCGTTGCCAGGAAGTGCCGCGGTACTATTTAGACTAGGAGCAACTTTCCAGTTGCAGAAATCCAGTGTTGTGCATCTCAGTGACAGATCTCAGGCGTGTCCAGTTCTGATCCATATCGAAAATGGTTTTGAAAAGTTTTAGTAAAAGTTGACTTTGTTCAAATTAATCTTTTTACAACTAAGACCATTTTTGGACCAAAGCGGAAAATTCTCAGTACCACAACCTTCAATTTCGTTGATTTCAAAACAGAGTTCTCTTGCTCTCACATACAATTGAAGTTGCTTTTTATTACAATCATAAAGAAAACTTGAAGGTACTAATAAAGCAATAAGTCTGGGGCATAGTCAAAGTCAGGTGTTCCTGCGCCCCCTCCCAGAGCTGGTTGAAGCCTCTAATGCCAAACTAGGCCCGACCTGTGCCTCTTCGTTGAGCCAATCCCAGCACTCATCAGACAAAGTGCAGTTGAAAGTAGGAGCGGGGGCCAGGAGCTCTCTAGTCCTCCACGCAGTGGCCTGCCGGGCAAGCTGTGTACCTCGGGTTGGGAATGCAGCAGGATACTCTATCCCCTCTGGCGGGCAGGTCTGATCATGACCAAACTGACGCCGGAATCGGAATGGGAAATAGAACACACAATGAGTCAAGCCAATCAGCTGAATTCCGGGTTGGCGCGTCATGCTATAGCCCATCGCCGGTAGATTGAGCCAGGGGCATCGCCAAGCAATACGGTCTGCGGACAAGTTGCACATCCATTCAAACCACCACCCCTCGTCGAGGGCATTGACTAGTCGTGGCCGAAAGAAGTAGCCGCGAGCTGAATATGCCGGGCAAGAGTCCACCACCTGCAACTTGTCCATCAACCATACCTGGGGAGGGATGAAAAATGAGAGAATAAAGAATAGAGAGGTGTACGATGAGAGAAAAGCGAGAAAGGGTTTTCGTGAGAAAAACCGAGTTTGAGAGCCGAGTGATGTGAGCAATATACACATGTGAGATTGGGTGGGAAACGTTACCTGTAACAGTAGTGGACTCCCCGCTAATCTGGCCGTCTCTTGACAATGGAAGGCATCTAAGCCCATCAACGTCTCAGCCAGAGTCATGGCAATACAGCCCTTGCCCTCCTTCAAGCCGTGGGCAACCTCAATCAGCCGGGCACTAGACCCTCTAGAGCCTGAGATAAACAGAAAATGAGACAGCATGCACAAACAAAGGGCGTGTCGTCGAAAGCCTTGCCAATGCTGGTCGTTGCGATCACCAATGTCAGAAAAACGATGTATTAAGCTCGGAATATCCAGCATTCCGTCACAAATCAAAGACCGGGCATCACGCAGTGTGAGTCCACACATTCGCCCTAAGGATTGGACGTGACCAAAGTTGAGTTGAGGCAGAATCTCCTCACTACGTTCGGATTCCATTAGAACTTGGAAATCTTCAAAAGTAGGACATACCTCTTGCCCGGCAAAGCTAAAGACGTGTGTCACCGGATTCCAAAACCTCGCCGCGGCATGAAGAAATGGGAAATGCAAAGAGGTGCGACCCAGCATGAATATTGCATTTATGCCGAAACCCCAGAAATTCAACTTTTCCGAGCCATCCAAGCTGTTAATCCAAGTCGCGAGATTTTGGGCAAGAAACACTTCCATTTAGGGCAAATCAGTGTCAAAATGAGGGAAACCACGAAGCTGGAACTCTTTTGTAGAAGATAAGGTTGAGTGGAGGACACATGTCAGCATTCTGCTGGTGCTGAAGATTGATGGCCGACCGGCAATTAATAGTGCCGACCGGCAGTGTATTTGTGCTGACCGGCCAAAGATTTCGCCGATGGCCATTCCCCATGGCCGATGGACCCCTCGCTTGGCCGATGGTCCTTACCCTTGGTTCCCTGAGTTGTTTATGCTGAATGTTGGAGAATCCCACCATTTCTGGTGCTCCCCAAGGATCAATTTTTGCCGAGTCGCGCGTATTTTGCTTATCGAGTTGTATTTCACTCTTTTTGAGTCGTCAATTTATCCGTCAAGTCATACTCGCACTTGAATAGCTTGTCAAGTCTTTGATTTGCTTATCGAGTTGTAATTGGTTCACTACCTGATTATTACGATGCGATGCTTTGTTTTCAAAACACAGTTTCAATTTCAATCACATTGTTATGTGACAACTTGCGATGCGATGCACACAGAACACAAATGCAACATCTTTTCGAGCAGATAGTTGTTTCATCTCCATCAAGATTGTCTTGCAAAGCATGCAATTTCAAAAAAATAAAACCTGCCTAAGGCAGCGCAATGTGCTTATACTCCTAGTAAAAAAAAGGTTAGTAAAGCAGGAGAACAGCAGGGTAGCAGAGTGCCGGGTTTTGGACACCGGTAACCTCCCCTTTTGGTCATCATACCTTCCACACCCTTGTTCGAGTCAATTGTCTGGTTTGGCACCGCCATTATTCAAGACAGTGCAGGAAGACGCACTTTCAAATCATAAGCAGATCTTCGAGTTGACCTCGAGCTATGACCTGTGTGAGCGATGCTCGGAACACGTGAAGGACGTCCCTTCCCGCATCCTTTTATATCTTGCGAATTTCTTAAATCATTTCAATCATACTGTGTTGCAATACGCTGCATTCAGCACCATGTTTTATCATGTTCAATTTCAAGTTCCTTTTTATACACATTGCATTGTATGCGTGCTTTGCTTTACTTACATGTGTTCGAGTTCACTATTATACACATTGCATTGTATGCGTGCTTTGCTTTACTTACATGTGTTCGAGTTCACTATTATACACATTGCATTGTATGCGTGCTTTGCTTTACTTACATGTGTTCGAGTTCACTATTACACATGTGTTCCATTTCAAGTCCCTTATATTCGAGTTTCTATACTCATTGCATTGTATGCGTGCTTTGCTTTACTTACATGAGTTCAAGTTCCTTTCTATATACTCATTGCATTGTATGCGTGCTTTGCTTTACTTACATGAGTTCAAGTTCCTTTCTATATACTCATTGCATTGTATGCGTGCTTTGCTTTACTTACATGAGTTCAAGTTTATATACTCATTGCATTGTATGCGTGCTTTGCTTTACTTACATGAGTTCAAGTTTATATACTCATGGCATGGTATGCGTGCTTTGCTTTACTTACATGAGTTCAAGTTTATATATTCATTGCATGGTATGCGTGCTTTGCTTTACTTACATGAGTTCAAGTTTCTATACTCATTGCATTGTATGTGTGCTTTGCTTTACTTACATGAGTTCAAGTTCCTTTCTATATACTCATTGCCATGTATGCGTGCATGACTTTACTTACATGAGTTCAAGTTTCGATATACACATTGCCATGTATGCGTGCATGACTTTACTGATATGTGTTCAAATTCCTATACACATTGCCATGTATGCGTGCATGACTTTACTTACATGTGTTCAAATTCCTATACACATTGCCATGTATGCGTGCATGACTTTACTTACATGTGTTCAAATTCACTTTCCTATACACATTGCCATGTATGCGTGCATGACTTTACTTACATGTGTTCAAATTCCTATACACATTGCCATGTATGCGTGCATGACTTTACTTACATATGTTCAAATTCACTTTTCTATACACATTGCCATGCATGCGTGCACTGCTTTACTCACATGTGTTCAATTACGACGGCCTACACACATTGCTTGCGTGACTGCATGCTTTACTTGCGTATGTCCGTATTTTCAATTGCATTGTCATGAATGTGACTAACAGTATTGTACCTGTTAAGTTTGCTTTCTTTTCAGGCACGATATTGTATGTACGGTTCATTTGAAGCTGGCGCGACCAGACGAACCGGACAGGTATTGTATCCTCCGAGTGAGACGTATCGAGAATTACATAATTCTCTTACATCCTTTCTGCATTGTAGTGTAGTTTGGTGTATGCTAGCTTAGAACTGTAGCATGTGTGTTTCGTTACAGCTTTCTTTGCATGATCATAAGTTATGCTCGGCTTCTTGCATTTTCAGTTGCATTTTGCCCCTGCCTTCGGGCGCATACCTTATTTGCACTTTGTATGCTTGTCTAAGTCTTCGGCCTTGTCAAAAATGGGTTGTCTCTGGACTTTGACATTCACTCCCGTCATTCTTGTGACTTCTGAGTTCTGTCAAAGAGGGGCAACTGTAGACACCCCATTTTTGACCATCCTCAAGACTTGGACGTCACCGTGGGGGCACTCGGTGATTATCCTTGTTTGTGTCCGTTTGGAGTTCCTGGAGTTCTCGGCTACGCGCCCTACCTCAGGATCCCCGAACTCGATCTGTTTGTGTCTGGTTTTGCACCAAACACTTGTGTTTTGCCTTGAAAGGGCAGGGAATGACTTGTGAGGCATCCCCACACACCACCGGCAGTGGCTAGAGGCCACCGGCTGGTGTTTGTCTCCATCGGCACTTTATTGTTCCGGTCGGCACTCTTTTGTGCCGATCGGCAGTCACATTCGTCAAAATGACATTTTTGCCCTGCCGACATCGCGTAATCGCTTTCGAGATATTTTCAGAAAGCTTTTTAGCTTTTTACTCCCCTCCATACACGTGTATGGAGGGATGGGCCCTTGGTTTGCTTAGCTTGTAAGCATTCCTTGCTTATAAGAGGAGGCTTCCTCCTCTTGGCTAAGGGTTAGCCATTTGAGAGCAAAACCAAAGATATACATATATATCTCTGATATACATCCATATATACATCTATCTCCCTCTCTCTCCTCTTGTGTGTGTGATTTTGGACCTAAAAGTGTGATTTTGTCTTAGTTTTGCACCATTACACACACCATCACACCTTAATCCGAGATTGGAAGGCTTGGAGGTTTGTTTTGGGTGATCTTGGACTGGTTTTGACCATTTGAGAGTGGCTGGAACCTCTGTTTTTCAAAGGATCTTCAAGGGTAAGAACATCACTTTACATTCCCCATTCTTGCAACTCCTTTCTACCCTTTTTGCTTTGGGTTTTTGGATCTGTGTTTAACATAAAAAACTCTTGTTTTTACTTGTTCTTGAACCTTCATTAAGATCATTTTGTGGTTTGAGCAAAGGCTCACCCCTTTAGGCCTTGTTTGGCCATTTTGGTGTCCTTTTGGTGAGACCTAGTTTACTTGGTGTTTTTGGTCTTCTCACCACTGAAAACCAGTGGGTTTTCAGTGGTGATGGAGGTGTTTTGAAGTCCTAAATAGGGGAGAGACACCCCTCTCCCCTGGCCCTTTGTTTGCCCTTGTTTTTGGCTCATGAGGTAACATGTATGCATGCTTGTTTCTAGCTTCATTTCGTGAGACTTTTAGGTGTTTTAAGTCATGTTTAACCTCTATTTTTGGTTGATTTCGTGGCCTCTTGCATGCCTCTTATGTTTGCTTTAAAGTGCTCTTTTATGCTCAAAAGTATGCCATGTTTTGAGGCCTTGATTCTTGCATGTTGTAGTTTGGTTTCATGGAGATACTAGCATCTCTTTGCCCTGTGAAAGGGCTGTGAGCCACTGTTTTGGCTAAGTTTGGCATGTTTAGTATAGTTGTCTTGCTTGTTGGCTTGTAAGCCTTGCTTGTATGGAGCTCTAACATGCTTAGCTTTGCATCATCCTCATGATTTGGCATCATTGTAGGTGGTATTTTAGTCCCTTTTCCATGTTCAAATACCTCCATTAATCATCCTATCCATGTTTTGAGTTGTTGGTCTTTTATGCCTTAAAGAGAGCATTGTGCATGCTTCCATGATTAATGCATTTTGGGGGGTGCCATGAGGGGATTTGGGTGCCATTTTGTATGCTGAAAACCTGTTTTGGTTGTCTAACATGTGCCATGTTTGGTCTTGTTAAGTGGTGGTCCAATGCCCCACTTTGTGCCTTAGCCTTAGGCCTTATGGCTTGCATGCTTGTGTAGCATCTTGCTCTTGTTTTGAGGCATGTTTTGCCACTGTTTTTGGGGGGGTTTGAGGACTGCCCTTTATGGCTTAAGTCCATTATTGCATGCTCATTGCATGGTCGTTTGTTTGGTCATTGAAGCCTTGAATATATGCTAGTTCCATGCTTAATTGGTCCATGTTGCATGACATTTGTACCTTGCATACTTTAGCTCTTTACATGCTTAATATGATAAGTTGCATTGCATTTGAGCCATGTTGCATGCTTGCATCCCATGGCTTGGTTTGGGGTTATCAAACCAAGCATGAGGATTGAGAGGAGTTCACACTTTGAGTGGTGAAACTTGTCTCCATCCTCAAGTCACCAAGACCTTTGACTAACACATGATAAGGTTTTGGTCTCATTTGTGTGTTACATGCATTTCAATTAAAACATGCAACCTTGGTTCCTTAGGCTATCATGCACCAAATGCATCATTGATGGCCCTAGAACCAAGAGCCATGCCTCCTTGAGTCCCATCCATGATAGGAAGCATTGGCTATGCATAAATATGTCCAAAAAACCAACACCATGCATTGCTGGTTTGCTGCTGCTGTCAACTGTCTTCTGCAGGAATTACCTGCCGACCGGCAGTATAGAGTGCCGACCAGCACTGTATTTATTGCCGATGAACTCTTTAGCAGCCGGTGGATATTGTACACGGCCGGTGGACATTCTATTCAGCCGATGATGATCCTCAGTGTGCGGAGAGCATGTTCTGGGACTTTTGCAGTTTTCCAGAGAAGCAGGACAGTAAAAGCAGAGGCCAGCAGTGGCACGGTGCAGGTTTTCCGGGCAAGTCGCGTCGAGCATGCATCATTCGCGCATCCCGGGGCAGGGCTGAGGCCCCTTTTCTTTTATTTGTTTGATTTATTTTTTTTTTAATAATTAGAATTGTGTAATAATTAATTTAATTTATTCGTTTGTTTTATTTTGGTCTGTATTATTATTCGGTCCCTCCGAGCGAGGGCAAAAATGTAATAAGTGTGTGTGAGTGGGTGTATGTCTTCCAATCCCCACTTCTTTCTATCCCTTTTATTTATCTGCTTACAGTGGTAGATTAGGGCATATTTAATTAGCATACCTTATGCAATGCATGCGTGCATTCATGCATTTGTTTACATGCACCGAGCTCGGTACATCATACAAACTGCATCGTAACTTTCAATTTCCAAATTGAATACGCGCTACGTGAAACATTTCACATGCCATGCTTAGGGTTAGCCGAGCCTACTCTAGCTTGCATTTATGCCTGTGTTGCATTAGCCACTTAACATGAACTAGTTCACGCATGTTTTGCTAACCGGGTTTTGTTTTTGGCACGGAGTACAATGTAAGTGTTTTCGCTTTAGCATATCGCATGCGTGTGATTGTTAACATGACAATATGCTTGCCATGCGGCTAAATGCTTACATGATAAACTGCTTGAATGCCTGTGGGTGGAGGTTGGATTGCCTGAGTTGGGAGTACTCATTGAAATCCGTATTTTAGCCTACTTGCGAGTAGCAATTTCAAACCAACACGTTTTTCGAGACAAAACGGATATGCAATGTTTATTTCCAAGTTAGGCAATCTAGTCTATACTTGTTTGCTGTGCGCATAACATAGTAAATTCTAGGCTAATAACCGGAATAAGAATGCATAAAGTTGTCAAAATCGGATATCACGGTTAGTAGAGGCCGGTCTTCGGACGATGCTCATAGCTGACCTTCCCCGATCGTACCCAAGCTCCCGAGCCAAGTCACTTTGGTGATGACGGACATGTGGCCTTCGGCACCGAGTCAGGGTTTCCTAAATCCCCCATTTTAAAAATTTAGGTGGCGACTCTGTATCTGGCAAAGCAGTCCATGTTTGGCACTACTTTTCAAAAAATTGTTTTCTCAAAACGATTTGCCAGAGTTGGACTCTTTGGTTCAGATTAAGAACCGTGACATTTTGAATCCTTGAACTGTGGTGACCCAATATCGAACCAGAATGGGGAGGGACTCGCACTCCTCGCCCCGGGATGCGTTCGGGGGACGTCTACAGTGGGTCTACTACAATTCGGACTCAAATTGTCACGGTTCTTAATCTTGAACCAAGGAGTCCAAATCCGGCAAATCGTTTTGAGAAAACAGATTTTTTTGAAAGAAGTGCCAAACATGGACTACTTTGCCAGATACAGAGTCGCCACCTAAATATTTTATTTTGGGAAATTTAGGAAAACCTGACTCGGTGCCAAAGGCTATGTGTCCGTCATCACCAAAGTTGCCTCGGCTCGGGAACTTGAGTACGATTAGGGAAAGTCAGCTATGAGCACCCCCTCTCGCCCGATCAAAGATCGGCCTCTACTAACCGTGATATCTTGTTTTGAAAGCATTATGTGTTCTTATTCCGGTTATTAGCCTAGAATTACTATGTTATGCGCACAGCAAACAAGTATAGACCAAATCGCCAAAGTTGGAACAAAACATTGCATGTTCGTTTTGAAAATGGTTTGCTACTTGCAAGTAGGCTAAAATGCAGGTTTTGCCACCCTCAAGTGGGCTTTAGAAAAGATGATTTTGCCACTATCTAGTGGGCTTAAAACTCACAGTTTTAATGCATTATTCCAATTTGGGTAATTCAACCTCCATCCACAGGCATTCAAGCAGTTATATCGCATAAGCAACTAGCCTCATGGTAATCATGCTATCATGGCAACACTCACACGCATGCGATATGCTAAAGCATAAAGGCTTACCTAGTACTCCGAGCCAAGACAGAAACTAGTTAGTAATCATATGTATGATCCTAGTTGATGTTAAAAATGGCTAATGTAACACATGCAAGGATGCAATCTAGACAGGCTCGGCTATCCTAAACATGGCATGTGAAATGCAACAGAAAACACGTATTCAATTTGGAATCGAAGTACAATGCAGTTAGCATGATGCGCCGAGCCCGGTGCATGCAAGACAAATGTATGGATGCACGCATGCATAGCATAAGGTATGCTAAATTAAATATGCCCTAAACTAACTATCGAAAGCTAGTAAATAAAAGGGAAGAAAGACGTGGGGTTGGAAGACATACACACACTCACGCACACTTATTACACAATTACCCTCGCTCGGAGGGTCCAAAAGAATAATACAATCCGAATAATGAATCAACTATCCTAGCTAATTAATTATTACAGACCCTCTAATTAATTAACAAATTAATAACAAAATAGGGTGGCCACAGCCTCGCCTCGAGATGCGTGAATGATGCATTCTTGATCCGCACTGCCCGGAAATTCGCTGCCATAGCATTGCTACCTCTGTTTACATTGCCTAACTCCTCTGAAAATTGCACAAGTCTCAGGATAGGTTCTTTGCACACTGTGGAACACCACCGGCTGGGAGGGATGGCCACTGGCCTTGGAGGATGACCACCGACTGCCTTTTGATCTATCGGCCACATATGAATAGCCGGTCGGCACTGTATGTAGCCGACCGGCCAAAACTTCCTGCAGAACCTGCAATTGACAGCAGCAGAGGGCAAGCAGTGTATGTCATGGAATTTTTAGGCAAATGTATGCATGGACACACTCCCTATCATGTAATGGACTCAAGGAAGCGTGGCCCTCAACCCTCGGGCCATCAATCACGCATTTCAATGCATGATGACCAAAGAGTCAAGTATGCATTTCAATGTCAAATGCAATGCACACAAAACATAGAAGGGACCCAACCTCAATCATGGTTGATCAAGAGGCGAGGCAATGCACAACAATGCACATGCGACCTAAGCTTGCAAGCAAACATACAAACATGTAATGCAACTACACAGCACACACAATGCTAACAACATATCATGCACAATGCATTGAAACATGGCATACACAATGCAAGATGGACTTACACCAATGTGAGTGGACCTCAGCCGCACTCACATCAGTGGTCATGAGATGAAAATGAGACACTCGAAATGCGTGCACATATGCACGCAAACCGAGGACCGAACCTAAGGCACGAATGCCACTCTACCAAAGCATGGCAAGACATGGAACATGGTATGCAAACATGCAAATTTAAGCACTAAAACATGATGCTAAACAGCCCCGAAACATGGCAATATGGCACCCGATGCATGAAATGAGACCCGAAACTCAAAACTAGGCACATGGAATGACTTATAGCTATACAAAGCATGCATTATTTGATCATGAAGCATGAAGACAGAGTCAAGGCAGTCCCAAAACATGCATATTTCCAGTTTAAAACATGGCCAAAAAATGAACACAAATAGGGCTAATCTATCATGCAAAGATGGCCCTAAAAGACAGATTAAACACAAGGGACAGCAGCTGGCCTCAAATGGTGAAGAGCCCTTCAACAAAGTTGAATAGGGGCTCAAAACTAGGCACTTTACAGTTTACATCAAGCCACGAAAATAAACACAAGTAGGCCTAAACTATCATGCAAGAAAAGGGCCTAAAAGAGGGATAAATAAGCAAGTGATATATGCCGACCTCAAACAGAGGAGAGCCCTTCAACAATGTTGAAGAGGAGCTCAAAACAAGCTATTTTACAGTTTAGGTCGGAGCTCAAAGATGCAAGCAAGTATGGCTTAGATAGCATGCAAAACAAGAGCAAAAAGAGGGAAAATGGGACTCACCCTTGTAGAACCAAGCTTCAACAACTCTTGGACCAGGTTTGGGAGCTCTTGATCTCTGGAAGACAGCCTCAAGTTGCTAGAATGGATGTTGGAGATGTGGTGCTATAGGTTGTAGTGCAAAGGGTGCAAGAACCTTAGGGTTTGGAGGGTTGAATGTATAGATATAGGGTTGTATGTATAATGGTGCCTTAGCTAGTTTCTTCAACCTCTCAAAATGAAGCTCAGGTGTATATTATATAGAGGGAGAGAGGCTAAGGAAAGGGGGGGAAAACAAATTCAAATTTCCCCCCCAAAAGGCAGCTCCTCGGACAGCGGGTTAAATGGAGAATAGCTGGCACAGCTGGCATCCATTCAATCTGTAGAATACTCCGGAAGGTCGTCGGCTAGCAAAATTGGCCGGTCGGCTATCTTTTCTGGCCGGTCGGCAATCTATTAGGCTGGTCGGCCATCTGTTCTGGCCGATCGGCCATCCATTTGGTCGGTCGGCCATCTGTTCTGGCCGGTCGGCAGGAAAAATCTGCTCTGCAGGTCCAACTTCAAACAAGAATAACTCCTTCATGTGGACTCCTTCTCAGGTCATTCTTGTGTCCAAACTGAAGCCCCAGAAGTAAGCTTTCCAATGGAACCATCCTTGAATCAAAATTCCAACTGTGAAAAACGTTATGCTTGTTTTGGTGAAGGATGCTCAGTTTCAGTCCAACCGGGATGATGCCCAACTTCAACCAGTCATATTCCCGCCATCCGGACTCGGATTTAAGAGATTCTTGAATGAAAAACGAAGCCCCGGAAGTCTTCTTTCCAACGGTCGTGGTCTCATAGTTCAAATCCAAGTGTACAGACAGACAAGCTTGATTTAGCGAGGATTGCTCGTCTCTCTCCTACACGGATTCATGCTAAACTTCTCCCAAACTAGTTTTCTCCTCTCTTTTCCTCTTTTCTTAAACTCCAAACCCCTAGACAAGGTGTTTTGAAAGATTTTTCAAAGATTTCATCTCTCTTTCATTCATCTCCACTTTGTCCTTGCTCGGTTTACCGAAAAGCGCATCATTTGACAAAATGTGAGCCTCGGAACATTGTAGAAACTTTATTTTCAAAACATGTTTTGAAAGAGAGGGTTTCAAGGTCTAAAAACCATACAAAATAATTTTGGTCCAAAATGGGGTGTGAAGTTGAGATTTGTCTCTCTCCTTACCGAAGAAACTAGACCTTTGCCCTGCACAGCTTTCTCCTCCAAGTAAACCATCAGTAACGCCCAAGTCTTATGGGCGGTCAAAAATGGGGTGTCTACAGTTGCCCCTCTTTGACAGAACTCGGAAGTCATAAGAATTACGGGAGTGAATGTCAAAGCCCAGAGACGACCTATTTTTGACAAGGCCGAAGACTTGGACAAACAAACAAAATACAAATGAATGAATGGTTGTGCCCGCAGGCTGCCTACGTATCCCTTTGCAAGGAATCAAACCAACGTAGTTTAGGGGCAGGATGCAAATGATATGCAGGAAGACTTTGATAATTGGACTTATACGCTACGCGAAGCCGACTTGAAAATTGGACTTATACGTTCCGCGAAGCCAGTTTGTAATTGGACTTATACGCTACGCGAAACCGGTTTGTAATTCAAAACAATGCAAGTGGAATGTGCGTGACAACGCAAGTGAAGAGGTATGCATGACAATGCAACGTAGGATGAATTCCAAACACACTGAAATCGTGTGGGGAAATGGGACAGGGAGAAATATAGGGACATATCCCAGTGTTTCGGAATGATGTGAGCATTGGAACGTATTCCGAATGCTTTTAACCGAAGAGGGAGAAACATAGGGACGTATCCCGATGTTTCAGAAAGAAAGGAGAAACATAGGGACGTATCCCGGTGTTTCGAAATGGTGTGAGCATTGGAACGTATTCCGAACGCTTATAACCGAAGAGGGAGAAACATAGGGACGTATCCCAATGATTAGGAAAGAAGAGAGAAACATAGGGACGTATCACGGTGTTTCGAAATGGTGTGAGCATTGGAACGTATTCCGAACGCTTTTAACCGAAGAGGGAAAAACATAGGGATGTATCCCAAAGGTTAGGGACGTATCCCAAAGGTTAGGGATGTATCCCAAAGGTTAGGGACGTGTCCCAAGGATTAGGGACGTATCCCAAAGGTTAGGGACGTATCCCAAAGATTAGGGACGTATCCCAAGGGTTAGGGACGTATCCCAAGGATTAGGGACGTATCCCAAGGATTAGGAACAAGGAGGAGAAACATAGGGACGTATCCCGGTGTTTCGACAAAGGAGAAGAAACATAGGGACGTATCCCGGTGTTTCGGAGATGAGGAGAAACATAGGGACGTATCTCGGTGTTTCAACAAAGGAGAAGAAACATAGGGACGTATCCCGGTGTTTCGGAGAGAAAGAGAAACATAGGGACGTATCCCGGTGTTTTGGAATGGTGTGAGCATTGAAACATATTCCAAATGCTCTTAACCAGAGAAGGTCTAACCCGTCGCACGCGCGAGGAGAAAGAATGATAATTGCAAGTGAAAAGGTGCATAACAATGCAAGTAATGAGCATGACAATGCTAGATAGATGTGCAAAATCAATGCAATAAATGAGCATAACAATGCCAGTGAAGTGGGTGCATAACAATGCAATTGGAATGTGCATCACAATGCAAGTGGAACGGGCGTGACAACGCATATTTGGAACAAAATGCCGAATAAGGGAATACAAGCCTTAACAAGACCAATTCAAACATAACCTCCGATTTACCTCTCGGAGGGGTCACAATATATATTTCAAAAGGATACACCTCGTGCATGCCGACTGACGATGAGCTACGCATCGAAGACATGAATTGAAAATTCCGCATAAACAATTTGAGCTGAAAGTGGGTTGCTCTTGCTTATACTTCCAAAACGCAGTTACTACCTTTCTTTCCTGGCAAGGACTAGTTTTCTGAGGGAGCACTTTGATTGTCATTCTGGCTTGAAGCAGACCTGATCTTGAGCTTGAGGTAGAGGCACACCCATACTTCGGAGTAGTGACAAGGCCTGAAGAGGTACATCCGGAGTACAATCACGGAATTTGCTGAAGGTGAAACACACTCAAATGCTTCGATTTTCCCTCTTTTCTTTTGCTTTGCAGTCTGGAACCTATATAACTTCAGATAGATCCTGATTTTACTGTTCTCACATGACCTGGGTTGAACCCTGCGATTTTATGAAAGAACGAATCTTGTTTTGCACAAACGTGAAGAATGGCACGGCACTCTGAGCACAAAACAATTTTATTTTTGAAATTAAGAAATGAGTTCTTAACCGGGTATTGAGCCTACGACTGAACACAGCGAAAAGGACTCAACAACGAAAAACAAAAGGTAAACAACCTAAACACATCCGTTGACACTCAAAATGACTCAAAACAAGAATCGAAGCAAACAAAGACACAAACACAACACTCGGATGTGTTACAAAGGCAAGAGACCTCTTGGTGCACGAGGAGCCAGTTTCTCTGGGTATTGTTTCCCACCCTTTTCTCATTTGTGATTCTCACATCACTCTGGCACTCAATCTCTGTTTTTCTGAGAAAAAAAAAAGCCCTTTTCTCACTTTTTCTCTCATCGCACATCTCTCTATTCTTCAATCTCTTATTTTCCAATCCCTCTCCTGGGGTGGTTAATGGATAAACAGGAAGTCGTGGGCCCTTGCCCCTGGTATTCTACCAGCTTTTGATTCTTGTTCACAACAGTGAGTTCCTCCCACAGAGGGGCTGCACTACAACTGGGTGAGTAGCAAATCTGTAGCTGACATCGGTTGATGATGCTCTGCTGGGGAGTTCGGACATGATCATATTTGTCCATATGAGGGAGTGGAATATCTCGCCCCATTCCAGTTCGTGCTTCGCACTTGTCTTGATACCTCGTTGCTTGGAGGTTGAGAGAGCTTTCAGCCCTTTGTTGTTGACTTCAGTTGTGCCCTTTCTGGCAGGTAGAGTGCCCTTTCTGGAAAATGCATTGACAACAAGGAAAAGACAGGAAGCCTGACTCAACTGTGCCCCTAGTTCATTATTTTGACCATTTTTTGTTTTGGTTTTCTACTAAAACAATTTTGACCAATGTGAGAGTTAGATTAACACACTTGTTCGATTTTTGATTTGAAATCATGCAAGTCAGGCTATGAGCACTGAAAATTTTCCTTTTTTGGGCCCAAGAAATGGTCCAGTTTTTGGAAAAGATAGAACAATTTTCGAGAAAATTAGTCAATCTCAGTAAAAATTCTCAAAAACTATTTTTGCAAACGGCCAATGCTTAACAAGCACGGAACCTACTCTTGAGACGCACAACCTCGGATTAGGAGGAAAATGGAAAAGTGCCCCTTGCTGGAGGGGAGCTGCATGGCAACGGAAAGTTGCCCCTTGTGTAAACGGCACCGCAGCGCATTATAATCAGTCCTCGGAGCGATGATTACAACCGAACTCTTGGATACAGAGAAGGCAAAGATTATCTGAACCATTACATGGACATGATCGAATTTGAAGTGTTTTAGGGCTAGACTTCATAATGAAGTTGCCTACGTATCCCAAGATGGGAATCAAGCCTTACGTAGTTCGGGGTTAAGGTACACTCGGGTATTAACCTCTCCTTTTTAGGCTCTAATTTTTGCCAAGGCACCCGTTGCGGGTTTTCGACCTTGCGAGCTTTATTCTTCTTCTTTTTTTTCAATTTTTTGTATCTTTTCATTCTTTTTCATTCTTTTTTCTTTTCTTTTTGCATTTTTTTTTTTTTTTTTGTGTTCTTTTCTCTTGCTCTAACTTTTGCCTGGGTCACCCTTCCGGGTTTTCGGCCCAGCGAGCCTCTCAAAGGGTAAAAGTGTAACAAGCCCATGCCAAATGGTTTTAGGGTTTTGCAGCCATCCGTATCCAGGAGAGTGGCCGTTGTATTGACTTACTGAAGGATCCATCTTCGGCTCTTCGAGCATATCGGACATTTTTGCCCCTAGTTCGAGGGGTGCTTCTGTTCTAGCTTCGCAAGCCTCTTCTGATGAGGCCTGATCTTCTTGATCTGACTTTCTTGCCTCTTGTTCGAGGGCTGCTTTGAATCTGGCCACACAGGCCTCACATGGCGGTTGACCGTTGAACGTTCTGAATGGGATCAAGGTTTGAAAACAAATGGATTGAATCTTGAGGCTGAGAGCAATCCTAGGCTGCACAATCTCAAGAGCGATTCCACGCAAGTCTTCACAGGACCGCACAAAACAGTTTTTGAAATCTTTTAAGAAAGCGACAAATCGCTCGCACTGAAGACAGTGTAGGACCAATCTGGATCAAGACAGAATCCTTCCTGGTACTCACACTAACAAGCATGATCTCAATCATTAAGGGCTTAGTACGCCTCTCTTTCTCTCAGTTGATCAAGTTTTGCAAAACCCGAGGAATTCCTTCCTCTTCGTTTTTACCACAGTGTTCAAAAAGTTTTGAAAAACTTAGGTCATTACAATAACTTCAAAGCACAGAAAAGACACAGCTTCTAGTCAAATACTGCCGTCTCATTTAGAATTTCTGGCACAACTGGCACACGGTAGAAGCAAACACAAGAGTGTGAAAATCACTGCTGTTCCATTCAAATCTGTTGGCACAACTGGCTCCCCGGCAAAAACTGACTCAAATGAAAGCAAAAGGACAAACACAAAACAAGCAAGTGATATCCAAGGTATACACCCCCGAAATCACCTGACTCTAACAAAACAGGACTAACCCGATACAACAAGACAGACCCGACTGACTCAGTATGAAAGGACTGACTCAAAACGAAGAGACAGACTCAAAACAACACAACAAGATTGACCCAATACCCAAGTTAGAATGTACAAAACTAGCATTCACAAATGCTCAAAACAGTGCGTGCCATACGCCACATCTGGAGTAAACTGAGTGCCGCCCGCAGGTGGTCCAACCTCTGATCACATCACATTATCCCCCACAAGTTCACTGATCAAGTGCCGATAGACTTTGCAGAGCTCGGTGCGACGATGACCTCGTTGTCAATCAGATTTTGTATCTCGTGGTGAAGACGGACACAACTGTCGGTGTCATGACCGATTTGTTGATGGAAGGCACAGTACTTAGCCGGGTCATGCTTTGTAGGGAGAGGATCGGGTAGGGGCCGTTGTTCTAACAGTTTCAGATGTCTTTTCCTGAGTAGGACCCCTAGGGCTTTAGACAAAGGCATATAGAGTGGGGTGAAAACCCTCTTGCCTCGGGGTAGATAGTCCGAAGTTCGGGGGTTTGGATTGGATGCACCAATAAAGGGGGTGGCTGCTCTTGGTGTGGTGGTGGTGACCGTGCCCACTTCGGAAGATCTTGCAGCTGCATCACCATTGGTGGTCGCATTCGAACTACGGGTAAACGCCCTCCTGGGCTGTTCATTCTTTTGATCAATAAGGCCTTGCTTCATAGCATCCTCGATCTGTACCCCCATCTCATGCAGATCTGAAAACGTAAGGAAGGGGAGCATGATCATTTTCTGCATCAGTTTGGGCTGGAGATTGCGCACAACCATCCGTATTTGATCCTTATCCGTTGGCCTAATGGTCATCATTGAGGCTTTAGCCCTCCAGCGGGCCACAAATTCTGAGAAGCTCTCCTTAGGCTCCTACCTCGTCGTCTCAAGATCACGGGTCGTAATCTCGATTTGCGTGTTATACGAGTATTGTAAAATGAAGGCCTCAGCCATCTCATCCCAGTTCCTCTTAACATCATCCTCCAATTTTGCGTACCAGATGGCCGCCACACCTGACAGGGTTCGGCCAAACAGAGACAGCTTCTGTAATCTGGTGAGGCCCATCGGCCTTAAGATATCTGAAAACAGCCTCAGGTGCACCATGGGGTCCCCGGACCCATCAAGTCGGTCAATTTGTGGCATCTTGAACCGATTTGGCAGCGTTACAGCTGAGTCCGTATATCCATCCTCAATGTCGAGAATGGACTTGACTCCTTGGGATTTCTTAAACATCTTTTCCAGCTTACTCAGCTTCAGCGCTGTGGGGTCCGCTTCAAACTCGAAGGGAGAGTCCAGTACATTGATAGGCGTGGGTGCCTTAGATAGTTGCGGTAGAATCGGGGGCGGAGCCGGTCCTGTCGGAATGTCCGTACCTTCTTGGACATTTGGTGTCTCCCTGGGTATTGGATCTACTGGTGGGGGAGGAGCTTGGTGCGAAGTAGATGCTCTGACTTGCTGTTGTAACCTGGTTATTAGCTCTGCCTGTTGGGCCATGATCGCAGCCTGCTGTTTGGTAAATTCTGCTTGACGAGCAGCATCCTATTGCATGGTTTTCATGCTCTCTTGGAGTTGACGCATCATTTCCTCCATTCCTGCCATGTTCTGTTGTTCCGGCTGACTGACTGGTATATCTATCTCTTGTGACAAAAATCGAGGCCTCAGCCTGACTGTTCACTAGTGGGGTGGATAAGGGTCACTGATCTAGTAACTGCTGAACTGGTGATCTGTGCTTGACTGGCCTTTTCTCGCCTTACCACTGACGAAGGAAACACTGGTTGCTCTGAACTGAATCTCTAACCTGACAAAGTCTATCAGCACGAACCCGATGTACCCGGGGGATATTGGAGCCTTCTGAAGCTATGGTTCCAAGACTACCCTAGCAAAAGGGAAAACAGGCAGCATCTCAGCCCAATTTCAAAGAACAGATTTCAGTATAGCTAAATAACTGTATTCGATCACTGTTCACTGTTTCCCCAAATTACTACCCCAAAACTGAATCTGATACCCGCAGATATAATTGATTCCCCAAAACACTGATACGGATGCCCTCAGGCCTAGTACTCAAACTTGCAAACTAATATGCACATTTCCTGTAGAGATACACTCTAAAAGCACATAGCAAGTAAAAGAGAGCCAAAACACCCCTATATTGGGGTAGGGTTTCCCTGTCCTATTTTTGTCAGGAGCTAGGGTTTCACTACGCACGCAACGGTTTCAAACAACCTATGATCGGGTAAGCAACCTGTCCTAGTTTGGAATGGTCACTATGGATTCCGAATATGCACTAAGTCAAATGGTCGAAAAGGGTGCCCCGGTAAAACCGGGGTTTGTGTTCCCATACTGTCAGAGCCCACAACCGGTCAGCCTTATGGTCATGCCTTGACAAGACAAGCCTCTGGCAAACCGTTCAGGAATGGCAGATGGCAAACACGGTGTCTTAGGCACACCAATGCACATGCAATGCAAAGAAACACATAAATGAGATCAAAACAGGATATCACGAGTTCGAGTCAAGCTCTCTAAATCCCCAGCAGAGTCGCCAAAAACTGTAACACGCCCGCGAGGGACCCCGCGCTACAGTTCGGACTCGATTTGTCACGGTTCTTAATCTTGAACCAAGGAGTCCAAATCCGGCAAATCGTTTTGAGAAAACAGACTTTTTTGAAAGAAGTGCCAAACATGGACTACTTTGCCAGATACAGAGTCGCCACCTAAATATTTTATTTTGAGAAATTTAGGAAACCCTGACTCGGTGCCAAAGGCCACGTGTCCGTCATCACCAAAGTTGCCTCGGCTCGGGAACTTGGGTACAATTGGGGAAGGTCAGCTATGAGCACCCCCTCTCGCCCGATCAAAGATCGGCCTCTACTAACCGTGATATCTTGTTTTGAAAGCATTATGTGTTCTTATTCCGGTTATTAGCCTAGAATTACTATGTTATGCGCATAGCAAACAAGTATAGACCAAATCGCCTAAATTGGAACAAAACATTGCATGTTCGTTTTGAAAATGGTTTGCTACTCGCAAGTAGGCTAAAATGCAGGTTTTGCCACTATCTAGTGGGCTTAAAACTCACAGTTTTAATGCATTATTCCAATTTGGGTAATTCAACCTCCATCCACAGGCATTCAAGTAGTTATATCACATAAGCAACTAGCCTCATGGTAATCATGCTGTCATGGCAACACTCACACGCATGCGATATGCTAAAGCATAAAAGTTTACCTAGTACTCCGAGCCAAAACAGAAATTGGTTAGTAATCATATGTATGATCCTAGTTGACGTTAAAAATGGCTAATGTAACACAAGCAAGGATGCAATCTAGACAGGCTCGGCTATCCTAAACATGGCATGTGAAATGCAACAGATAACACGTATTCAATTTGGAATCGAAGTACAATGCAGTTAGCATGATACGCCGAGCCCGATGCATGCAAGACAAATGTATGGATGCACGCATGCATAGCATAAGGTATGCTAAATTAAATATGCCCTAAACTAACCATCGAAAGCTAGTAAATAAAAGGGAAGAAAGACGTGGGGTTGGAAGACATACACACACTCACGCACACTTATTACACAATTGCCCTCGCTCGGAGGGTCCAAAAGAATAATACAATCCGAATAATGAATCAACTATCCTAGCTAATTAATTATTACAGACCCTCTAATTAATTAACAAATTAATAACAAAAGAGGGTGGCCACAGCCCCATCTCGAGATGCGTGAATGATGCATTCTTGATCCGCACTGCCCGGAAATTCGCTGCCATAGCATTGCTGCCTCTGTTTACATTGCCTAACTCCTCTGAAAATTGCACAAGTCTCAGGATAGGTTCTTTGCACACTGTGGAACACCACCGGCTAGGAGGGATGGCCACCGGCCTCGGAGGATGACCATCGGCTGCCTTTTGATCTATCGGCCACATATGAATAGCCGGTCGGCACTGTATGTAGCCGACCGGTGCCGACCGGCCAAAACTTCCTGCAGAACCTGCAATTGATAGCAGCAGAGGGCAAGTAGTGTATGGCATGGAATTTTTAGGCAAATGTATGCATGGACACACTCCCTATCATGTAATGGACTCAAGGGAGCGTGGCCCTCGACCCTCGGGCCATCAATCACGCATTTCAATGCATGATGGCCAAAGAGTCAAGTATGCATTTCAATGTCAAATGTAATGCACACAAAACATACAAGGGACCCAACCTCAATCATGGTTGATCAAGAGGCGAGGCAATGCACAACAATGCACATGCAACCTAAGCATGCAAGCAAACATACAAACATGCAATGCAACTACACAGCACACACAATGCTAACAACATATCATGCACAACGCATTGAAACATGGCATACACAATGCAAGATGGACTTACACCAATGTGAGTGGACCTCAGCCGCACTCACATCAGTGGCCATGAGATGAAAATGAGACACTCGAAATGCGTGCACATATGCACCCAAACCGAGGACCGAACCTAAGGCACGAATGCCACTCTACCAAAGCATGGCAAGACATGGAACATGGTATGCAAACATGCAAATTTAAGCACTAAAACATGATGCTAAACAGCCCCGAAACATGGCAATATGGCACCCGATGCATGAAATGAGACCCGAAACTCAAAACTAGGCACATGGAATGACTTATAGCTATACAAAGCATGCATTATTTGATCATGAAACATGAAGACAGAGTCAAGGCAGTCCCAAAACATGCATATTTCCAGTTTAAAACATGGCCAAAAAATGAACACAAATAGGGCTAATCTATCATGCAAAAATGGCCCTAAAAGAGAGATTAAACACAAGGGACAGCAGCTGGCCTCAAATGGTGAAGAGCCCTTCAACAAAGTTGAAGAGGGGCTCAAAACCAGGCACTTTAAAGTTTACATCAAGCCACGAAAATAAACACAAGTAGGCCTAAACTATCATGCAAGAAAAGGGCCTAAAAGAAGGGTAAAGAAGCAAGTGATATATGCCGGCCTCAAACAGAGGAGAGCCCTTCAACAATGTTGAAGAGGAGCTCAAAACAAGCTATTTTACAGTTTAGGTCGGAGCTCAAAGATGCAAGAAAGTATGGCTTAGATTGCATGCAAAACAAGAGCAAAAAGAGGGAAAATGGGACTCACCCTTGTAGAACCAAGCTTCAACAACTCTTGGACCAGGTTTGGGAGCTCTTGATCTCTGGAAGACAAGTTGCTGGAATGGATGTTGGAGATGTGGTGCTATAGGTTGTAGTGCAAAGGGTGCAAGAACCTTAGGGTTTGGAGGGTTGAATGTATAGATATAGGGTTGTATGTATAATGGTGCCTCAGCTGGTTTCTTCAACCTCTCAAAATGAAGCTCAGGTGTATATTATATAGAGGGAGAGAGGCTAAGGAAAGGGGGGAAAACAAATTCAAATTTCCCCCCCAAAAGGCAGCTCCTCGGACAGCGGGTTAAATGGAGAATAGTTGGCACAGCTGGCATCCATTCAATCTGTAGAATACTCCGGAAGGTCGTCGGCTAGCAAAATTGGCTGGTCAGCTATCTTTTCTGGCCGGTCGGCAATCTATTAGGCCGGTCGGCCATCTGTTCTGGCCGGTCGGCCATCTATTTGGTCGGTCGTCCATCTGTTCTGGCCGGTCGGCAGGAAAAATCTGCTCTGCAGGTCCAACTTCAAATGGGCATAACTCCTTCATATGGACTCCTTTTCAGGTCATTCTTGTGTCCAAACTGAAGCCCCAGAAGTAAGCTTTCCAATGGAACCATCCTTGAATCAAAATTCCAACTGTGAAAAACGTTATGCTTGTTTTGGTGAAGGATGCTCAGTTTCAGTCCAACCGGGATGATGCCCAACTTCAACCAGTCATATCCCCGCCATCCGGACTCGGATTTAAGAGATTCTTGAATGAAAAATGAAGCCCCGGAAGTCTTATTTTCAACGGTGGTGGTCTCATAGCTCAACTCCAAGTGTATAGACAGATAAGCTTGATTTAGCGAGGATTGCTCGTCTCTCTCCTACCCTGATTCATGCTGAACTTCTCCCAAACTAGTTTTCTCCTCTCCTTTCCTCTTTTCTTCAACTCCAAACCCCTAGACAAGGTGTTTTGAAAGATTTTTCAAAGATTTCATCTCTCTTTCATTCATCTCCACTTTATCCTTGCTCGGTTTACCGAAAAGCGCATCATTTGACAAAATGTGAGCCTCGGAACATTGTAGAAACTTTATTTTCAAAACATGTTTTGAAAGAGAGGGTTTCAAGGTCTAAAAACCATCCAAAATAATTTTGGTCCAAAATGGGGTGTGACGTTGAGATTTGTCTCTCTCCTTGCCGAAGAAACTGGACCTTTGCCCTGCACAGCTTTCTTCACCAAGTAAACCATCAGTGACGCCCAAGTCTTATGGGCGGTCAAAAATGGGGTGTCTACAGATGTATAAACAATATGAGCCCCAGAGATTTATTTGAGTTTAGATCACTAATGCTTTACTTCCTTGTTGTGATTGTTGGATTTAGAACCTCTTGAGAATTGAAAATTGTTAAAGCTCATGCGTTGAAAATACAAACACTTAAGGGTTTTGTTCTTGGTCGTCGGTGGTGGATGACATTATTGTGTTGAATGGTTGCATGTACGTTTTACGCTTGTGTTGGTTGCACTCTGTTGTGGTTACGTGTATGCATTGGATTTGTTGGTTGTACCTTGTCATGTTGTGATGATCGAAAGGGGTGTAATGCGCTGAGAATCAAAGGTACCATTACCTTCCAGCTAGCGCCTGGAGAATTGGATGCGCTGAGAATTAGAGGTACCATACCCTTCCAGCTAACACTTGGTAAAATGGAATAGAGGTACCATTCCCTTCCAACTGGTGTCTAGTAAATTGGCATGTTGTTGTTGAGTGGTGAAACCATTGGCTTACTGTGCTTGAGGCAAGTAGAGTGGAGAACTGTTATTATTGTTATCTTACATGGTTATGTGTATTATGTGTTGTGATGATCATGATTCAGTGAGAAGGAATTGTCTTATATGTAGTGTAGATGTGTTTGGGTATGTTTGGACGTGTTGAGAGTGGCTGATGGAGTTGCCTACCAGAAATGAATTATTGATAATATCTCTTTTACTAGAACGTAAGGTTGGGAAGCAATGAATGTGTGGAGTCACACTTGGGTTTTTATTTTGAATTGATAAATATATGAAGGCATTGGTTTTGGTGAACGTGTTTCAAAAATATAAAGTGAGCATTATGGGTATTTGTCACAAATGGAAACTTGGAAATGGGTAAGAGTTGTTCATTGGGGAAAAGGGTAGTAAAAGTGAAAATTGATGTTGTTAAATTACTGAATGATTTTGAGAATAGTACGTATATATACATATATATACTTTGGTTATAAAATGTCACATTATTTATATGGTATAAGATTAGCACTCATGATCATAGATATCTGTAAGTGGTTATTGTTGAGGATCATTTTGAGATCCCTACTGGACTATATGTTCATCCCACGTTGTTAAATCTTTTTCAGGTGATAATCAGGATGTGCTATAAGATTTCAGATCTTCTTTATTTGTTGGTCACAGGGCCTCTTTATGTGTAGGCGAAATACCATTGATGTAAAAGGGTTACACCCTTCTTCTTGATTTTTAAATGATGTATGCCTACGTGCAACTTCTTTAATTGTATATTCACGTTGCATTCATTTTATCCGACTGAGAGAATTCTGTATATATATATTCCTTGAGAATATTATGTGCTTCTGTATGCTAACTCTGAAATGGAATGTATAATAAAGGCTTGGTAATAGTAATCCGAGTAATAAAAAGTGGGGCATGACAGCTTTGGCGCTTTTTTTTTTTGTCAACCTCACTGTGTCCAGGCACTTAGATGAAGCTCACTCATTTTTGTGGAAGTTCTTGTAGAGCTTTTAGTTTGGGGTGTGACAATATGTCAAACAATTTTTTTAGTTTAACACATAAAATTTTATCAATAATTTTTTAATTTAAAAAGCTCAAGAATCAATTTTCAATATTTAATTTTTAAATTTTAATTTTTAATTTTAAATTTTAAATTTTAGTAATGAAGTCAATTTGATAACCAGTATTGATATTACTTCAAATTTTAAATGTAAAAATTAGAATAAAATCTAATTTCATTGGCAATTATTTTTTAGCGACAGAATTAATATGGGGTCTATTTGTTTTAAACATGCATGTCCTTTTTGATTGACAATCACGTTGTGGCGGCGGGATTAATTTGATTTCTATTTGTTTTAAATACACATGACTTTGAAAAAGTAGGATAATGTTTAATGCGGTTGACAATATTTTTTCACGGGGGAATTAATTTCAGTTCCAATTGTTTTAAATATACATGTCCTTTTTTCATCAGCAATCATGTTGTGGCGGCACAATTAATTTGAGCTCCATTTGTTTTAAATACACGCGAATCCTATAAATTAGGATAAATTTTAATTCGACCGACAATCATTTTCTTGATCAACAATCATTTTTTTGGTGGTGGTGTTAATTTGGGGTCTATTCATTTTAAATAAAATAAATATGTCCATTTTAACAGTTGTTTTTGGACGGCGCAATACTTCACTCATAACTACAGTATTTATTTATTTTTTATTTTATTTTATTTTTTTTGGTAATTTGATCACTCAAGGTTTGGATTTACAATGGGTAATTAAAATTTTTATTTTTTTATTTTTATTTTTGGTTTACGAACACTGGTGGCTAGTGCTTAATTAAAATTTGAGAAAAATTAATCCAAGATCTTGCATCCCTTTGACCTTGTCTCTCTGTAAGAGAAGTTATCACAATTACCCATTCCAAAACGTAAGAAATAAATGTTAAATTATGAAATTTTGAAAATTTAAGCTAAATGTTAGCTCTTGAGTGATATATTTTAGACGAGCCGAGAATGAGCCAGTTTGGTAAGTTATTGGAGTAGGTATTAGAGTAATGATAAAGCGTTATCTTAGGAAACCCGAATGAATTATTAAATTTTTTATTAAATCTCTCACATGAGTGTGGGACCCATACAAATCGTGTGTGTGTGGGTCTCACACTTATGTGAGAGATTTGGTAAAAAATTTGATAATTCATTTGGGGTCTATAGCATTTTCTAATGATAAATGCCTTATTAAATGTTATTTATAGAGATGATATTCATATTTTTCTTGGATGTTGAATGCATATAATCTAATCTAGAATATATATACTTAGGAAAATGTTATGGACCTTAAATAAATTATCAAATTTTTTACCAAACCTCTCACATGGGTGTGGGACCCACACAAATCATATGTGTAGGTCCCACACCCATATAAGAGATTTGGTAGAAAATTTGATAATTTATTTGTGGCCCCTAGCATAACTCATATACTTATAATATGATAATAGAATTAGACACAATCTTTTCATATGAAGTAAAACCCACATTTTTGTGGATCCCACGCCAATGTAACAATGTTGTGTCTAATTTTGTTAATGATTTTTTGTGTAGGTAGGAGAAGTGTTTATAGAGATTATACTTGTACTTATTTTGGATTTTGGGAGTATATAATCTAGAATAGATTATTGTAATTTGCAATAAATGTGGCCAATAGGCTAACAATCCATGGAAAAATCTAGGGCAAATTACATTAATGGTTCATATAGTTTGAAACTTGTGTTATTTTGGTCCCTGATTTTTCAATTGCGACATATTTGATCCTAAATTTTGAATCTTATTCCAAATAAGGACAATTGAAGATATCAGTACTCAATTTCAAAGGCAAAGTTATCAATTTGATAAAATATAAATTAATTTGACAAAAATAAATGTCAAAAAAATATTTTTGAATTTTTAAAAATTATTTCTATCCACCAAAGATAAAATTATGTGAAATCGATAAATCTGTTACACATTTATTTATTTTTTACCAAGTTAATTTTTATTATGTGTTTGGATATTGTTCATGTCATGGATAGTTGTTTTTATTATCATTAAATTAGTTTCTATTTTTCCAAAACTCAAATATGGAGATAACTTTGATAATATTATTAAACCAATCCATTAAATCAAAAAATCCAAAACTAAAAACATGTCATATATTAAATATTTTGATTATACATTAAAAGCCTAACAACTACACATTACATGATCATCATCCAAACATATAGTAAAATTAATTTGGTAAAATAAATAAATAAATGAGTAAAAGATTTATCAATTTTACATAATTTTATTTTTTGTGGGTAGAAATAATTTTTAAAAATTTAAAAATATTTTTTTGGCATTTATTTTTGTCAAATTAATTTATATTTTATCAAATCGACGACTTTGCCTTTGAAATTGAGCAATGATATCTTCAATTGTCTTTATTTGGAAGAAGATTCAAAATTCAAGGTTAAATATGTCACAATTGAAAAGTTAGGGATCAAAGTGATACAAGTCCAAAACTATAGGGACTTTTAGTATAATTCGTCCAAAAATCTATTCATCAAAGTAGATTTGATTAAACTAATGGCTAAAAGCCTTGATAGAAATCTTTTTTTATCTTATTTTTGAATTTCACATTGAAATAACATAAAATGAAAGATGAATTCGGTGTAAATATGATTATTAAAATTAAAGAAAATAAAAATAAAAATAAAAAAAGAAGAAGAAGAAAGAAAACAGCTATATAAATTAGGGTAGCACATTGTTTCAAGTCATGAATTAACCAATGAATTTATGGTCGTAATCTCTCCTAGAGAAGTTTCTCCCAAATGAAAGAAAAAGCATAGCCCAAATGAAATGATAACATCTTAAAAAGGTGATACAACAAAGCATACTTAATTAACCATTCATTTGGGTCAAATAAGAAAGCTAATCTCTTTTAAATGGCTGCATTAAATTCTTTTGTTAGTGCAAAGCAAAGCACCACCATTGCTTGCCAACTCAGGTATTTCTTGCATGTAACCAAACAAGATTCTCTCTCTCTCACAGAATAGGAGAAGAGCCTCTCTCTCTCTCACTCACTCACAGAATAGGAGAAGCTAATCTCTCTCTCATCTTCTCATTTCTTGGTGAACTCTAGAATTGAGAGTTTTATGATTTTTCTTCTACATTTCTCTGACACAAGGTCTTGATTGAGCAGAGAGTGAATTTGACATATCAGATCTAGTTAGTCTCTCTCTCTCTCCACAATTGATAGATCTATCAATTTTTTAAAAAGTTTTTTACTTCAAAAATTGTTGTTTTTGAAATTGAAAGTTTTAGGGTTTTCCTTATACATTTCAGTGATTGCAAGGTCTCAATTGAGCACAAAGTGAATTCGACTTCCGAGATCTGGTTAATATCTTTTTTTTTTTTATCAGAATTGATTGATCTATCAATTTTTTAAAAAGTTTTTTTTCTTCAAAAATCCTTGCTTTTGAAAGTTTTTTTCTCTTCGTGATCTCTTTCAATCTCTCTCTTTTTTGGGTGCGTGCAGAAAGAAATGGAGCCGACTAATCCTCAAAGAGAGAGAATGACTAAAGGGCCACCAGGTTGGATGGTGGAATCAAGGCCTCGTACTAATGAGAAATATATAGGGAAAATTGACAGGGTTTGTTTCATTTACTTTGTTCTTCTATTGAATTTGTGCCCGTTTAGGGTTACATACACTTTTTTTTTTTTTGAAATTACTAGATAAGAGATAATATCTAGAAAAAGATCTATGTTCATTTGTTTAACTTGTGAACCAGTTTAGGGTGATACACACATTTGAAATTATTAGAAAAGAGTTATTACAAAAAAAATATATATGTTCATTGGCTTGGTCTTAGTTCTGTTTTTTGTTTTCAGTATTTATTTTTTTAGAAATTGAAATTGAAAATTGAAAATTTCTTTGGTATACTATTTTTGTTTTTAAAAAAATGGAATTGATTGCCAAAATTTTTAAAAATAGAAAAAGTGTTATATTTTTAATTTTATTTGTTTTCAAATTTTTTGGATACGCCAAACAAGTTTTTGTTTTTGTTTTTCACAATATGTACATATATTATTTCTTCTTGTTTTTATAAACAGATAACATTATCGAATGACATCTTGGTCATTTTGAAAAAAATAAAAAAAACAAAAACTTTTTTGATGTGTAAAAATTTGCTTTTGAAAACAAATTAAAAAAAAAAAAAAAGATAAACATTTTTGGCAAGTTGCTAGAGATGGCAGCTGACAGGTGGAGAGTAGATAGACAAATGTGGTGATCGCTGTGAAGGAAGCTGGAGGTGGCTGTTGTAGTCGGTTGCCTGATTGTCATGAATAGTTGTTGAAAGGTGGCCGAAGGTCACTACGAATACTCATTCATGCATAATTCTAGCATATTTCCTTCCTTGTATTTTTCAAAATGTATGATGTATTGCATGTTTGTCCAAAAACTTAATAGAAAGTTTTTTTGATTATGCAGTTCTATTATGAGCCAGGGACTGGCAAACGATACCGATCGTGTTCACAAGCATGGGCTCGTTACTATGAAACTCAACAACAAATTGGTGTGTTAGTGCCAAAAGAGAAGAACACGGTAAGTACTTCTAGCAAGGAAAAAAAAAAGGGCAAGAACACAAAACTTAACTTCTTTATGTTAGATAAGTATTGAGTTATACATTAATCACATGTTGCAAAGTTAATCTTGTGGTTAGGGTTTTTAGTTATTCTTTTGATATATTTGGTTGCGCACACTCACACACAGACACGCATAAATATATATATACATGTAGTTCTATATGAAAATGAATGCATGTTAATACGTATTTTTCTCTAAAACTCATTTCAAGTTGGTATTAGAACCCTAATGTCTGGCACACAAATTCTTAATCCATTCAAATTTGGTTTAGGTTGTGCTTGGATTATGAATTTGTGTAGGAATTTGTTGAGAGAAAGGAAACTGGAAGGGAAATGCTGTACAAAAAGAGGCCAATTTTTTAGCACTATTTCCCTTCACAAATCTCTCTCCAAATCTTAAATTAAAAAATAGACTATAGGTATCTCTACCCATTATCAACTAGTTTTGAGTTAGGTTTCCATCAAAATCTTGACATGGTATTTGGTTCCATTCATGTCTATACATCTCTTCCACACACAAGTGGTTTGCATATGCATGATGTACTGAGACTTGTCCGACATAATCTCTCTAAATTACACAAACCTAATTCATATAGTCTAGAATCTTGTATGGTTCACATAGTCCTCAGATATCTACACTGGGACCATCACAACAAACAAATTAGTAATGCTATATATGAACAGAGTTCTTAGTAGATTTTCTTATTACTAGACACAAAAGCACGAGTCTCACATACATGTATATTCTTAAGGTTGTTACTAGCTTGTCTTATTTTCCTCAATAGCTACTGTTAATTCTAATTCGCTTGTAGGCACATGATCCAAACATGATGGAATTTTCAAAGATGAGAGACAGAACTAAAAGATTCAATGTTGACGAAATCCTTGACTCAGTTACATGGGTTTTAACAGATATCGAATTTGACATATGGACCCCTTATATTGATGATGAAATGGTCCTACAAAATGAGCAAAAATTATGGATTGAAACCTTTGAACTTGCAATGCTATGGAAACATTGGCCTGATGGTAAAGGTACTCTCTCTACTCTTCTTCTACCTACAATTTTTTTTTTTTATTGCTAATTGTTGTTCCTTCTAGTTTTAATTGTATCAATTATATAGGTGTATATAATATATACACTTCTTATGATATCATTGTTTCAGGGAATGTTGAGGAGGAAGAAGAGAATGATGATGAACAAACCAATGATCTGGATGTTCAAAAAAACAATGTAGCCATGGCTAAGCAGGAAGAACAAAATGCCGATCAAGCTAAGAAGACAGGCAAGGCTGTTCGAACTGAGGATACGCATAGTGGAAATTAAAATTTTATGTTTAATGAAATATGTAATGTTAAACATAATCATACTTTTTACTTGTAGACACAAGGTATTGAGGCCCATAGTCATTCGGGTCTAAGAATGAGTAAGAAATAAGATTATATATAGCATGTTTTAATAAATGTAGCTAATCTCTCTTCTCCAAAGCACCGTGGAGTTTTATCCTATGAACTAGACTTATTTCTAGGTTGTTACTATTGTTGTTGTCATATGGTCACTGCAACATATAAGAGTTTTAGAGACTAAATATATTTCTCTAAAAGTGAAAATTTTGTTGCAAAAGACATTTAGGGACCAACTTTTATCATCGTGAGGATAGCCGCTAAAAGGTCGTCTTGAAAAGTCAAAAACAAGGCTTTTAGCGACAAAATTTTGAAAATGTTACTAATAAATAGACTTCTAGTGACAAAATAATTTGGTCTCGAAATAGTTTAATTTCTGAGACAAAAAATTTGGTCCCAAAAGAATAATAACTCATCACTAATGTCCAATTTTCGTTGCTAAAAATATAACGATGACACTTTTCACAACAAAAATAATTGGTTCTTAAAAATTAATTTTGTTCTTAAATTTTAGTCTCAAAACCTTGAATTTTTTTTTTTTTTATAGTGGTATTGTTTGTTTTTGTCTCGCCCCACTTTTTATTACCCAAATAACATTAAATAACATTACCATATCCATTAACATAAGTCTATTTCCATAAAGAACATGTGGAACTATACATACATTACATCCATAAATAAATGAAAGTCTCCCCAATCGTACATATATAGAATGCAATAAGAATTACATTTGAACAAAATACCCATAGGCTTACATCTTTACATTAAAAGTAAGGGTTAAACCCTGTTACAACAATGGCGTTCCGCTAACAAGTATAGGCCCCATGGCTAATGATTAAGGAAGATCACCGATCTTGAATCATCTCTCAACTTGCACCTAAAAAATGATTAGCAACGTATGATGAACATAAAGTCCAATAGAGATCCCAACAAGATCCCAAATAATAATAACATACATATCTATGATTATGAATGCACCATGACGTACAATGTAAATAATATGATAGTTTAATATTCAAAATATACTTATACAAGTACATTTTCTTCAAAAATATTAATTTGAACACCACAAGGTGTAAAACCATTTGTTTTCTATCCAATTATCCAGTTTAGTTCTAAAAGCATTCCTTTATAGGCATGAATCTAGAATGGGCATGACCTATATGCATTCAAAAAGAATTCTGCTGAAACTGCCCTACTCCTGGGCAAATATTGGCTAGCTGGCCAAAAACCTTGATTGGCCGACCAATTAAGTTGGCTAGCTGGCCAAGTAAAAAGATGGTCGGTCGGCCAACTAAGTGGCCGACCTACAAAAAAAGGTTGGCCATGGCTAACTATTTTGCTCGAAACATGATTTTTTGACAAAATTTTCATCATTTCCTCCTATTTTCTGAGAAAATGTTTCATTTTGAAGTTTAAAAGTGAGCCTTGGAACACTATGAAAATATTCAAAACAAAGTGCGGAAAGAATATTTCGAAAGAGAGTTTTGAATGGGATTTGAACACTTACTCAAAACAGGCTTAAGTTTGGAAATGAAGCACTAATTTCATCTTTCTTACTGGGAATCATGTGAGAAATACATTCTTGTTTTCATTATCAAGTAATCAAAAGAAAGTGTCCAAGTCTTAAGGTTAGTCAAAATGGGGTGTCTACAGTTGCCCCTCTCTAACATAACTCGAAGTCATTTCTTGACGTGAGTGAATGTCAAAACTCAAAGACAACCCATTTGACAAGGCCATAAGACTTGGACAAACAAACAAGATGCAATGCAGTTGGTTGAACCCGTGGGTTACCTACGTATCTCTTTGCAGGGAATCAAACCAGCGTAGTTCAGGGACAAAATGCAAATGATATGCTCAAAATACAATTAATAGTTGGACTTACGCACTTCACGAGGCCAGATGTTTTTGTACTACAATGTAATGTAACAGGTAATACATGGTGAGGCAAGCCCCATGCACATGATATGAAGCATAACAAGGGATACAATCCAAACACACTCACATAAGAGAATGAAATGTAACCAATGAATAGTTTTAACCTACAACCCAAAACAATGAAGGTATTAATCGATGGATAGTCTCAACTAACAAGCCAAGAAAAGGGAGGTATTAACCGAAGGTGGTTTGGACTGCCAACCTGAGAAATGGATAGTTTTGTCATCTCGAAAAAAGGGCTAGTACAAATCGAGTAGTTTGAACCTACAACCCAAAAAGGGACCAACATTAGCTGATGAAAAATGTTATAATCAAATTTTGATGTGAATGAATTGTAGCCAAGTGATGCAATAGTGTAACCATGCAAATGATATATTAGTACTTGAAAGTTTAATTTTTTTTCTTTTCTTTTTCTGTTTTAAAAGTGCATGATTTATGCAATGTAATGCAATAGATGGTAAGGTAAGCCTCATGCAAATGAAGCAAACAAAAAGGTACAATTCAAAAACACTCATATGAGAGGAGAGAAAAAAAAAGGTTTTAACCAACAAGCGAGACCTAGACTGTACCTCAATATGAAATAAAGGGATGGTTTTCAATAGAGTAAAAGAGAAAAGGGGTCTTAACCAACAAGTGAGACCTAGATCGTACCTCAATACGAAATAGGGGGATGGTTTTCAACCGTGTAAAGGATGAAAGGGGTCTTAACCAACAAGCGAGACCTAAACTATACCTCAATATGAAATAGGGGGATGGTTTTCAACCGGGTAAATGATGAAATGTTGTAACCAAAAGATGGAACAATAGTGGTGCGAATGGATTGTAACCATGGATGATTGATGTAATACATAGTGCAATTGTAATAGTGAATGCAAAAACACGAAGGGGCAATGGCAAACAAACAATATGCAACGTGATGGATATGATACAAAGAGGATATGAGGGATGCACAACAAATGAACATGAAATTTTTTTGTTTTCAAAATTTTCTTCTTTTTTTAAAAAAAATTTAAAATTTTTTGTTTTTTTATTTATTTATTATTTTTTTTGAAAACTTCTCTTTTTTTAAAAAAAAATCCTTTTTGAATTTTTTTCGCTATTTTTTCCTTTTTTTGAAAATTTCTTTTTGAATTTTTATTTTGAAAATTTCTTTTTGATTTTGTTTTGTTTTGAACATTTTCTATACATATATGGATACGAAAATACAAAATATATATTACATACATATACATATACACACACATGCGAGCTATATATACATATACGAATATATATGGATACACAAACAAAATATACACAAAATATACACTTCTCCGCTTTTTTTTTTTTGTCTCTTTCTCTCTCTGCCCCGTTCGTCTTCGTCGAGCGCCGTGTCTGGCGCGTGATTTCAACGATCACGGCGCGCCTAACCGACAACAACTGGACGGCTTTGTTTTGTCTTGGCCTTTTCTTTTCTTCCAACTTCTTCTTAAACCAAGGCCTACAAGAGGAATATAGCATAAAGCTGCAGACTTCCCCTGCATTGCTCTACCAATACTCTCTTTGGAGGCATTCCTCTCATCTGATATGGTCTCTTCTCACCGTCCTCTCACTCTCTTCCTGACCTTAACAATTCCCTAATCAAGAATGCTAAGGCCAGCACCTCTGAACCTCGACAAAGTGCCCATGTTCTCAATTTTCCTACGGTGTCAGTCGAGCAAACAATGGCAACACAATCTGATAGCAATGCCAACCACTTCACACTGAAGTCCTGTGTGGAGACAGTGACCGTGGTCTCCAATTTGTCCCACTAGCTGCAGAATAGGACAAGTGAGGTACATCACTTAGATGCCTAACTCTCTTTACTCCAATGTATGTACAAGGATTCTTGAGCAGAGATTAGTGCACTGAAAAGTAGAACAAAGAGCTGAAACAATAGGTGACCTCTGCGGCCCGATTCGGAGGTCCTTCGTACTTCGCATTTGACGGCCGACGGGGAGAAATTTCTTTCGCAAGCTTTGCCAATGCCAAGGCAGAGTCTTCAAAGGCTTCCCGAGAGTGAAGATGTGGTGAGGCAACCGTCGCTATAGTCGAGCGATGAAGCTGTCTACGAAATGAAGTCAATTTGAAATATTTGCCATCGGGCTGCTGTCAAAAATCGAGAAAATCCCTTCATCTCTCTATTTTTTGCATTTTTCAATTTTTTCTCCTCTTGTTTTTTTTTTTCCCCCTTTTTTCCTTTGTTGTTTTTTTGTTCTTTTTTCTTTTTTGTTTTTCTTTTCTATTTTTGCTTAGAAAGGAGCACCAATGCTTCAGAATTTCCCTCTTTTGTTTTGAAATTTTGTTCTGATGCAATGCTGTAATCAGGGGATTTCACCCTGAAGTTCAATAAAAGAAGTTTCATTTTTCCACATCATGGCATGAAACAAAACTTAAGCATGAAAACATTTTGTTTCAAATTTGAATCTAAGAATGATTGAATTGCAATAAACTCCAAATTGGACATTAAATCCTCAACTAACCAAAAATCAAAAAATGACTCAATGAAAGAAAAACAAAGGTAAAGTAATCCAAACACACCTATTTACATTTACTAGAATGAAAGAGACTCAAAACATGACTCGAAAGGACACACCATTGTGCAACTTCTGTAGTTTTTCATTCTGGATTCAAGAAAATGGCCAGTTGGCTAATTAATTGTTCGACTGGCTAATTAGTTGTCCAACCAGCAGAAAAATTGATGGGCCGGCTAATCCATGAACCACCTGGATAAACGAACTGATGAATTGATGAATTAGCTAAACAAATGGCCGCTTAAGAAGTGGTCGGCTGGCTGAAACAATCAAGAAGCACACCTAGAGTCAACTCAAAACTTGGACAACCAACTGAATGGTTAGCCGGCCGGCAGAAACATGCAACAGGAGACTCGAGAGTGCGGGGAGAAGACATAATTTCTGACTCGACGATGCCCCTAGATCATTACTTTGACCTTTTCTTTTTGTTTTATGTAAAAAGATTTTGACCAACATGAGAGTTAAATTTGCATACTTGTTCCACTCTTTGTTTTGACATCATATAAGTTAAGCTGTGATCATTGGAATTTTTTTTTTTTTGGATTCCAAAGAATGGTTTGGTTTTGAAAAAAAAATAGAATAATTTTCGAGAAAAGTAGTAACCTCATTAAAAATCCTCAAAAGTTGTTTTCGCAAAGGGCCATTACCCGACCAACATGAAATCAACCCCTGAGATGCACAAACTCAAATTAGATAAACTGAGCTTGATTTCTCTTCTAGCAGAAAAGAAGAGATAGGACAATCAAACCAAATAAAGATAACCCAATTGAACATGGACAAGGCAACCAAGTCAAGTAAAAATATACCAATCAAACATGGACGGGATGAGTGAGTTGAAAATGATTGAGGCTGAACTTCAGGATAAAGCTGCCTACATATCCCAAAGATAGGAATCAAGCCTTACATATCGAGTGAAGGTTCACTTGGGTATTAACACTCTCCTTTTGTGCTCTAACTTGCCAAAGTCGCCCTTCCGGGTTTTTAACCTTTTGAGCTTTTTTCATTTTTATGTTTTTTTTTTTTTTCAATTTTTCTTCATTTTTCTTTTACACTAACTTTTGCTTGGGTCACCTTTCCAGGTTTTTAACCCAGCGAGCCTCTTAAGGATAATATTTTGTTCAGCTTGTCCATATTGGTTGGTTGTGAGATCTCTAGGCCATGTAAATCCATGAGAATGGCTGTTCTTCCTGTCCAGATAAACTTGATGATATAGGGACCCATCCAATTGGGTCTGAATTTGCCCCTAGAGTCGTGGATAGGAGCTCAATTGTCCTTCAACACTTAAATATTCTCCTCTCAAATTTTGGGATTTGACTTTCTTACCGGTCTCCATCGACTTGAAAAACGACCCAATTTGAATCTTTGATCATATCTGACCTTATTTCCCCTAATTCGAGGGCTGCTTCCGATCTGTCTATGCAAGCCTTCTTCAATCATATCCAACCTTATTGCCCCTAGTTCAAAGGCTGCTTCCAATTTGGCTATGCAAGCCTCACACTTTGGTTGATTATTGAACATAGGTTTGAAAGCTGAGAGGGAGCCCGGGCCTCAAGTCGAGAGTGATCCTATGTTGAACATTCTCAAGATCAATTCTAGGCATATCTTCGTAGGGCCATGCAAAACTATTTTTTGAAATCTTTTAATAAAGCAACTAGTCACTCATGCTCCTCTGAAGATAATGTAGAACCAATCTGGGCCAAGCCAAGATCATTCTCAGTACTCACATTAACATAAATGATCTCATCCATTGAGGGCCTAGCATACCTCTCTTTCTCATAGTCAATCAATTTTTTCAAATCCTGAGAAATTCCTTCCTCTTCGTTTTTATTAAAGTTTTGGAAAAAAGTTTTGAAAATTTCGGTCAATGCAATGATTTACAAGCATAGAGAAGTAGGCGAAAATTACTGCATATTTATTCAGAACTTTTGGCTCAACGATCGAAATAGACTCAAGAGGAAAAGGAAATGCAGGCACAGGGTTATCACCCCTAAAATCACTAGACTTAGACTCACAAGACTAACAAGATCCTGATTCCAACTCCACAGACTTGGAGGAATCAGGTTTAGACTCAACACTCAATTCAAAAAGTAAATGAAAGCATTCCCAAATTGCTAATATCAGTGCGTGCCATCCACTACGTCTGGAATGAAATATGTGCAATCAGAAGATGGTCTATCCCCCGAACACAAAATTAATCATAATATCCCCCCAAGTTTACTGGTCACATGCTAGTTTCAAAATCTATCACAGATTTAGCTAGTGTCAGACCTAGAACTTCGTTGCATGATCAATTCATGGCTCAAGAAAATCATAAGGAAGGAAGTGCATGCCCATGACAATATCTGCCACTATCTTGCTTTGGCTCCAAATCATCTGCCACGATAGAGTTTTGAGATTTTGGTTGGGATCGAGATACATAGATCATGAATAAATCAGTGCCTTCTAAAATAAGTGCATCGGGCTTAGGTAGATGGGAATGTGTGATGTATATGTTGGGGTTGAAGGTGGGTGGTAGTGTATGGATAAGGTTGAGATGGGAAGGCGGTGGGACTTGGTCATAGGGTGGCAATGGGTTGGTGGTGGTCTTGGCTCTTTGGGGTTAAAGTGAAGCTATGGTTTTGTTGTCGCTGAGATCTTGAATTGCATGGCGTAAGCGAAAACAACAATCAGTCTCATGACCATGTTGTTGGTGAAAGACACAGTACTTGTTAGGCTCATGGCTATGTGGAAGTGGATTAGGAAGGGGTTAAGGATCAAAGAGCTTAAGGGGCCCCATTTTCACCAAAATTTCCATGGCTCAAGTTGGGGACATGTACAGAGGGTAAAACCTTCGGTTTTGAGGTCGGGTTGAAGTAGTTGTTTGTGGGCTAGAGTTGGTGAAGGGATTGGCTGTTTTGGCAGTGGTGACAGTGTTAATCTCTAAGGGTTTGGCATTGGCAGCTATGCTACTATTGAGAGTATAATTGAACATCTTTCTCATGATGGGCTTATTTCCTTCTGTAATAATTCCCTAATTGATAGCATCCTCAATTTGAACCCCAATCTCATGGAGGTCCTTGAAGTTAAAGAGTGGGAGAACTATCATTTTCTGCAGCAATCCTCCATGCAGATTTTTGACAACCATATGGAGTTGATCTTTTTACAAGGGTCGGATTGTCATCATGGCTGCCTTTGCCCTACATTTGGTGATGAAGGCCACAAAACTCTCACTGGGCTCTTGTCTGGTCGCCTCCAGGTCCCATGTAGCTACCTCAATTTGGGTGTTGTAAGAATATTAGATGATGAAAACCTCGGCTAACTCTTCCCAACTCTATTTTACCAATGTCTTTTAATTTAGCATACTAGATGGTAGCTACACCAGATAAAGTTCTACCAAACAAGGAAAGTTTTTGAGGCCAAGTCAAGTCCATAGCTTTTAGAACATTCGAGAAAAGGCAAATGTGAACCATAAGGTCACCAGCCCTATTAAACTTGTCAATGTGCGGCATTTTGAACCACTTAGGCAACCTCATAATTGTTTTTGTAAGCCCATCCTTGATGTCTAGAATGGAATTGATCTTTCATGATTTTTCAAACATTTTCTCCAACTTGGCAAATTTTAGCATACTTGTGTCAATTTCACCAATATCCATGGGGAAAAACCCTCTTATTGGTTGTGTAGAAACCCTAAGATCTTATAGATTAGGTTCACACAATTCTTCAATTGGCGGAGGTGGGTCCAAAATTGGATGATCTGCTAGAGGTGGAAGATATGTGGATGCCCCAGATAGGCGCTGCAATTCAGTGAGAGCTTCCTTGTTGGCAGTAACCTTGTTGGTAATAGCAGCTATACTTCGTTGAAGGGCCAAAAGCATGTTTTCTATATCTACCAGAGGTTGGTTCGTCACTACTGGAGGTGGGTTCGCCACTACTGGAAGTGGGTCTGTCATTACTAGAGGTGGATCCATCACCACTAGAGGTGGATCTGTCATTACTAAAGGTGGATCCATCACAGATTCTAGAGATTCTGGCTAGCAAGGTTTTGACAATGAGGTTTTAACCTTCGTTCTTGTGACAAGGGGTAGAGAAACTAACACTGGCTATCTCTGAACCAAATCTGCAGTTCTACTAGGTCTACCAGTGCGAGTCCATAAAACTTTGGGGATATCAGACCGTTCTGAAGCTATGGTGCTACAACTACCTAGCAAAAACAAAATGAAACTCCCAATCAGAAATTCGGTAGCATTTCGGCTCAACTGATCATTATGCACACTGAACTCAACCCCTCAAATAATATACCTGACCCACTGATCAGATTTGAGAACCCCAGAACCCATACATTGCACATAGTAAGAAAGAGAACAAACACCCCCAATAGAGGGTAGGGTTATCCTATCCTAGATTTGAAATGATCTAAGGTTTCACTATTCACATAAGTGGCATCATACATCCTAGCATGGGGTAGCATCCTGCCTTAATTTTCGAATTTGCTAGAGTTTAATATATGCACTAGCTTAGTCTTTGGTCAAAAGGGTACCTCAGCAGGATATCGATATACCTGCCCAATCCAGCGGATCAAGCAGTATGTGGTGATCCCGATCCCAAGGCTTGTGCTCCCACCATATTACAGCCCATATCCGTCTACCTGCCCAAAGTCGAATAGTTGTCTAGGATAAAAGATGACGAGCACAGAACTTAGGCGCACCAATGCATAAAATGCAATGAACATATAATTGAAAATAAAAGTCATATCATGGAGTTCGAGTCAAGGATTCTTAATATCTACAGTAGAGTCGCCCAAAATTATAACACTGCCCAGGGAGTACTCGTGCACGTTAATTGCTCAGACCCTCGATTTTCTTCAATCTAGTCTCATGAGTGCAATGCGAAACGTAGATGAGAGTCCAGATTTGGCAACTTTTAGAAAATCCATTTTATTGCAAAAAAATTTGCCAAAAATAGACTATGTCATCAGAGCTCAGAGTCGCCACCTAATATTTTGGGAGAATTAGGAAACCTGTGAGTCATGCCAAGGCCACTGTTTGTAGTAACCAAGGATGCTTGGCTCAGAGCCTTAGGTATGAAAGGGAAAGGTCATTAATTAAGCACCCCTGCTCACTTAATCAAAAGATCGTCTTTTACTAAACCATAATATGAATTTTATTAGCTTTATATCTTCATATTCCAATTATTTATTAAATCCTAAAATTTACTATGTGAAGCAAATAAATATAAACTGTGTTGTCCATTCTGGAACAATTTGATTTCATTATTTTGAAAATGTTTTGAATAGTGCAATCATGAAAATCAATTTTATTTCAAATTAAATAACACAATCTTTACCCACTAGCATGCATTGAGTTATATCAAATAAGCACATAGCCACATGGTAGGATGCTGAACATAGTAGAAAAACACCCACAAGCAGGATGCTAAAGAACAAAAACTTACATATTTACTGGCATCTTGCAAATAGGCACAAAAACAAAATTAGTAAACATGCATCATCCTATATACAAGATCCTAATGCAATTCACTCATGAAATGCAACTACAGATCCAACTTCTAATATATGACATGTGAATCATCTCAAAACATGAGGTAGCAGACAAAATCACATAATAATCAATTAAACCCATAAATACAAATTTAGCCGGATCTTAAGGCATAAACCATGGATGCAAGGCACAAATAGGGAAAGCAATTGAAAGAACCAGATAGAAAGAAATGGGGCGAAGAATTATTACAACTTTGAATATTACATATCTGAATAAGGGAGGAGAGGAATAAAATATTACAACAAAATTAAATTCTCACAAACACTCTCTAATTAAAAAATAAATAAATAAATAGAAGCTGCAGGGGGTCTCGAAGACTATCAGAGACTCTGGGTTCTGTCCAGTAGAAAAGTGGCTAGCCTGCCAAAAGAGGAGCTAGCCGGCCGGCCAGCCAAACAAGTGAGGCCAAAAACTTCATTTTTCTCAAACACCAAAAAAACAAACGGAAAATATGCAAGTGGCTTAACTAACCAATTCCAGTTAGCTTACAACAGGTTTATAACATGAAATTGAAGCAAGAAAAACAATACAAGAAAGAAAAAGCAAAAATGTAAAAGAAAATAGAATGTGTGCAAAATTTACCTTCCAAGGAAGGATTTGATTTCTAAACTTCCTTTTGATCACTCTCAAGTTTAGGAAGTGTGTTCTCAATTCTCAGGTTGAATTTTTGAAATTCGTATTGGAATGGTGTTTTTGGGCTGTTAATAGTGTTTGTGGGGGGAGTTATTCCAACTCTCTGTTTTTCTCTCAATTTCAATAACACTCACTCTATTTTGATCAAGGCTTAAGAATATGGCTATAACAGAACTTCTAGGCTTGGTTTGATATATTGAAAGATGGAATATCAGTGTGTGTTTGAAGTTTTGCTCAAAACTTAAGCTTTCTCTCTTTTCCTCTCTACTCTCAATTCACTTTCTCAATTCAATTCCATCCTCTTTGATCCTCACTATCTCTCTAGATAGACAATGATATCAGGCTTAATCAAAGAGGTGGGAGACAAGGTTGATGGGATGACAAGGGTGGTTGAAAATGGATACCATCTTTTGGGAAGATGACAATCTCCCTTTTGGCAATGGAAGCTAATAGAGGATAATAGAGGGGGTGGGTATGTATCTCATGCGTGAATCTACCAGGAAATAGCTGGAACAGGTATGACGCACACGCATTCAATAAGAATTCTGCCGAAATTGCCCTACTCCTAGGCAAATTAGCTGACCGGCCAATTTATTGGTTAGCCGGCCAAAAACCTTAGCATAGCCAACCAAAAACTTGGCTGGTTAGCCAAAACGATGATCGAGCGGCCACTTAAGTTGGCCGTGGCTGACTATTTTTCTTCAGACAGGATTTTTTGACAGAATTCTCGTCCTTTCCACCTATTTCCACACTATTTTTTGCTCAATTTCCTAAGAAAATTTTTCATTTTGAAGTTTAAAAGTGATCCTCGGAACACTATGAAAATATACAAAACAAAGCGCGGAAAGAAAGTTTCGAAAGAGAGTTTTGAGCGGGATTTGAACACCTGGCCAAAACAGGCTTAGGTTTGGAAATGAATTACAAATTTCATATTTTTTATTGAGAAACATGTAAGAAACACATTCTTGTTTTCATCATCGGGTAATCAAAAGAAAGCATCCAAGTCTTAGGGCCAATCAAAATAGGGTGTCTACAGTCACTTAGGCAGAATCACACCATCAATTCCTGAAATGTTGTTAATTGGGGTGAGCTAATGCTAGTAGGAAATACTATTCACAAGACATAAATAATCAAAATGCATATGATCATGCAATGCACTTATTAGCATAAAATCCAAATTTTCTCTTTTAAAACCAAAATGTTCAATGTATGATTTCCATTCCAAGTCTCATTTATAACCATGGGGTGGTAAATATGCTATGGCGTCCTAAGAAAGAGCCGCCAAACCATACAAACATATATAGATTTATATATAGAAAATATTCCCACATTTTTCGACACTAAAAACAGTTGGGCGATGGGCACCCAAAACCTTTCTCTCTCCACTTTCGCTGACTACTAAAACGGCGAGCTTGTGGACATCCAAAATCAAGTTTTCCACATGCGCCGTCTCTATAAACGGTAGGCTTGTGGACACCCAAAAACCTTTCCCACATTCGCCAGGCAATATGCACAAGGCAGGGTAATTAGGCACCTTGACTCCCTGCGCAAGTACCAAATACAACCACAACCCATTACCAAAACCTGACTCAACTACCTGGACTAATATGCTATTTACCCCATTTGACATTTTCCAAACATTCACAAGATTGTAAAATCACATGAGAAAATTATAATGCACATGATGCATAAGTTTTCAAATTCAATTTCCCTAAGGTTTGTTCAATTCACAACAACATTTAATAGTATCAACAATAAAATGGTTTCTCCAATCCCATCATTTTTCACAAATCTCAATATTGCTCTATTTTAATACATATATCCAAAAAAATTCAATAATCTCATGTCTCAACACCATTTCCATAATCATTCACCTAATTTCAAGATTTAAGAGTCAATTTAGCCAAACCCATTATTAAATCAAATTTGAAAAATAAGGTTTTTGGAAAAATTGGGGCTTTCCCCTCCTTTACACATAAAGAGCCAATATTCATCATTTCTAACCATAATCAAGAAGGATATGCATAAACTTTTCCAAAACATAGAGTAAAACCCATTTTTATTCATCAAACCCACTTTATATCACAAAATTGTCTCACGCATTACTGTAACTAAGAAATACCACATATTTATCTCAAATCAGAAATATATCCAGTTAAAAGTACCCTTGTCTCAAAAATGGAGACAAGAAGATGAATATCCAAAGAGAACTTCGAAGGTAAAGCAATTCAATCGGTAGATATGTTAGTCTTCACTCTTTGATTATCTTACAAAATCTAGGATGAATCTTTGATAAAAGTATAAGAAATCAAGGTTTGGGGGTCTAGGGTTTTAGGTATGGAGGAGAGTGAGAGAAGAGAGGAAGAAAGAATGAAAAGTTTGGGCCAAAACATCACTTTAAAGGGCTTGATTTTGAACAGACTACTCGAACGGTCAAAACTTGGCTCAGGCGATGAAAGAAAACTCCCAGAATCTCTGAAATTCATGCAAAACGCTCAAGCGGTCAAAAGTTTGCTCGAGTGGACTTGCTTCTAGCATAGGTACTCAAGTTTCAAAGGGGCATAACTCTTGTCCGGACTCCATTTTGGGTCGTTCTTGTGTCTAAATCTAAGGCTTGAAAACAATCTTTCAAATGGTTCTAGCCTCACATCCAGATTCAAAGTGTGGAAAGAGAAAAAGGTAAAAGAGTGAGAAGCCTGCTCATAGGACATTTATCTGAATCAATGTTTTTGGTTCAATCCTACTTTGCCATTATGATACCAGCTCAATCGATATTCTAAAATGAATCAAAGAGGCTCCAAGTACAATAATAAGAGTGTCAAGAGCAATATTACTTGTCCAAGGAGTACGAAGTGTTACACACACTCCCCACCGTAGGAAATTTCGTCCCCGAAATTAGACATTTCAAGAATTAAAGTTTAGACAAACCAAAATAAAACATATATTGGAATTAACACTCCCACTAACTAATCACAACAACCTCTACTCATCAACAAGTTTCTAGAAGATTCTCCCAACACAAAAGATTTCGCATGATGAAAAAGAAACAACTCCCATAAAAGAAGATAAAGCAACCCCATGATATGTGGGGTAGAATAACTCCCAATAGAGTTACAATTGCCACTCCAAAATCTAGTTCAAAATCTAAAAAAAAATTTCATATTTCAGTCTCACACTGGTATTCTTACAAAACCCCAAATGATGTGAACAACAACTTAAAAGTGGGGTGTCTCTCTTTCAACTCATTTAAAAGAATTATCTCTATATGCCACAAGAGCCCATTGATCCTACGAAACAAAAGTCAAGCAAAATGTGTCACTAGCATACCCTACAGTCGCGTCTCAAACATACTCAACCTCCAGGGAATAACTCTTGCTTATCTAACGACCTAAGATCTTAGAAAGATAAGTTCTCACATCATATTCACACCCTAAGAAACAACTACCAGTCACGCGGCAACCAAATTTTTTAACGATTACCTCACACTACTACATAAGTCCTCAATCCCCTTTCATGAAAAGAAAAGATTCTAACAAGAGCTTCATCCACCAATCATGGGCTTTGTCAAAACACTACCCAACAAAACTAAGGTACCACAAACTACGTTCTTACAACCAAGCTAGTATTTCATGCCCACACATTTACTCAATTTCGTTTTTGAAATACTTAAGAACCAAAAACACCCAAAATAACATTTCCTAACATTTGAAATTAAAAGAGATTACTCTTGGTAGAAAACTTTATACGTATAAATAAAATAAAATAAAAAATTGTTTCATACGCGTACAAATGATTTGTAAAAGTGCAAAGTTTGAAAAAAGAAATTTATTTATATTATTTTATGAAATAGTTAAGTGTTTACACATCATAAAACTCCATGCGCCCTCTTTATGACTATTTCTCCTTTACTCACTAGTTTATCCATATTGATAAATTCTCAATTTCAACAAAAATAAGGTCATACTTAATAGGAAAACTTTGTTCTCAACTCTCTTCTCAAACATATTTCAATCGGTGACTCCCAAACATCACCGAACCAATGATCCGATCACCATGGTGATGCCACAATCCATTTACAGTTATTCAAGCAACAACTACACATAATGACCACTATAAGGTTAAATAAAACAAACGAATGGGCTAAATATCACAAGCTTGGGAAGTTGCATCTCATTCACGACCACCACTACAATCACCAATTGCTCATTATTTATTTTATGTTTGCATCACTAATTTTCATAATTAACCCCATTTTGGGGATCAAACAGAAACAACGAAAACAAGTATTAGATATTTAGTACGACTTGTCACTCTCGTAAGTGATATACACACGAACAAATAAGTGACATACACATGAACAAGTAATCATCATCTTGATGCCACCCATCTACAGTCTAAGATGAGTATTGAGGTGACTCATTGTCAACCTCTCCCATTCCACAACTACAATAGACAAAGCACGTAAAATGAAAATCACCTACACCTACATCACTTACCTATACTTGCACAACACGATACACTCCTTGAAACCAACACTATACCCCAAATCCTTAAATCACAACCCAACCTCTTAATTCAATTAATGATTATTCTTCCTATCCTGGCAAAAACTCTCAACTAACTATAAGAAAACAATCTCCAAGCTAACAACTAAATCTGGAATTTAAATTCAACTAAACTGGTCAGACGTAAGGATACTATTAATTACCTCAACCCGTCAAATTTAATCATATAAAATATCTGAATCATACATTAACAACATCAACTTCTAGCTCAACTAGAACACGAAATAATAGCACGATTTACTTAGGGTTGCATCAAAGAACAATCACAATCTTAATGTCATCTCAAACTTCCATTGGAAACCACCAGCCACAAAATTTCAAAAATTACAACTAAGGATCGCGCACCAAGTACTTACCCTCAAGTATTTCTTATAGCTAAAGGTTCTACAAAATAAAAATAAAAGCACAAAATATTTCCTTTTACCATAGAAGATAAATACTTCAAAATCTAAATTGTTATCATTCATCAAAAGTCAAATGCATAAGGGTGACCTCAATAACCCTGCTATATTAACACATAGTAACCCCAAATCTTTTCACACTCATGGTGAAACAAAAATTCAAACTAGGATTCACAATCAATCACTAAGAAATAATTTCTCTCTTGAAAATTATGATTATTCGTAATCACTGGTGACTATCATAACATAAAATGGCAAATGTCAATTAAGAACCAAGTCAACCTCTACTCCCAACCATAAAACAATGACAATCTGAAGTACACACAAATCGGATCACATTGTCCTCAAAACAAAAGGACTAGTTGACTATTCATATCATCATACCATTGTAGTACATTAAACTCGTAATCGACTCAAGCTCATAATCAACTCTGGGTGAGACTCTCACAACTAGGAAGGTTAATCTATCGTGGCTCTAACTACTAATTTGATTAAACATGATTAACCATCGATGTATAGAAAAGTTTACTTATCTAATTTTCGTATTATTTGACCATTGTACAACTCCGTCTAGCACCACATCAACCTTGAAAAGGATAATCATAGATTAGCTTTACCTTCTCATTGCATAACTAATGAATTTAACCCAAACTTTCGCCTACCAAAGAGCTCACATGTTTTGAAACAAACTTCCATCAAGCCAATAGCAAACACCTACTATGTAAGTCCATCTTTCAAAAAAAGAAAACTTATCAAGGTGACATCTAAAACAACACCAATAATAACACTATAGTACAATTATAGAGTGAAAGGTTTCGGATTTATTTTTCTAAGTATCTTCTTATCAGGATTAACATTAGTCACTCATCAGCTTACATGATCGTCCTCTCACTCAACAATGCATGTGGTTCAAGATCCTTACTACACAAAATTTCTTCACCTTTAACAGTAAGACAAATTTGGGGTGAGACCACTAGATAATTGACATTACCATTGACACTAGCTCAATGTAATTTAAATAATATCGTAGCCTATCAAGCATGGTGAAAAAATCAATCTTAGCTTTAACCATATAACCTATATTGCCACCATTTACACAATTTCCCTTCATAACTCTTATATATATATATATATATATATATATGTGTGTATTTATAACTTATAAAACTTGAACTCATAATCCGAAATAGTCATAATTAACAATTATCAATCATTCTAAATTGAAGGTCTAGACTAAACTCAATGGTACTACTAATCCAGTATATCAATAACTAATTATACTTGCTCCATTATGGAATGCATCAAAACCAGCCCCAGACAATTGTTTACATTTCTTGTATCCATAACTCTTACCTCATAACAATGATGGAACATAAAGGGCATGCATATTTGTCTCAGCAAGTCAAATACAACCTCTTATGAAAATTTTGTTGGCTTAACCATATCAGTTATTTCAAAATGCATATCATAAGTCTCTATTTATTCATAACAACTCCACGCTAGAATCACAATATCGATGCTTGTGAAGCCAACCCTTAAGACAGCCACCACATAGCCTCTTGCTTATGCTACTCCGCTAACCAAGTTAAACATAACTAACTTCACCTAGTTTGAAAAAGTTTAAAACTAATTCATGTATTCCAATATTGATATTCCAAAGCGCTTACCCTTAGGTCACTCTGATCGTCCTTAAGGCCTCAATCAATGTGCATTACCATAAGGTTTAGCCCTACCTCACTCTACTTCCAAGACCTCCCTTCTAAACTATTTCCAAAATTTCAATGTGAGTTTATGAGATAATTTCAACTCTTCATAACCAAAAACTGTTCACTATACAATAAAATCTTTACTATCATAATGTCACAATTGCTTCATACGGACTTACAAAATCAGTAAACTAAGGTTCCACACCAATTTCATAATCACGTTCTCATGTGATCCCAAAATGATATATCTTACCAATAAAACTAGTGCCAAAGGTTCAAGTCCCAAAGTTTTTCCCTCCATTTGGGGTCACTCGTGTCCTTACATCCTATAAGAAAATAGAGATAAGGTTTAACTCACACTTAAATACTCCACACGAGATCTCACACGCCATATGCAAGTTACACATATGCCTATATATGTATCAACTTCCACATAAGACAAACCACATAAGCACATAGTCACATAGAGCACATACATATCACTCTCCTAAGATATCAACTCGTCCCATGGCGCTCAAAGACTAACAAGTGGAAAAAACATTAATTAGATGCCTTTCCAAAAGGATTTTGATGAATGCAATAGGCTCAAGTTGTATCCTAGAAGCTTAATAGCATACAAGTTTCAAGGGAAACCCCTTGGTTACACAAAAGGGTGGACATTCAGCCCCAACACACATTAGCTCTTAAGCTTCAACAAATAACATCCAATGAACCACATGCTCTATTCAAAATCTTCATCGCCTTATCACTTAGGTAGAGTCACACCATCAAAATCTTCGTGGTTTTTCATCTCTCAGCATTTTTGCTCTGCAGATCAATCGACGCTCGAGCGGGAGTTTTGACGCTCGAGCGGGTCCTTTTGATTTTGTTCCTCCGCTCGAGCGGGGACCATGGTCTGCAAAACTTCTGGAAGTGTGCAATCGCCGCTCGAGCAAGGGTTTTGACGCTCGAGCGTGAGTTTGTGTCTGACGCTCAAGCGGGGAATCCTACGCTCGAGCAGACCTGTTTTTATATCAATCCGTGAAATCACTTTTTGGATCACTTTTCAACCTCTTCTCTCTCTCTAACTTTTCAAAACCTCCATTAGAGAGCACCTCTCTCTAAAACTTCAAATTCTCTCTAGGGTTTGATCTAGTTTGAGTGATCTTCGACCTTTGGGCCTTTGTAAAAAGTGTTGAGCTTGGTGAGAGATACACCTTGATCCAAAAATCTGGAGATTCGAAGCAACTTCGAAATTCTTCATCTTCTCCTTTGAGCTCTGAATTTGAGGTAGGGATAACTACTCACCTTTATGAGTTTTGACATAGATTTTGAGCATTTTGTATAAATGGTTCAATTTGGATGTTAGGGTTTAAGATTTGGAAAATTGAGAAAGAGGGGTTTTGTTATTTTAGCCCATAAATATGTATTTTGAGTCTTAAAATGAGATTAATGATGTTAGTTGTTAATATTTGGACCTTGGATCGATGTTGAGTAAAGAGGGAGGAAAGCCCTAATTTTGTTATAAATTAATTTGGAAAAAGTTAAGGAAATATGAAATTGAGTTGAAAATAATGAAATTGGCTTATTATGAGATTTAATGGTGGAATTGGATTTATTATTCGCTCACTTTTGAAATTGTCGATAAATTATCTGTTGATGCATTTATTATCTGTTTAGAAATAATTGCTTTGGGCTATCGATGGAGGATAGTCTTGATTGCTGTAGACAATGCATGATGATTAAGAAAATTGAAACTAATCACGTTGAATATGTCATTGAGTATGACGATTGGAATAATACATCGAATCTGTGTATTGATTAATTGTGTATATGATAATTGTTTATATACATTGTATTTTGTGGAGAGGTGATAGGGGATGTACTCCACGGTTTGGGAGGAGATAGGGGATGGACTCCATTAATACAGCAAATCTGTGTATCTATTGTGAAGTATAGAAGTGTTTAATATGAGTTGTTATCTCATTTGAAATGTTGATAAATGGAAGTCTTGTTGATATGAGCTGTAGTCTCGTTAAATTGTTTGGCCAGGTTCTGAGCCATGTTTATGAGTTGAAAACTGGTTAAGTAAAGGATAGAGGATTAAAACATGGACATATTTGTCATGGGATTGAAACGTGCTATGAGTTTATTTATATGAGTTAAACATTTATCAAATGCTAATGTCTTAGTTATCGCTCATATTATGTTTAGCATATCTCTACTGGGACATTATTTTCAGGTACATGTGATATGCCGCCTCCAAGGTCTTAGCTTGGGAGGTTGTAGAAGTTGAAGGCTTCTCTTTTCTTGTGATTATCATTTTGTATTACGTGTACATCAAGCCAATGGCTTATTTTGTGTAAAGAGTTAGAACTCTATTTTTGTGTAACCAAGTGTGGCTTGGAAAGTTATAAGCCTATAGGGCATTTACTTTTTTTGTCAACATGTAATACATTTGTAACGAATACTCTGATGAATGGAATTAAGTTTTGTTTACTTATGTCTATGCATGCCAATAATGTGGGTTTCTATGGATTATTTTGAGGGCGTTACAACTTGGTATCAGAGCGTACCGGGTTTGAATACTTTGGGTATGTGGGAAGTGATTAGTATCACAGTGGGTTTGTCTCGCTTGTTAGAGACTTAGATGTAGTGTTATGTGCTTATGTGATAACATGTTTATGTGGCTATATAGGTATGGGATTTAGTTTCTAGGATGTTGATTGAATCCTTGGGTTTCTGTGAGTCTTGTTAGAAAAGCACTTGATCAATGCTGTTTCTAACCGGAACTCTAGTAACACCTCGAGACTATCATTATCCAAAATTGAAATTCGTAAGTGCTTATGTGATTATGTGCTTACGTGGAGTGAATTACAGTTGTCCATTGCCTTAGGACGCGAGTGTTATAGCTTCGACACATTTGTGAATGTGCTAATGTTCTTCGTTACCTTTATTAGGATGTCCGGACGAGGGCGTGGTGGTAGGCGAGGTAGGCCTAGGAGGCAGGAGGTGCCTATACAGGATGAGATTCCAGAGCAGCAGGAGAGTGTTGGTCAGGCCAATGTGGCCGAGCTAGTAGATCAGCAGGCCATGGGTGCCTTAGCCCGCGAGATAGCAGGAGCATTGAGGGAATCCATGGGCATTCTCAGAGCTGAGAATCAGGTTTAGGCCCATGTTGTGGAGGCAGGGCCTTCTTTTCTGAAGAGGGAGTTCTTTCGGTTGAACCCGGACGAGTTTGTGGGTGATCCAAAAGAGCCACTCAAGGCTGATGAGTGGCTAGAGCAGATGACGAAGACGTTTGAGATGCTTGGCATCGAAGACAGGGCTTTGAAGATGACCTTGGCATCTTTCCAGCTGAAGGGATATGCGGGTCAATGGTGGAAGTTTATTCGAGGCCGTATTAGTGGCACATGGGAGGCCTTTGTAGATGCTTCCTAGGAGAAGTTTCTATCCCCAGCTATCAGGGAGAAGTTGAGGGACCAGTTTTGTCAGCTCAAGCAGCTGAGTATGCCAGTGGCCGAGTTTGAGGCCGCATTTACCAGTTTGTCCAGGTTTGCACCTGAGCTTGTGACGTCTGAGGAACGCCATTGTCTGGAATTTGAGAAGAAGTTAAGACACGGGCTCAAGACTAGAGTTGGGGGGTCCATGACCCGAGACTATGGGCCCCTTGTGGATGTTACGGCCCATATGAAGACTATGACACAGGAGAAGGAGGAGAGGATGAGGGGCTCCAAGAGGAGTCAGGATGGTAGGAGGCAGAGGGGTTCTAACCCTCAGCAGTCCCAAGGTGCATTGGCTAGATCGACCTTTCCAGTGCCGAGTGCAGGTTCTGGAAGACGCAGTCAGGGAGACATTACCTATTTCAAATGTGGTCAGCTGGGCCACAAGTCTCCAGCTTGCCCGCAGAGGGGAGGAGGGTAGAGAGCAGCTTCATCTTTGGCTCGACCTTAGAGCCAGAGTTAGGATAGAGGCCAACCGCTCTCTTGTTACCAGTGTGGTCAGGCGGGGCACCTGAAGAGGTATTTCCCGCAGTTGGGTGGCATATCTGGTGCGTCTGGTTCGAGGCAGACGCAGAGTTTTCAGCCCGCATAGTCAGTTCAGGCCTCAAGGGCCAATTAGGGGGCTTCATCGTCTTAGTCTGTGCAACAGTCTTTTGCTCCGAGAGGTAAGCAGGTAGATCAGAGACCTTCAGGGCGCGTGCATGCTATTACCGCGCAGGATCTTGTACTGGCTCCATCTGTTGTGAGAGGTACCTTTTTGTTTTGCAACTCGGTTGCCAATGTGTTGATTGATACGGGTGCATCCCATTCTTTTATATCTGCTGCTTTTGCTTCTGTTTTGGGGTTGGAGTTGGCACAGTTAGCATCTCCTATATGTGTTGTGTCGCCTGTTGGGGGCGAATTGATTTTGAAACAAGGATGTAGAGGTTGTGACATAGAGGTCGCCAACCGCCATTTTCCATTCTCTTTGGTAGTTATGGCTATGTCGGGTTTCGATGTAATTTTGGGTATGGACTGGTGATCATCATACCGGGCTATTATTGATTGTTACCACCAGAGGGTCACTGTATGAACCTTGAGCGAGGATTGTTTCCATTTCTTAGGGGATCAGGTTAGTAGTGTGTTGCCACCAGGGTATGATCGGCGAGGGCGGAGTGAGCTTAGTGGTCTTCTCACTAGCCTTATGAGTAGTGAGTGTGATGAGACCGGGATTGAGTTGCCAAGAGTGGTTTGTGAGTATTCGGATGTTTTTCCCAAGGACCTTGTTAGTTTATCACCTCATCGAGAGATTGAGTTCTCCATTGACTTAGTGCTTGGTACAGCACCGATTTTCATGACACCTTATCGTTTTGCCCCAGCCGAGTTGAGTGAGTTGATGGTTCAACTCCAGGAGTTGCTAGATAAGGGTTTTGTCCGCTCCAGTGTTTCGCCGTGAGGAGCACCAACCCTCTTTGCTAAGAAGAAAGATGGTGCCTTGAGACTTTGTATCGATTACCGAAAATTGAATCAGGCTACGGTTAAGAACAAATACCCTATGCCCCGTATAGACTATCTATTTGACCAGTTGAAGGGGTCCCGTTGTTTCTCTAAGATAGACTTGAGATTGGGTTACCACCAGTTGAGGGTCAGGGAGGAGGACATCCCGAAGACGGCATTCCGTACGCGGTATGGCCACTGCGAGTTTCTGGTGATGCCTTTGGGCTTACCAATGCACCGGCAGTATTTATGGACTTGATGAACCAGATCTTCCGGGAATTCTTAGATCGCTTTATGGTCGTTTTCGTGGACGACATCTTGATTTATTCACCTTCTGAGGAGGAGCACAAGGAACACTTAAGAGTGGTGCTTGAGTTGCTTAGAGCCCATAAGTTGTATGCCAAGTTTGGAAAGTGTGAGTTCTGGCTAAGAGAGGTTAAGTTCCTAGGCCATGTAGTTTCCGGGGGAGGGGTGTCTGTTGATACATCCAAGATAGAGGCAGTGCAAGATTGGGCACAGCCTAAGAGTGTTTTTGAGATCAGCAGTTTTCTGGGATTAGCCGAGTATTACCGCCGGTTTGTGAAAGATTTCTCCAGACTAGCTTCGCCATTGACTAGATTGATGCGGAAAGGGGTCAAATTTATGTGGAGTGAGACTTGTGAAAAGTCATTCTAGGAGTTGAAAGTTAGACTTACCACTGCTCCAGTGTTGATTATTCCGGAGAGAGGTTTGGGTTATGCGGTTTATTGTGATGCCTCACGAGAGGGTTTGGGTTGTGTGCTGATGCAAGAGGGGAAAGTGGTAGCCTCTGGCTCATGTCAGTTGAAAATACACTAGAGGAACTACACTACACATGACCTTGAGTTAGAAACCATGATTTTTGCCTTGAAGATTTAGAGGCACTACCTGTATGGTGAGAGATTCGAGGTGTTCTCGGATCATAAGAGTCTGAAGTATCTGTTTACTCAGAGAGACTTAAACTTGAGGCAGAGGAGATGGATGGAGTTTATTGAGGATTACGATTTCGAGTTGCACTATCACCCAGGAAAGGCCAATGTTGTGGCCGATGCCCTTAGCAGAAAATTCATTAGTGATGTAGCTTGTATAGCCATCCGGGAGTGGGAGATGTTGGGTGCACTTGGCGAGTTCGATTTGCTTCTAGGCGAATCCGTTGAGGCTGCGGCCTTGTTTTCTGTAGTTGCGCAGCCCACACTTGGGAATCGAGTGTTAGAGGCACAGGGAGGTGACCTTGAGGTAGAATCCCTCCGAGAGAAGATCTTCAACGGAAAGGCTGATAAGGGTTTGAATGTGTTTCCCGACCTGAGTGTGAGATACCGAGACCGTCTATTTGTGCCGGAGTCTTGCCGAGAGGAAGTACTCCGAGAATTTCACCATTCACGCCTTGCGGTACATCCGGGAGGCACTGAGATGCATCGTGATCTGGGTCGCCAGTTCTGGTGGCGGGGTATGAAGAAAGATGTGGCTGTGTTTGTGTCTAAGTGCCTTACTTGTCAGCAAGTGAAGGTCGAACATCAGAGGCCAACGAGTTTGTTGCAACCCTTGCCTATTGCCGAGTGGAAGTGGGAGCATGTCACTATGGACTTCGTTGTAGGTCTTCCGAGGACTCAACAGGGTAGTGATGCTATTTGGGTAGTTGTAGACCGGTTGACTAAGTCGGCGCACTTCATTCCTATGCGCATGAGAGATTCGATAGATCACCTTGCCGACTTGTATATTCGGGACATAGTGAGGATGCATGGGGTCCCAATGTCGATCGTCTCAGATAGAGATCCACGTTTTACTGCTAGGTTGTGGCAGAGTTTGCAAAGTGCCTTGGACACTAGATTAACCTTTAGCACGGCTTATCATCCTCAGACTGACGGGCAGTCCGAACGTACTATTCAAATCCTTAAGGATATGCTTCGAGGTTGTGTCCTAGACTTTAGTGGGTTGTGGGAGAGACATTTGCCCTTAGAGGAGTTTGCCTACAACAACAGTTTCCAGTCGAGTATCGGTATGGCATCGTTTGAGGCCTTGTATGGCCGACCTTGTAGGTCTCCAGTGTGTTAGGCCGAGGTGGGTAATGCACCTTTGTTGGGCCCAAAGTTGGTTCGGGAGACAACGGAGAAAGTTGAGCTTATCCGTAGGAGGCTTGTTACAGCCCAGAGTCGCCAAAAGAGTTATGCCGACCGTAGGAGAAGGCCTTTGGCATTTGAGGTGGGTGATCACGTCTTTCTGAAAATATCACCTAGGAGGGGTTTGATGAGATTTGGGAAGAGTGGGAAGTTATCCCCTCGGTTTATAGGCCCTTTTGAGATCCTTGAGAGGATTGGGAGGTTGCATACCGTCTAGCTCTACCGCCGCAGTTGTCCAGAGTACATAACGTGTTTCACGTTAGAATGTTTCGGAAGTACGAGCCGGATCCGTCGCATGTATTGGATTGGACCGACTTAGAGGTTGATGAGGATGCCTCGTATAAGGAGAGACCGGTTCGGGTCTTAGATATGCGATATCAAGTCTTGCGAGGCAAGACGATACCCTTGGTAAAGGTTTTGTGGAAATATCACGGAGTGAAAGAAGCCACTTGGGAACGTGAGTTGGAGGTCCGAGAAAAATATCCGGACGTGTTTGTTAACGTTTAATTATGTAATGGGAATTTTGTTTTGTATTGATAAACCTTAAGGTCATGTTTGATTCACAAAATTAATAGTGAAGTATTAATAATCCTATTAAATTAGTGTGGTATTCACTATCCAATTGGATTAATATCTATTGGATTAATAATCCCACCCCTACCCCATTACTAATAATCCTACAAATTTGTTGGATTAATTATCCATTGGATTAATAAGCCTAAACCAAAATGTTAAAACAAACATAGGATAATTGGGCCGACGGATTAATAATCGCAATCCCATACTCTAATCCACCCAATCAAACATGCCCTAAGAGTATTGAATATTTCTTAAGCTGTAAAACATAGTATATGTTTTGATTTATGGAAGCATTGTTGAATATGCTTGGAAAATGGAAGTTTATTTTAACATTGCATATGTTAATTCTATTTTAGAAATGCAAATATATTATTGGCATTGGGTATGTAATTGAATTGTGGAATATGTGTTGAAATTGGTGAATTTCAAGGAAATGCATGTTGATAATGCATGTTGTAGAATATGTTGTAATTTGCCCCTTGAAAAGGGATGGTATGACCGATGATGGGTCAGGTTATTGAATTGTAATATTGTTGAGAATTGAGAGAACATGTTTTTGAAACATGTATCTAATTTCGGGGACGAAATTTCTTAAAGAGGGGAGGTTATAGCGATCCTGGTTTTCCCTTCCTTTGTGTATTATATTCCGGACTCGGTTCCATGGATGTGTTGTTGTCTTATTCTCATTTCTATCCTTTACTCTTTGTATTTGAGTCTTGGGTTATGTTGGGCAGGTTTGAAACAGGTTGGTTGTGTTTAGAAACCTAGAGTTGATGCCCAGATTTTGGCCTTCACGCTCAAACAGGGCTTTTGATGCTTGAGCGGGCCCTTCGTTTTTGCTTCTCCGCTCGAGCGGGCGTTTTGACGCTCGAGCGTGGTTTTTCATGTCTCAGCATTTTTGCTCTGCAGATCAATCGACGCTCGAGCGGGTTCTTTTGATTTTGTTCCTCCGCTCGAGCGGGGACCATGGTCTGCAAAACTTCTGGAAGTGTGCAATCGACGCTCGAGCGGGGGTTTTGACGCTCAAGCGTGAGTCCATGTCTGACGCTCGAGCGGGGAATCCCACGCTCGAGCGGACCTGTTTTTATATCAATCTATGAAATCACTTTTTGGATCACTTTTCAACCTCTTCTCTCTCTCTCTAACTTTTCAAAACCTCCATTAGAGAGCACCTCTCTCTAAAACTTCAACTTCTCTCTAGGGTTTGATCTAGTTTGAGTGATCTCTTACCTTTGGGCCTTTGTAAAAAGTGTTGAGCTTGGTGAGAGTTACACCTTGATCCAAAAATCTGGGGATTCGGAGCAACTTCGAAATTCTTCGTAGGGATAACTACTCACCTTTATGAGTTTTGACATAGATTTTGAGCATTTTTTATAAATGGCTCGATTTGGATGTTAGGGTTTAAGATTTGGAATATTGAGAAAGAGGGGTTTTGTTATTTTAGCCCATAAATATGTATTTTGAGTCTTAAAATGAGATTAATGATGTTAGTTGTTAATATTTGGACCTTGGATCGATGTTGAGTAAAGAGTGAGGAAAGCCCTAATTTTGTTATAAATTAATTTATATAATTAATTTGGGAAAAGTTAAGGAAATATGAAATTGAGTTGAAAATAATGAAATTGGCTTATTATGAGATTTAATGGTGGAATTGGATTTATTAATCGCTCACTTTTGAAATTGTCGATAAATTATCTGTTGATGCATTTATTATCTGTTTAGAAATAATTGCTTTGGGCTATCGGTGGAGGATAGTCTTGATTGTTGTAGACAATGCATGATGATTAGACAAATTGAAACTAATCATGTTGAATATGTCATTGAGTATGACGGTTAGAACAATCATTGAATCTGTGTATTGATTAATTGTGTATATGATAATTGTTTATATACATTGTATTGTGTAGGAGGAGATAGGAGATGTACTCCACGGTTTGGGAGGAGATAGGGGATGGACTCCTAAACCGGATATTGTTTGGGAGGAAATAGGGGATAGACTCCATTGATACAGTAAATCTGTGTATCTATTGTGAAGTATGGAAGTGTTTTAATATGTTAATGATACAGCAAATCTGTGTATCTGTTGTGAAGTATGGAAGTATTTAATATGAGTTTTTATCTCATTTGAAATGTTGATAAATGGAAATCTTGTTGATATGAGCTGTAGTCTCGTTAAATTGTTTGGCCAGGTTTTGAGCCATGTTTATGAGTTGAAAACTGGTTAAGTAAAGGATAGAGGATTGAAACATGGACATATTTGTCATGGGATTGAAACGTGCTATGAGTTGATTTATATGAGTTAAACATTTATCAAATGCTAATGTCTTAGTTATCGCTCATATTATGTTTAGCATATCTCTACTGGGCGTTGGCTCACCCTATATGGGACATTATTTTCAAGTACATATGATATGCCACCTCCAAGGTCTTAGCTTGGGAGGTTGTAGAAGTTGAAGGCGTCTCTTTTCCTGTGATTATCATTTTGTATTACGTGTACATCAAGCCAAGGGCTTATTTTGTGTAAAGAGTTAGAACTCTATTTTTGTGTAACCAAGTGTTGGCTTGGAAAGTAGTAAGCCTATAGGGCATTTACTTTTGTTGTCAACATGTAATACATTTATAACGAATACTCTGATGAATGGAATTAAGTTTTGTTTACTTATGTCTATGCATGTCAATAATGTGGGTTTCTATGGATTATTTTGAGGGCGTTACAGTCACACCATCAATTCCTGAAATGTTGTTAATTGGGGTGACCTAATGCTCAGTAGGAAATACTATTAACAAGACATATAAATAATTGAGATACATATGATCATGCTATACACTTGTTAGGATAAAATCCATATTTTCTCTTTTAAAACCAAAATGTTCCATGCATGATTTCCATTCAAAGTCTCATTTACAACCATTGGTTGGTAAATATGCTATGACATCCCAAGCAATAGCTGCCAAACCATACATACATATATAGATTTATATACATAAAATATTTCCACATTTGAGGACTCTAAAAACAGTTGGGCGATGGACACCCAAAACCTTTCTCTTTCCATTCTCGCCGACTCCTGAAAGGGTGGGCTTGTGAACACCCAAAATCAAGTTTTCCAGATTCGCCGACTCTATAAATGGAAGGCTCGTGGACACCCAAAAACCTTTCCCACATTCGTCAGGCGATATGCACAAGACAGTGCAACTGGGCACCTTAACTCCCCGCGTGGGTACCAAATACAACCACAACCCATTACCAAGACCTAACTCAACTACTTGGACTCATATGCTATTTACCCTCTTTGACATTTTCCAAACATCCACAAGATTGTAAAATCACATGAGAAAATTATAATACACATGATGCATGAGTTTTCAATTTCAATTTCCCTAAGGTTTGTTCCAGTCACAACAACATTTAATAGTATCAACAATAAAAGGGTTTCTCCAATCCCACCATTTTTCGTAAATCTCAATATTCCTCTATTTTAATACATATATCCAAGAAAGTTCAATAATCTCATGTCTCAACACCATTTCCATAATAATTCACCCAATTTCAAGATTTAAGAGTCAATTTGGCGAAACTCATTATTAAATCAAATTTGAAAACTAGAGTTTTTAGAAAATTTGGGGCTTTCCTCTCCTTTACACATAAAGACTCAATATTCATGATTTCTAACCACAATCAAAAAGCATATGCATAAACTTTTCCAAAACATGGAGTAAAATCCCTTTTTGTTCATCAAACCCACTTTATATCACAAAATCATCTCATACATTACTATAACTAAGAAAATACCGCATATTTATCTCAAATAATAAATATATCAAGTTAAAAGTACCCTTACCTAAAAAATGGAGACAAGAAGATGAATATCCAAAGGAACTTCGAAAGTAAAGCGATTCAATCGATAAATATGCTGATCTTCACTTCCTCTTTGCTTATCTTGCAAAATCTAGTATGAATCTTTGATAAAAGTAGAAAAAATCAAGGATTGAAGGTCTAGTGTTTCAAGTATGGAGGAGAGGGAGAGAAGAGAGGAAGAAACAATGAAAAGTTTGTGCCAAAAACTCACTTTAAAGTGCCTAATTTCAAACAGACTGCTAGAGTGGTGAAAACTTGGTTTAAGCAGTGAAAGAAAGCTCCTAGAATCTCTGAAATTCGCGGAGACCACTCAAGCAGTCAAAAGCTTGCTCAAGCGAACTTGCTTCTAACACAAGTACTCAAATTTCAAACAAGCATAACTCTCTCGTCCGAACTCTATTTTGGGTCTTTCTTGTGTCTAAATCAAAGCTTGAAGATAAACTTTCCAATGGTTTTAGTTTCATATCCAGATTCAAAGTGCGGAAGGAGAAAAGGTAAAAGAGTGAAGACTGCTCATAGGATAATTATGTGAATCAGTATTTTTGGCTCAATCCTACTTTACCATTATGATACCACCTCAATCAATATTCTAAAATAAATCAAAGAGGCTCCAAGTATAATAATAAAAGTATCAAGAGCGATCCTACTAGTTCAAGGAGTGCGAAGTGTTACATATACAGTTTATATAATAATATAGATATATTTATGTGTGTCTACAATGGTGAACCGAGGGGGTTCTGGTGTACACACCTTCTTATATATATATACTAGCAGTAGCTCGTACTATGCACCGACAAGTTATAAAAGGTGATAAACAATGCTAAACATTTTAAAAATTAACAACTAAATACTATAAGATTGATTTAGATTAGTATTTCAATAATAGATTTGAGTGATCTCACTATGTTTATATATGTATGCAAGGCTAATTTAATTTTTTTTGAAACACAATCAATTGGATAAACTCAACTGTAAAGGAAGCGTAAGAGTGGAATTCTATAAATATAAGATGTTTATGCCCTTTGTGTGTGAATTCTTTGGGTGTTTCAAAACCTAGTCGGACTTAGCCTCATCTATCCAATTGGGGGCGATATCAGTATCAGACCCGAACAAGCCAGGCTTTGAGAGCCTCACAAGGGTTAACTTTTCAGCCAGCACAATAGTAGTACCTCGGGAGGGGCTTTACTTTTAGAGGCTGGTGATGTAATAGCTAAAAAAATTGTTGTTGACCGGTGTATTGTTGAATGGTGAGGCATCATAACTGTGTGTTGTGTATATATGTTGTTGTTTGTTTATCATCATGTATTAGGGGCACGTATTGGATTTCGAACTCTCTTTAATGTATATAATGAGAAGTTGTTAATTGGATCGATAATCCTATTGTTGTTGTATATCTGTTATTAATTTAAGAGATGGTTATATGATGGCATGTAAGCCTTGTTCTATTTGGAAGTTGTTTGTCGAGAATGGAAAATCCATGAGTTATTGTGATTGGTGTAGTGGTATTGTAAGGGCTGAGCTATAAGGCTTTGAATGTGTTGAGTCTAAGGGAATATGAGACTTTAGAGTCTTGTGGAATTGGCAAGGGTATGTGAGAATGTTTCAATTGAGTGTGGGATTTGTATCTCGAGGTAGTGAAAATTGTGCTTGTGTTTGTGTTGTTTAGTGTTTTTGGTTTAGTTGGTTAGTGAGTTCATTGTCGATCCTAATAAGTGTAGTGTTGTGTTGTGGTTTGTTATGAGTTGGTAACTATGTGTGGGAGAAATGGGTTTGTGGTATTCAAGTGTTGAGTGATATTATTAAAAATTGTATAGAGTTTATGAATGTGGGGAGAATTTCATGGGTAGATGACAGAAGTGTTTCTTAGAAGGAAGAATGATTTGTCTTGTCGGATAATGAGTGTAGCATTGGTGAAGATTGTTTTGTGTGTCAAGGATTATGTGATTGCCGTTGACAATATTGGTCTTGTGTTTGAGGTGCGACGATGTGATTGCCATATAGGCATAAGAGTGATGATTTTTTTGTGAACAATGGTGGTATGGTTCGATCTTGAGGAATCTGGTGATATTCAAAGAATATGGGGAAAGCTTTCAATTTCTGATCAAAAACAAAATTCTTACCAAATAAATTACATATACAAATCAGACACATCATAAGCAAATCAAATTTAGAATAATCATAAATCTCACATAACTTAATTAACATAATTTATTCCAATTGGGGCTTAATTTAATTATATGTAATTTTACTAAACTGAATCAAATATTTAATAAGGCTCTATTCATGAACTTAAATTGATTCAACTCATCAATTATATTTTCTTAAGTCATTTAGGCTTCCAATTTTTTATTCAGAAACAAATCCTTAACTAAGTCATATACATATCAGACATAGATTATGCTAATTAATTCCAAAATCAAATCAGAACATGCAACTAAAATTTTAATGTCCATAATTTAATAAATAAAATAAATGCATAATCATATGTATGGTAGGGTTATTACACTAAGAGTCTTCAAATCAATTATCGCGGAGGGGGGGTCGGGGGGTGGGTTTATAGCCCAAGGGGCTAAGGAAGGTGCCTTGGGAGCAATTCCCCCTAGAATTGCGAAGAAGGCACCTTCCCACTTGCATAGAGACCATCTTCTAGGAATTGCTCTGTGCGCCATCCAAGTTGTATGGTTGAACCAATTTTCTTCGGTCAAATGAGTTTTGTATGGCTATTTCAAAGAGCTAAAGGTGTATCAAAAATCATGGCCATGGTGAATTGTTGTATGACTAGATCAAGTGAAGAAAAATCAATGTGTTTCTAGAAGATTCTCCCACTTTCCACTCATTTCTACTATGTTCTAGCTCATTTTTTGAAAGATAAGAGATTTTGATGGAAATAGAAGCTTGAACATTGTAGAATGTTTGGATTTAACAAGTTTAAAAATCATTTTGAAACTAGTTTGAGGGGTCTAAAATTATTTTGGCCAAAATAGGTATAAGGTAGGTATCCACTCTCATCCATAGGTCACACTGAAGATCATCGAAGTCACACGTCCTTGTTTTCATCATCCAAAGGCTAAAAGGAAGTGCCCATGTCTTGGGACAGTCAAAATGAGGTATCTACAATTTCTAAGATCACCAAGAATTTGGAAGTATGCTTGTTAGAAATTGGGTGCCCATGTGGCATGACCTATGAACCTTTTGAACCTTATCTATGTAAGTTTGAATTTGAATTCAAAACTTATTTGGATAACCACTCATGATATCTATATCTATCATATCAACTGATATGGATAAATTGATATATATGGTTATATATCTGATTATGTATTTATCTAATACATTGAATCAAATACGTTATGTGGTTTTTACCAATAACTTTTTTTCCCAGACTCTCTCTAACTCTCTCCCATATAAGAACGATCCAGCTTCTGCACTGTGACTTGTGTGGTAATACTCATATTATAGTATCACTCCACTGCTGGGAGTTCGTTGTTTACATTTATGGAAGCACGTGATTTACCCACAAGATTCTTCACTTCAGGTTCTATCACCTCAGGTATGATCTGATAATTTTTATCCGATGCATTATACTTTGATTTACATTGGTATCAGAGCCATGTTGGTATTTTCGTGCTTATTTTTATGCATTAAAATGTGTATAATTTTGTATAAATATATTATATACACGATATATGTATGAAAATTAACAAAGGAGGAAGATGAAGTGCAGGGTTTCTACCCTTCCACTCTCATTAGATTGAGAATGTGAAACACTTTGTTTTTATGTTCATTAAATGTCATTTTTTTAGACCATAAATGTTTTATTTTGAAAAATGGACTCCGGCAGTATCGAAATTGGACCAGAAAACACCCTGGAAGGTGGCATGTGGGCCGTACGCGCAAGATGACGCTGCCGTCGGCACGCCGTCATGTATTATGCCTCCCCACGCCGCCAAGCGCCTTTACCGCTATTGTCGTCGTCGCGCCACGCGACTTGCGCTTTCACACGCCGCCAAGAACCGTGCTTGCCGCACCCATTGGTCAGTTTGACTACCGGGCATGATAAGGGTCTATTTGTTTTGTTAAAAATCCAAAATTGCGTTAAATGGTCATAAGTAATTCGTTATAGCTTTGTTTTAAGCATGGTTGGGACTGTTAGACTCATAATTAAATTTTCTATCTTCTGTAAAATTTTCAAAATTTTATGAAAATAAAAAATATTTTTTCTGAAATAATAATTCATTATTTCTGCTTTAAAATGCATCTGGTGTTGCATGATTAAGTTTCTGGGGCTGAATTTTTTATTGTAGACTACTGTTATAGTTTACTATTTACTGGTATGATTGTTGCATTTTATCAGATTCTGGAATATTTATTTATGATTTCATGTGTGTTTATTAATTATTTAAAATTCCAAAAAATACCAAAAAATTCTAGAAAATTTCAGAATTGATATACTTTCTGTTATGGCATAATCTGAATATTAAATACAGCATACTGTAGTTTTTTGCCTAGAATTTCTAATATGTTATGATTCAAATAGCATGATCATTTTTGTTATTTGTTTAAATTCCATTATTAATTATAACATAGCATGAGTTGATTGTGAATCTACATTATGATGCTATTGTATGGAATTAGAATATTTTATCATACTTTTAGACATGACATAATCAGTGAGAGGTTGTTCGGTTTAGAGAAATCTTTGTAGATTTACTCCCAAAAACTAATATTTTGCGCATAAATTAAATTAAATTTTGGATAATTGTCACCTGTGGCGCAAGAGATGATTACGAGCATAACAGATTTTCGATCTTGCGACTTGTGTAATATTGTCACTATTTAATTTAGATTTTTGTGGCAAAATTATATTATGCTAATCAAATTAATTCCAATGCGAATTTCTCTCTAAATTGACTTAGCTTATGGAAGTTAATTTGGTTGACCTAGACTTAGTGAAGATGTTCAAATATGAACAATGTAATCATATTCTTTAGATGAGCAAAAGTCTTGAAGACTTTAGGTCAGACCTTAATTGGGTCAAAGTAAAGAAACATGACTCAAAGTCGCCGTGATTTTTGTTGCCTTGTTTGGCACAATAAAAACTAATGTGTGCGCTATGGTTAGCGGCACACTATGTAGTTTTGGTTGGCGAGTTTTGGAGTTATGAAATTAGTAAGCCCTCAATAGATCTGTATATGATCTTGACTATTGAGCTGCGCGGATTGACTTTGTAATTTGACTTGTAAAGATGTTGCATTATTGGATGAAGTAACATTCAAGAGTCACATCATCCAAGAAATGCGAGCTTAAATGAATTAGTCATTAAGTGTAAGATGAGTAGCTGGTATGAGCAGTGTTTTGCTCTCTATCCAACTGTTGGGAGTGGATGGAGCAAAATTTCATGCACTATAATAGTGTGCATTAAAGTATCACTTGAAGTTAAAAGATTAGCGCTTAGTAGCAGAAAAATCTATTAACACTAAGTGAAGAGATTAGCGCCAAGTGGCTGCAAAATCTATTAGCATTGCCAACTTGTCTAAATCTGGACACTTACTATTTCTACACTTGAGTGTGAGACATGAGGAGGTGCTTCTTTGTATGGTTCCTTAGCGAGGCTAATGTTTTTGAATAACGTTTACCACTAAGCGCAAATGTTGTAGCATAGTAATGAAAAGGTCAAGGCCGACAAGGTTGTTATGACTCTAAGAATTTGACGCATGGCTCGTGAGAGCATTGTGTTGAATTAGACTCTTTGGCCTAATTCGCGCTTAAGTTACTTCGGGAGCTGTCATAGACTGATAGCTTATTTTCTCCTTCTTGTGGATAGTAGAATTGATTGCAAGTAACTATGAAGCGAGAAACAGAGATGACAAGAGGAGCATCGTCATCTTTCAACTAGATGCAGTAAAGTGTATGGAGAATAAAATTGACTTGAAAATGCAGGGGATTAACACTTACTAGTTAAACTTGCGACTTAGGCGCACTTGATATCTCCATGACATCTTTTTATGATCTAGTGAATATGAATTAGTTGTGAGTCATTACCTAGTTGGGCCTAAACCTTTAAAACTTGTGTTCGAGAACTCACACATTATGATGATTGGAATTAGTTTATGACATAGGTCATGAATCGATAGCTTATTATACTTAATCACATTAATGAGATGATGACAGGATCGTTTGAGTAGGCCTTCTTGGGCCCACTCACTTGTGACATCCTGCTCTCATGTGAATGTGCAACTTTGTTCGCAATGGTTGCGCACAAGTAAGTAGGAAAGCCGTAGAAGGGCATCTGTATTGGCGCATTTAGTCCACTATGATATTTGTGACTGGATATGTGTAAAGGTATGATAGCTAGCTTCAATCTCGACATATTTATAGATTACAATACGCATTTGAGTCAAGACTATTTGATCTCCTATAAGTCAAAAGTTTTGAAATGATTTTTGACATTGCACATCGAGATCAATTAGATAACAGCTTTCATGCTTTTAGTTTTGACTAAGGTGGCGAGTATCTATCTGAGTTATTTTAGAAAACTCTGTGAAGAGAAATGGATGCTTAGAAAATTGATTATTCCTAGTACTCAACAACACAATGGTGTAGTAGAGATAAGGAATTAAGTATTGTTAATGTTAGGTGGATGATGGCGCAAAATGTTTCCCAATTGGGAATTGCACTTTAGTTTGTTGCCTATATCCCTGACTAAGTGCCCTACATATCAGATTTTACACTCCATTTGAGTAATGGGTTAGCGGAGAGCCATCTACGGGTGATCTGTAATCGTTAAACAACTTATCTTTATTTTACTTCTCATAAGGTTGCGAAGTTAAGACCTAGGGTTCTATAGCGCATTATTGTATGTTGTCATGCAAACCCTCTGGGTCATGTGCATATAGGTAAGAAGCTTTGTGGTAGTGTAATTAAGTCACATAAAATTTTCTTAGTAAAGGTGACATGAATAGAGTTTTGGAACTCTATAAGATAGAGAATTCTAAGCATAGCGCTTTATGTAACCTAATTGAGAATAGAGAGAAATTTTCAATATCCTAGGGATAGTGGGAGCGATGTGCCTACTAGTGGATTACTCCATTAGAGAAGAATACTTTACATTCTTTGTTGCGTGGTAGCAAATGTGAAAATTTCCCACATCATCACTGGGTGATTGAGAAAAAAACATTCATGATTGCTCCGCAAGATGATAAAGAGCCTAGGATAATGCCAAAGGCTCTAGTCCCCTATTTTTAGAAAGGGGATCAATGTTGTGCAATTTAAGACAAAGTCTTTGAGGATTAACCATTTCTATAATTTGGTTGACTTTCCATTATGACGCAAAACTATTCCAAAGTTATGCGTAATTTGGATAGTCATTGTTGAGGCATAAGGCTCGCTAGATACCGAAAAGTCGCACCATTGAGGAAGATGTAGACCAAGAGAAGACTTTCTCCTGTGAAGTGAGGTTATTTCAACTTAGGCTACGATTGACATAAGTTCGGAACATTAATTTGTGGACGTTATGACCCAACTTCTCGTTGGAGAATTGAATAAGTAGATCCATAGGGATTTACCTTCTGCTTTTAAGGTGAAAAGTTGGGAGTGCAAAAGGTTGCTAGTTCCAATAAATCTTTTACAGCCTAAAACAGTTATCCAAATAGTGGTTCTTAGATTTCGTCAAGCCATGATAGGCCAACGATGATCGATGAAGACCATTGAGGTATGATCAATGGTCCAAAAGAAGTTTTTCCTTACTTAGTCATTATGAGCTAGGAATTTATAAGGTTGTCGCCACCTAGGGTGGGCAATTCTCTGTTTTAGATATGATGGACATAGGTGATGTAATTTATATGCTCGGATGTACGATCCTTATGGGATTGTTTTGGGAGAATTCCCGGTTTGTCTTTGATGACTTACATAAGGAATATCCTAGAATGATTCTAGATACAAAATTGCAAACCCATTGACTTACCTATCGGTAAAAGTCAGAGCCTTAGCTATTGAGTAAATCTTCGGATTGTCTTTGGAAGAAACAAATGACTTATATTCCTTGATCTTTTTTTTGTTGTGGGAGCCTAAAGTACGCTATGTAGGCGTATTTGGCATGATAAGTGTTATCTTTGGTGTTGTTTAGACATTGACCTTGCTCATTAGACTGTGGATAGAATGCTTTGCTAGTAGTATATAAATTTGCCCCTTGTAAGATTCAATGCGCTAGTTGGGCGCATCTGTGCTAGTTGGGCGTATCCAGAATGAATGCAAATTGGTCACCAAAAATAAAAATAATAAAAAAATTGATCACTCATTTGTTGTGAGATTATGGGATGTTGACACTATTATGGTTTGTGTCATAATGATTAGCATATGATGATGTCAGGAGGCAAGATTGGCTCACTCATACGAGCAATCGCCCTTGGGGCTTAGGAGCGAGCAAGGATGAGACTAGTGGTTTATTTTTATTTGGAGCCAAGAGAGGCTTAAATTATCCACTATGTATGTCACCTTGGTTACAACCAAGATGAGGTCGTGATAAGGACCAAACATAGATGTTAGTACCCACTTTCCATGTTGTGCATGTTATGATTAGCCAAATGCGAGATCTCATTTGGCGCCTAGAAGGCGAGCAAATAGAGAATTCGGGTTAGGCACTAGAAAGCGACTAGACTAATATTTGTACGGTGTATCGAGTATGACGTCACTCTTTTTGAAATAGTTACTCCACCGTAACATGTATTCATACTACATGTGCTTGGCGACCGAGTAATGAGGTGAGAGAATGGATCCCTGTTTCCTCACCATGTGAGTCTTACGTGTCATTATTGATATGACTTTCATTTATGTACCCTTTTGTGACTTTTGGCTATGTCATAAGTTCTGCTACTTTGGTATGTTGACTGCGGTCATGTATGATTCGGCCTTAAGGGACATCACTGGGAAAGCAGTCAATCCTAAACTAAATGGCATGAGGGCAAAGGGAAGATCATCTAGTATTACACCATTGTTGTATATTCATTGCCGGTAACTCATATCGCTCTGTATGATAGGCGGATTGAGTGTGAATATATTGCAAGAATTGAGAGGGTCAAACATGCTCTTTTGAGGGATTAGAGATGTTTTTTGGACCAGTGTAATTAGATGGGTCTGGGGTATATGAGACACTATTTCTATTCTTTTTGGATTAATGTCTCTATGTTGGCTCATTTTGAGTTTCTAGTACAGAGCTCCCACATGCAGGTGTTTCTCAGCGGTCGCACGGTTCATCGGCTAGTATGTGATTGTTTAATATTTGGGGAGATTGAGATAGAGATGTGTCTGCGTCATGCCAACTCATGTGCGAGTAGGAGATATTAGAAATTGGGCGCCCATATGGCATGACCCATGAACCTTTTGAACCTTATCCATGTGAGTTTGAATTTGAATTCAAAACTTATTTGGATAACCACTCATGATATCTATATCTATCATATCAACTGATATAGATAGATTGATATATATGGTTATATATCTGATTATGTATTTATCTAATACATTGAATCAGATACGTTATGTGGTTTTTACCAATAACTTTTTTTCCCAGACTCTCTCTCTAACTCTCTCCCATATGAGAACGATCTAGCCTCTGCACTGTGACTTGTGTGGTGATACTCTTATTGTAGTATCACTCCACTGCTGGAAGTTTGTTGTTTACATTTATGGAAGCACGTGATTTACTCACAAGATTCTTCGCTTCAGGTTCTATCACCTCAGGTATGATTTGATAATTTTTTTCCACTGCGTTATACTTTGATTTACAATGCCTTTATAGAAAATATACAATGGTATTAGAAAAATGAAAATAAAGAGAGATGGAATGCCTAAAAAGGAAAAAAAGATGGTAATTTTCAATATGTAAACATGATTATGAATCTACTATTTTTATTGCATAAAAGAGGACTGTTCAGACAATGTATGTCTATTAGCATTCAAAATTTGACACACAGCTACAATTGCCAAATGCAAATTATTCTAACAATCAAATCTAATTTGAATTATAGCATTGCGATCAAACCCTTTTAGCATTTGATGGTATAAATAGCACCTTTTTACAAGGGCTATGTTATTTATCACACCTTTGATTTTCACCCTAAAATCGTGTCAACATAACCTATTAATAACCATTGATTGTTAATCACGACATTTAACAGAAAAATAATTGTATTGATCGATCATCGAATATATCATAATGTTGACGAAATTTCAATATGTATAGTTATGTCTTCAATTTTTATTGGTCGTTTCTCTAGTGCAATTGCCATTGCATGAAATTAGGCATTGTGCTCTAGCTATTACTCACCTTGTTATCCAGTACCCAATTCCAAATTTATTGATAAACACTGCCCATTTTAAGAGTTGCATATATTTATAAATTATAGTTGCTCTAAAAAAATAAATAAATGAACAAGCCAGAGGCCTCAATAAATAAACAAGTAAGACAAACTAAATAAAATAAATAATTGGTTACTTAGCCTTATCAATTATTTTAGAATATTGTCATGTTAGGAATCTCAGATAAATTATCAATTTTTTTACTAAACCTCTCATATAGGTGTGGGATCCACACAAATCACATGTGTATGGATCACACCCATATAATAGATTTGATAAAAAATTTGATAATTTATTTAAGATCTATAACATTTTTCTTTAGAATATGAGACTAACTGATACGTCATAAATAAATTAGCATCATATAATCTTTCTTGAAGATAAGAACCATTAAATTGATAAATTAATAACACGTAATATAATATTCAACATTTCATATTATAATTTGATGATCACAACATTACTATCAAATATGCATATATGGTATGATTTAAGCCTCGTTTGATAACATGTTTTTTTAATAATATTTTAATTTTTTTAACTAAATATGATATAAAAAAAATTAATATATTTGGAATAATTTTTAAATTTTTTATAAAAAAAATATATAAAAAATAAAGAAAAAATAAAATTTTTAATCTTTTAGCATGAATTATTAATTTATTAATTTTTTTTAATAAATTTTTAATTAAAAAAAACACTTATCAAACGAGACCAGAATTCCACTAGGCTTTGATAATGCTTCTCCAATTCAAGCTCTCCAATTTGGAATAATGTACCGAAAGTCCTATGAATATTTATCCATTCCATAAGCCCAAGTTAAAGGAATCAAAATCTAGGGGCGCACATAATCAAACATGTTAAAAAAGTCATCTCTCTCTCTCTCTCTCTCTAAAATGTAAAAATACCAGCGCTTACAACTCGTTGTATGGAGCGAATTCTTGAGTCTCCCAAATTAAGCCAATTGTTTACTCTTCTTCTCTCTCTTCTTTTGTTTTGTTTCTTCATTTTTAAGCTTCTCTTCATTGTCTCTCTTCTTCTCCATCTTCGAGAGGTGGAGGATCACGGAGAACCTCAATCCCTTATTCACTATTTCAATGATTAATCTTTATCAGGAATCTATCGAGAAAAAAATAATCACGAAGACCTTGATTCCACAACCAATGTGATACCCAACCTAATCTTGGAAAGAAACCAGTGTTGTTGCATTTGAAGAAGAAATCAACAATTTGGGACCAATCTCATTGGACCCATTTCAATGATTCTTCTCAAGAACAAGAAAATTCCCTGTTTCAAAGTCTAGCTAATTCCCTAACCATAGGTTTTGTTTTTTTGTGTGCCTAATTGATGAAATACATCCACTGTCGAATTTGGAAAAGGAATTCAGATATTTGGGGCAAACCCAAATACGATTTGCCTTGATTTTGCTCAAGAGTCACATTGTTGTTGAATGGATTTGCGACTGTTGACATTACCCTTTGTGAGTTTGGGGATTTTATTGAGCTTTTTCTCTCCGTTGGTGGAGTCACAGATGAATATGAATTCATCGCAAGCTCCGACATCGCCGCCGCCACCATTGTCTCCTCCTCCTCCTCCACCGTCCTCTACACCTCCTCCACCTCCACCCTCTGAATCATCTCCTCCCCCCTCATCTGGATCATCACCTTCTCCACCATCTGGATCATCTTCTCCTCTTCCGCCTTCTGGATCATCACCTCCTCCACTATTAGGACTGTCACCTCCTCCACCATCTCCAACGTCGCCACCACCACCGCCACCATCTCCAATTTTATCGCCACCACCACCACCACCATCATCCTCGCTCCATCTCCCACCACCGCCCAAGAGTCCTCCTCGTTCAACGGCAAGATCACCTCCTCCGCCAAACAATGTAAGCAGCCATGAGAAAACAAGCCTGCCATCTAAGCAAAAGCTCAATTTGGGGAAGAAAGTAGGATTGATGTGTGTGGGCATTGTGGTGATCTTGCAGGTTGGTGTTGTGACATTCCTAGTAATCAAGAGACAACAACTGTTGAACAACAATCATAGATACTAAAACAACATTGAATTTGAATGATAATGATAATGATCTTTCTCATTGGCATTGAATCAACTGATTTATGGGAGCGTATTACAATGAGGTGATGTAAAGTTGTTTCGAATTGACATTCTTTATTTATTAGCACATGAATTATGGATTCAATGGGGAGTTGATATAGTACACACAAAATATAACACAATAGATTATTATGGATTCATCAGAGTGTTTGTCTCCATTGAGCTTCTTGCTGTTGTAAATGGGTGTAATTCTTGATTGAGATTTTTTTCCCCAACAATTTGTTTGTTCGTTTTTCTATTAATTTTTTTATTTTTTTATTTTGCAAATTATGTTTCATCTCCACGACTAAGGCATAGAAGTTAAAGCAGAAGAAAGCCTTGTTCATATTTTGTTGCGGTGTTGTTTTACTCTTTGTTGTTTCTTTTGGCTAACCTGTATTTCTCTATCAAAGTATTTGGAATTAATGGAAAGATCTTTGGTCATGTTTGATTCACAAGACTAATAGTGAAATATTAATAATTCTATTAAATTAGTATAGTATTCACTATTCAATTGGATTAATATCCATTGGATTAATAATCCCACCCCTACTCCATTACTAATAATCCTACAAATTTGTTGGATTAATTATCCATTAGATTAATAATCCTAAACTAAAATGTTAAAACAAACATAGGATAATTGGACCCACAGATTAATAATCTCAATCCCATACTCTAATCCACCCAATCAAACATGTCCTTTGATTATAAAATATTTGTTTCTATGTGAGCAAGGGACTTATCGTCCTATTATTGCTAAGGATGAATTTAATGCTGTGAGAGTTATTTTTATTTATTTTTTTAAGTGCGAGAGATAGTATGTTACATGTCTACACATCAAATTGTTTAACTTGTTGAATTCACCAAACAGCTAAATTTGCTAATGGCAGCGAACTACTATGAATATGATAAAAGCCTATGAATCACATGTATAAGTATATGTAGGGATATATGTATGGGTTAGTGTCTCTACAAGTACGATATGAGTGCATCAATATAGTAAAATATACATATAAAAAAAGTTGGGTACGAGTTTGATTGAATACATTCATAAAATATTTATTTTTAATTTAAAATAATGTAAAATTAGTTATTCATCCCAAATATGTAAAAATTAGTTAAATGGTTTAGTAGTTAAGATACAACATACGATTCACATTTCAAGAAAAAAATAAGGCATAAATTAAAATTAAAATTAAATTTTATATTAACATACAATTCAAAGCTTAATTTTTTTTTAAAAAAAATTAAATTAAATTAAAAAAAGTCTAATGAAACTAGTTGGACTGACTTCGGGTATGTGTTTTGGATAGCTTGTACATTTGCACCTCTATGATGCAACTATAAAATTAAGAAAAATATTATTTAGATACATGTTTTATATACCTATTACATATACAAAAGTACCATATAAAGTATCAATACCCAATCAATACTCGCTACGGGGACGACATGTTTGACAAAGTATGCTTCGTGGATAAAAATTAGTAAAATCTCTAAGGTGACAGATGTTTTTAGTGAGGAATGGCATGGGTTGTGAGCAGTGGCGGAGCCACAGTGGGCCCAGGGTGGTCACGTGCCCTCGGGTTTTGGAATAATTTTTTTTTTTTTTTTATACAAACATAAAGAAAATATTTTAAATAAAAAAATTATAAAATATTATTTAGAGTGAAATATCAATGACATTTTTAAAATCATGAACATAATAATGATTTTTTTTTATTGAAAATAAAGATATTACGATAAGTCATATTATTATCTATGAAAATTTCAATATAATGGCGATGTCTATCATTATTGATATACAATTATAATTAATCTCAATGAAGACATGGAATTTATTGAATTATTAGTTACATTTAATATGTGGGGGGTTCATCCTCTATGTGTTTTTTTACTATTGGTTGGTAATATTATATGTTAATGATAATGTACTATTACTATTATATTGAATTTTTACTAAAATTTTGTATAAAAAATTACTTTATCATTATATAATTTATTTTAAAACTTATATTCATGACTCTTTTTTTTTTATATTGTCCATGATATACTAATTATAAATAATATATATATATATATTTCTTAAAGTCAATCGTAAAAATTTATGTGAAATATTTTTGTAAAAATTTTTAAAATTATAATTAATAAATGCCCCCTTGATATAATTTATTGGCTCCGCCACTGATTGTGAGGTTGACTTCTTCTTTGTGAATATTTTGTAGCTCCTTTTGAAGATGTGGATTCTATACCTTCCTTACGATCCAATTGAAAGCAGCAAGGGTACATCAATTAAATTGTTAATAGCTTTATTGTTAGAAGAAATTGATTTCTAATAGGTTTTGGTTTTAAATACAAGTATTTTTTTTTATTGGAAAAATAAAAATATAGTGATGTAAATAAAAGGGGAATACAAGATCACCAATAAATACATTAATAAGGAAACTAATGGAAGAAGGGCATCACGCTCAATAATTTCACTCCATCTAGGTTGACATCCAAAAGAAGCGGGGGGAAGGGAGTTGCCAAGAAGCCAATATGGGGAAGGGCAGAATATACAAGTCTATGTTTGTGAGAACTGAGTCATGCATAGCATTCATGCATTCATCAAACTAGAAATTCTCTTATTTTACTTGTATTATATATTTGATGTGTTTGCTACAAAAGAACTAGAAAACCTGAGTAGCCTAGAACAATTTTTTTTTTTTTTTTTTAGGTGAATAAGTCATAAATTATTTAGCCTAGAAGAATTTTTTTTTTTTTTTTTTTTTTTTTTTTAGCCTACAATAATTTGACCGAGCAACTTTAATATAGGAAATTTAGAAAGTGGAAGAGTTAGAGAATTTATTTTGGACTTGAGAATTGAACGCCTAAATGATTTAGAAAATCTTAAAGTGGGGAGCTTAATGACCTTAGTCTAATGAATAGAGCCTAATGAGTACTTAATTAGAAATTAAGCAGGAAGATAAATAAGATTAATTAGGCTAATGAGGATGAGAGACTAAGTATGATTAATTAGAGTTGAGCTTGGTTAATTAATAGAACAATTAGTGACTTAAGCCAAATACTTCTCATCAAACAAAAGAAAGAAAGATGGAGAAAGATGAAGAACAAAGGTGAGAAAGCTAGAGAAGAACAAGAACAAGAACAAGAAGAAGGAGAAAAACAAGAAAAAGAGGAGAAATCAAATAACTTAAAGATTTGAGCTAGGAAAATTAAGGAAAAATTATCAATACGTAAAAAAACTCAACCCTCTACCTAGTATTGTTGCTTTAGTCTAGATAGAAATTCATTTAAACTAAGATTTGGAAGGATTTTCTTTTTTTTCTTTTTTCTTTCTTTTTGTTTTTGTTTTTGTTTTTGTATTTTATTTATTTATTTATTTTTATTTTTTTTTGATTTTGATCAAATCATAAAATAAATATAAAAAATTATACACATTTATAAGGGGCATACCCAACTAATACACCAAATCTAACACGGCCCCTCAAGGAGACTAATACACAAAACACCAAATAATAACAAACCCCACCAACCCCACCAAAGCAGGGTACAAAGTTAAAACACCCTAAAACAACGATAACAATCCTTGCACATTCCACAAAGGCCCTGTTTGGTAGAAATGAAGCTAACTTATACCTTACGCCCAAACAAATTTTATAACTATAACTTTCAAATTTGATTTCCAACTTATTCTTAAAGCATCTCTGCCGACTCAAAGAATAAGCTGATTTCTGACTTCCAAAAAGCTATAAGCTATAAGCTAAACCAAACACATCAAAATAGCTTAAATTAAGCTGAAAGCTGGAATAAGCTGATTATAAGCTGTGCCAAACAGGCCCAAAGTCTCACACAAAATAACACATTTGCTCATGTATCAAATTCCCTAGTTGCACCGACTATTCAAGAGATAAATGGGAACTCAAAGGAGGATATATGGGAAAATTTTGAACTCATTTGTCTATATATTTTTTACTAGCCTATCATCTGTGCTATGTACGAAATAATTATAAATATTTAGATTTATTTTAGATTTTTTTTAATATATAAATTATGTTTTTTAAGATTTTTTTCTTATCACTAACCATAGTGTATGGGGGAAGTTGAAAATGGTACTACAGTAACTATACATGAATTGTATTTATAATTATTTGTATGAAGGGATTTTAAATGCTGATCAGGAAATTTTGACCAAATCAATAAATGCTGAGTTTTTTTTTTTTAAATAAAAAATTTTAAAAATTCAAATTGGGATATTGAAACTCCCATAGGTCTTGGGAGTTAAAAATCCCCTTTTGCTTAATATATAGTATAGATATATCTTTTTATTTTAATTTTTATTTTTGTGTGGTTTCTATTTGGGTATTTTTTTTTTAATTTATTTAAGATGGAGTTGTGGGTATCTTTTTTTAAAAATTTAATTTATCTGTGGTTTCCATTTGTTTTTAATTATTATTATTTAGGTAAGTTATGATGTAAATTAGATATGTGATAGACATATGAGTTTTATTGATTTAAAGTTTATTTAGATAAACTTTAAAGATTTTTTTTTTAGTTTTTTTTGTTATGTTATAATATAATATATAAAATATAGGTAGATATCTACAACTTTAATAGAAAATATTATCTGATTTTTTTTGGAAGAGAAAATGAATGCAAGTTTTAATATATTTTTTTTGAAAATTTGTGAGAGAGATTAGGAGGGAGAGATTATGAAATATTTTTGTTATTAAATAAATAAATCAGTCAATAGTTTTTTTTTAATCTATTTTGTAAATTAAAAATCAATAATTTTAGAAAATTGATTAATTTGTCCCATTAAGTGATTTAAAATTTTGATAGATATACATAAAAAAAATACATAATTATATTATTAAATCATAATTCAAATTTAGATGTTATATCTTTTTGAGATCTATAGCTAAATTCTTATCTTTTTTTATTTTTATTTTTGTGTGTAACCATAGCGTATGGGAGAAATTGAAAAGGGTATTGCAATAATTATGAGAGAAGTCAAAAAGGATTGTAATAAATGCTGAGGTTGGGTTGGAAGAAATTATGAAATAATTTTTGTTATTAAATAAATAAATCAGTCAATAGTTTTTTTTTAATTTATTTTGTAAATTAAAAATCAATAATTTTGAAAATTTGATTAATTTGTCCCATTAAGTGATTTAAAATTTTGATAGATATACATAAAAAAAATACATAATTATATTATTCAATCATAATTCAAATTTAGATGTTATATCTTTTTGAGATTCATAGTTAAATTCTTATTTTTTTTATTTTTATTTTTGTGTGTAACCATAGTGTATGAGAGAAATTGAAAAGGGTGTTGCAATAATTATGAGAAAAGTCAAAAGGGATTGTAGGTTGGGAGAAGTCAATAAATGCTGAGGTTGGGTTGGAAGAAATTATGAAATAATTTTTGTTATTAAATAAATAAATCATTAATAGTTTTTTTTAATCTATTTTGTAAATTAAAAATCAATAATTTTGAAAATTTGATTAATTTGTCCAATTAAGTGATTTAAAATTTTGATAGATATACATAAAAAAAAATACATAATTATATTATTCAATCATAATTCAAATTTAGATGTTATATCTTTTTGAGATCTATAGCTAAATTCTTATCTTTTTTATTTTTTTATTTTTGTGTGTAACCATAGTGTATGAGAGAAATTGAAAAGGGTGTTGCAATAATTATGAGAAAAGTCAAAAGAGATTGTGGGTTAGAAGAAGTCAATAAATGCTGAGGTTGGGTTGGAAGAAATTATGAAATAATTTTTGTTATTAAATAAATAAATCAGTTAATAGTTTTTTTTAATCTATTTTGTAAATTAAAAATCAATAATTTTGGAAAATTGATTCATTTGTCCCATTACGTGATTTAAAATTTTGATAGATATACATAAAAAAAAAACATAATTATATTATTAAATCATAATTCAAATTTAGATGTTATATCTTTTTGAGATCTATAGCTAAATTCTTATCTTCTTTTTTTTTAATTTTTGTATGTAACCATAGTGTATGAGAGAAATTGAAAAGGGTGTTGCAATAATTATGAGAGAAGTCAAAAGGGATTGTGGGTTGGGAGAAGTCAATAAATGCTGAGGTTAGGTTGGAAGAAATTATGAAATAATTTTTGTTATTAAATAAATAAATCAGTCAATAATTTGTTTTAATCTATTTTGTAAATTAAAAATCAATAATTTTGGAAAATTGATTAACTTGTCTCATTAAGTGATTTAAAATTTTGATAGATATACATAAAAAAAATACATAATTATATTATTAAATCATAATTCAAATTTAGATTTTATATCTTTTTGAGATCTATAGCTAAATTCTTATCTTTTTTTTTCTTTTCTTTTTTTTTTGTAACCATAGTGTATGGGAGAAATTGAAAAGGGTGTTGCAATAATTATGAGAGAAGTCAAAAGGGATTGTGGGTTAAGAGAAGTCAATAAATGCTGAGATTGGGTTGGGAGAAGTCAATAAATATTGAGGTTTTTTTTTTTTTTAAATCAAAAAATTAGAAAATTAGGATTAGGAGATTGGAGCTCCCACAAGCCTTAGGATTAAACACCTCCTTTTACTTAATATACTAGCCTATCACCCGTGCTATGCACGGGATAATTATAGATATTTATATTTGTTTTCATTTTTTTTTAATATATAAATTAAATACATGGGGTTTGACCGAGGAGTTTGAAAGAATTTAATAAGTGTTTATTTATTTATTTAAGAGGCATTTACACAATAATTACATAATATATAAATTAAATACATGGGGTTTGACCGAGGAGTTTGAAAGAATTTAATAAGTGTTTATTTATTTATTTAAGAGGCATTTACACAATAATTACATGGGTCTCTTGGGGATGCAAAAAATAAGAAAATTAGGATTTCATTTATTACGTTATTCATTTAATAAGTGTAATTATTATAAATTAAGTGTTTATTGTAATCAATAGTGTAATTATTACAATCTTTGAATTTATTGTAATCAATAGTGTAATTATTACAATCTTTGAACCAATCACCAATCACCAAGTTACTTTTTTTTTTTTTTTAAATATTAAAAAATCAGGAAATTAGGATTGGCATGTTGGAGGTTCCACAAGTCTTGGGTTTTAAAAGACCATTTTCCTTAATATATAGATAGTATAGATAGATATCCCCAAATTACCCCTACATTAAAGATAATAGACAGAAATTTAGATAAGATGTATGGGCAAGTATACAAAGATGACACCACAAAAACCACATAAATAGAACACCTACTTAAACGATGTCCTTCCTTCCCTCAGTCTCACGTGGAAGTGTTTTGGTTGGAAGGAAATTCAAATTTTTGATGCCCATGGTTTTGTAGCTGTCATGATTGAGTAAAACGTGGGTCTACTTCAATCATGTACTGCTTACTTAATTGTTTAATAAAGGGATGGAGGAGCCAACAAGTGGTCTGGTGGATCTTCTTTGGGGCCCACGGTTGTTGTCTTCCTTGGGGTTTTTTGGGTTCATTTGGGCAGTTTTGTATACATGCTCGTGGACTTGTTTAGATGGGCAGCCGTCATTGGGCTAATTTATTTTGGGTTCTTGTAGTTGTGGACTTTCAAATGGTATTTTGCTGGATTTTGATATGGACCCACATTTTGGTTGAGTCGCTGTGCGATGGTATACTATTTCTAGCTAGCTTATTCATGATGATCAATTGCGTGATCCTCATGTGACTCTATATAAGGTTGTTCTTGAGCCATTTCTGTCAAGGGTGATTTAGGGGTCACTGTTATAGGGAATTGAGGTTCGATGACTAGCCGAGTTAGAGACTGGGATATGAATCTACAAGATTGTTTTGGTTACCTTTTGTTTTCATGTGATCCATCTTGATTTCGTCTTTTAGCCACTCCCGACACGAAGTGAGGGAGACACTGTTATAGGAATTGAGGCTTTATAATCAGCCAAGGAAGGGACTGGGGGATATGGTGTTTGATTTCATAGTAGGATCGACTTTAACTGTGACCGTTGCTGCGATGGCTATTGTTTTCGCTAGTCTCCTTGAGACCATTAATTATGGTAATAGATCGTACGAGTTTCGTGTGACTCTATCAGGATTTTTCATGAGATATACCTTTTCCTCCGTCATGGCTTTTGTGACTAAGGATGTCACCACCATTAGGTGCGAGATGCTTATTTGACCCATATTTTATCCATGGTAAAGACTGGGAGCTCGTGAAGGATGTTAGTATAGTTGATTGGTCTTGGTGGTCACTTTAGCATGTTTAATTTTGTTTCGGTTGAGGTATTAGTTTGTATTTATGTGTTTGTGCGGTTTCATTTGTATACTTGCCCATATATCTTCTCTAACTTTTCATCTATTATCTTTGATGGTAGGGATAACTTGAGGATATAAAAGGATATATGGGCAAATTTGGGCTATAGTTGTGATTTTCTACTGGTTCCCCCACATTTGCAGGATTTGTTATGGTTTGTTTTGTTTTGTTTTACACTTTCCCTTCTTTAGAGGGGTAGAGTTAGATCGGTTGCATTACTTGGGGTATGCCCCTTGTAAATGTATGCATTCTTTGCATTTAATTTATGACTTACCTACCCAAAAAAGAAGCTAAAACAACCATCAAACCAATCAACAATGATAATCGCCCCAACATGCTCCTAGTCTCAATCACAGATGAAAACATGGCACTCAATAAGTATCTCACATCCTCATAACCGTGACTACCGTAGCCACTCAACCAAAACTATGACGGAGGGGAAAGTCTGCCACATGAAAGATCCCAATGGAGTCACATGAAGTTTGCACGATTAGTCACCAAAATCAATGGTCTTAAGGTGTAACAACCCTCGTCCCGATTACCGAATAACCACTGAATTATATACTGATTACTGTTAAACTGAACTGATAATGACTGATAATTGGATTAACTGAAGTACTGAACGAACTGACTGAAATCGAAACTGAAATTGAATAAGTTATCTATTATATTGCATTTCTATCTGTTTGATTGATTGATTATCTGTTTGAGTGTATGTGTTTAAACTACTAATTGAAGGCCTTATCGGCGGCCGAATTAGGAACCGTTTAGTGTTTTATACTCAGTAGAATATTTGTGATTTAATGGTATATTTATCTGAAAATTGATTAGGAATGATTAAAATTGGATTTAAACGAGTTAATTACCAAGTTTGACTTAATTACCACATTGCCACTCCTAGTGGACCACTTAGAATAATATTTAGGCCCCATTACATGTTGAACAAAACTTTCATCAGCCATTTTGTTGCCTCATCACCGAATTATAGAGTGAGAGAAAGAGTAGACTTGAGCTCATCTTGCCATTGTTGTGAATTGCTTAGAATTGAAGTATAATTGGCATAATCTAGCTTCCACACCTTGAAATTGACACTCTAGGTAAGGAAATCATCATCTTCTTGTTGTCTTTAAGCCTCTTCTTGCATGGTTCATACTCCATTGTAGGATTAAACCATGTTTTAGTGCATATATGTTGAATTGAAGCCTAATTGTTGCATGCATGGCCATTTTGGTGCATTTGGGGAGTTGAATTCATGATAGATTGTGCATGCATGTTCATGTTTGAGCAAAAATCCATGTTTTCACTTTGTTTTCCAACTAATGAGCTCATTAGAGCAAGAATGAACCTTGAATTTGGTTTCAAACTCATGCATGTCATGTTTGCATATTGTTCATGAAATTGGTTTCAAATTGGGTTTAAATTGAAACACCCTTGGGCCTTGATTTCTTAAATTGAGCTTTAAAACGTGTTATTTTATGCGTTTGAAAGAGTTTTCCAGAAAATGGGCCCAAGAGGATCGAGTTGGGAGCATCAAAACTTAGTTTGGAACTCGGAGGTTGAATCTGGATTTTCAGATTTCTTTATCCTTCGGCGAGGAAGTCTCGCTTCGGCGAAATTCATGCTCCCAGCATTTTCTTCGACTTGTTTTACAGTCCGCTCGAGCGGAGTTTTTCACGCTCGAGCGGGAAAATCGAGCATTCAGCATTTACCTGATTCATCGATCGCTTCGGCGGAAGAATGTCTTCAGCGGAGATTGTGTCACGCCGGCGGGAAGTTGACGCTCGTGCGGGGACCTTTGTTTTGCTTGTCGCTCGGCGAGAAAGCGTCTTCGGCGGGGACCTGTTCCGAAATTTCAAATCTGTTTTCCGTGAGCATCTGTGCATCCTCATCCCATCCTAGGCATTCTTAGGCCTAGTTTAAGGCATCTTAATGAGGATTTAGACATAGAACCACACCGAGAAAATTTAGGGATTTAATTATCATCCTTTCGACTGTGAAACTTAGTGTGTTCTATTTGTTAACTGTTTAGGGTTGGCTCGGGGACGCGCTCTAGCTGCTATTAGCCCAATCTCTGTGAGTAACAATTGTGTAAAGATATGTTCAAAATGGTTAACTTTTGAATCTTGGTAGAATTTATTGAAGCTATTGTTTCTTGAATGAATGTATGTCTGTATTACAGGCTGTATTGTGGCATCCTTAGCAATTCTTTATTCTTTACGAGCTCTGTCGGTTTCCTTGTGGAACCATCATTTCTTGAATGATTGGCCATCATTCTTGTTGGGTCTGTTAAGACCCGGTCCTTTGGACCCTCTTGTTTATAGGCTAATGGGTGTACCACATATGGTGATTGATGAAATCTTGAAAGATGAAATCTTGTTTAATGAACTGATTTCATTCTTTGTGGACATTCATTCATAACCTCTTTACGCATTATGTTATTCATTGGGCTTTAGCTCACTTTGTTTATATATATATGTAAGTTCTCGACAACGGGCCGGAGCTAGGAGGCGTGGGTCGGTCCCCGATTTTGTCAAGCCTATGTGCCTCACTGCGAGGTTCGAGTTGCCATGCTATGGCTTGGGGTGTTTTGTGTCCCCATCGGTCTCCTCAGTATTGTACTTTTGTATAGACTATTTTTTTCTTTGTCTTGTTATCGAGGGTTCGATCCGTCTTGTTGTGTATATGATTGTATAGATGGTACTGTGTTGAACCGTATGAATGCATAAAAATGTTTTTGACATACAGATTCTCACAGCTCAATGAACACTAGTTATTTACTGTATTGACTTCCGCCAGGCCCTGTACTCTGTTTAAGCGTATTCTTGTTGGTGGGCCTTGATAATCTCGGATTCTTGGCGATTCTGATGCTAAACCCATAGGGCCGGGTTTGGGTCGTGACATAAGGAGTATAACAAAAACCACTAGCCACTACAACAACAGTAACAGTCAAAGTCAACCCCACCATGACAGCACACGCCACATCCCTCAGTCCCTTCCTTGGTTCATCACAAAAACTCAATCCCCATGGCAGTGTCTCTTTCACTCCATGTCAATAGTGGCTTAAAGACCAATATAGGATGGGTCATGTGAAGATAAAGACAATTAGAGCAATCTAGTAGACCTCACTTCTCCCTGTCTCTAACTTGGCTCGTCAACGAACCACAATTCCCCATAGCAATGACATCCCAATCAATTATGGTAGAGATTATAACAATCTGAATAATACCATTTACGAAAATCATACTATAATCTATCTTTGATTGCCTTAAACCACATTAGTTATCTTATAATAAAAAATAAATAAAAATAGTTATTTTAATGTTTGGAAAAGAATATAGATAATAAATTTTGACCATATGAGCTTCCTTGTCAATTGGTTAAAGTTAAAAAGAAATCATCTCATACGTTGTTAAAGCAAATATATGTCACACCGAAGACAGTATTATATGGCATATAAGTATACATGTACTGTAATTTAATAATCAAATAATATTCTAACAATGGAAATATATAAATTATTAAGACGGAATGTTTAAATATAAATATAATGGTAAAGAATTTAAAAGGGCTAGATGTGATTAAAATTATGAGACTTAAACAAGTTGAGTCAATTGTAAGGGAAGTATTTGTAATAAATTTTAATGAATAAAATTGAGCTAGAGAATAAATTCAAACTTAAAATAAAAATATTTAGGCATCTTAGAAACCTTAATTAAAGAATTTAATAACTTTAATTTGATATTCAGAATATTTTAGACATTTCATCGAAAAATTGATTAAGATTAATGAAATTAAATACGAATAATTTAATTTAATTGAGATTAATTAAATAATGAAAATTTAGAATTGAATTGGGTTAATTACACTGAATCAAGATTAATAAATTAATGGAAGAAATTAGATTGATAAAGATTTTGTTATGAATCAAAAATTAAATAATTATCTGATTCAGATACCATAAGTAACGAGTTTAATAAGTTTGGTCTAATGTGTAATGCATGTGGGAGCTTAATTAAATTTAAGAGAAATTAAAATAAATTAAGTGTTAATTGAGGTTCATTAGATTAATTAACATAAGAATTATACATAATTAATTAAGATTAATAAGTGATTAATTAAGTTAAGGGATAATTAGTATGTTAATTTAACTTGAGTCAATTAAATGAAAGATGGAGAACCTTAATAAACTCAATTTCATGTGTAGGGTTTTTAGTTTGAATCAGAAATTGAATGCTGAGATGATTTCAGAAACTATAAGTAACGAGCTCAATTGAATTAGTGTAATATGTAGAACCTTGTGAGGGGCACAGTTTCTTGGTAGTCTGGTGGCGTCGCTCATGTGGGGTTTCATGGCTTCTGATTGTGGCACTATGATCTAGGTTAGTGTTTCTCCAGCTGCTCTAGTTCATTTGGTGTTCTGGTTTGCCAATGTTGCTATAGTGTATTGGTTTGTTATAGAGATAATGAAGATTCGGTATATGTGGTTGTGCTGCTAATGGTGGTTGTGTTGTTAGCGGTGATGGGTTCTGTCGATTACGTCCTAGTCATGGTCAAGTTCCATGGCAAGATGTGACAGTTTAGGTTAAGTTGATGGTGTGACCTGGAGACGCTCATTGCGGAAGCCGTCATCGTTACTGTGGTCTCATTTGGGATCTCCTGGTCTCGATTATAATGACTCATCCCTGAGTTGGCTTCAGGTTAGATTGCGTAGGTAGTTCTCTTAGTTCCCTAAGCCGTGGCTGGGTTTGTCGCCATTGCCGGCGCTATTTTTCTTCGATTTTGGCTCTGGTTTTTGCATGGTCTGGTTTGTTCATGAGGTGTTTCTAGTGTCGGGTGTGGTATAAGGTTCCATTGAGTGTGTAACACCCCTAAAATATTGATATCCGATATATCTAGATTAACTCTTAAACATAATCTAAATCCCATTACTTCTCATTATTACATACAAAAACATTGAGTAATATAGATGTTTCAATGGTCAATAAACCAAACCAAGCCTTAAGTCCTATCAAATAGGGTCGGTTACATGAATCCTTCTTCTCCATGTGACCCTATCAAAGGCCATTTCGTTAGTCAAATTAAATAGATCCATATCTCTATTTACAATGCTAGCCAACGTTAATCTAGGCATACCCATCATTTAACACTCTCATCTACCGTTACAGCATCACATCTGTTCACTACAACCTCTATTGGTCTCCGTTGAATGTGACCAAACCATCTCAATCGATTCTCTCCCAACTTATCTTCTATTGGTGCTACTCCTACCCATTCTCGAATACACTCATTCATAATTTTGTCTTGTCTAGTCTTGCCACATATCCACCTGAGCATCTTCATCTCAACCACACTCATCTTATCTACATTTTGTTTCTTGATTGCCCAACACTCCGTCCCATACAACATCACTGGTCTAATAGCCGTTATATAGAACTTACCTTTTAGTCTAGTGGGTATTCGTTTATTGCACAGTACCCCAGACGCACTTCTCAACTTACACCATCTCGCCTTAATCCTATGTGCCACATTCACATCAATCTCCCCTGTTGTTGTGATAATTGACCATAAATAATGAAAATGTTCACTCTTAGGTAGTTCTTGATTCTCAATCTTCACTTCTCCTCTACTTTCATTGTTACTATTACTAAATTTACACTCCATGTACTCTGTCTTAGTTCTACTTATCCGGAATCCTTTAGATTCAAGAGCTTTTCTCCAAATTTTCAACTTTGTGTTAACTTCTTCTCTAGTCTCACCCACTAGCATAATATCGTCTGCAAAAAGCATACACCATGGCACGTCATCTTGAATATTTCTCGTCAACTCATCCATAACTAAAGCAAAAAGATAAGGACTTAAGGTAGATCCTTGGTGTAACCCTACAGTGATAGGAAATTCATTTGTCTCTCCAGCAAGCGATCTAATAGTGGTCACCACCCCTTCATACATATCCCTAATCACATCAATGTAACCTTTTGTCACCCCTTTCTTCTCTAACACCCACTATATTATATCCCTGGGGCACTCTATCATATGCTTTCTCAAAATCGATAAACATTATATGAATGTCTCTTATCTTTTCTCTACACTTTTCTATTACTCTCCTCAAAAGATAAATCGCTTCCATTGTTGACCTGCCAAGCGTAAACCCAAATTGATTCTCTGATACGTTTGTTATATCTCACAATCGACGCTCCATCACCATATCCCATACTTTCATTATATGACACATTAGTTTGATTCCTCTATAGTTGTTGCAATTCTGGATATCTCCTTTATTCTTATAGATTGGCACTAAAATACTCTTCCTCCACTCATCAAGCATGTTCTTAGTCAACAAAATTTTGCTAAACAACCTAATCAACCAAGCAACCTCCTTTTTACCCAAACACTTCCAAGCTTCAATAGGGATATCATCGGGTCCTAAAGCCTTATTTGATTTCATCTTCTTAAGTGAAATCTCCACTTTAAAGTTCCTAATCCTACGATAGAACCTATAGTCTTGGTTTATCGTATTACTAACTATTTCTTCCCCTATTGTCGTACCTCCCTGTTCCTCATTTAATAGTTTCTCAAAATAGTTCTTCCATCTATCCTTAATCTCTTTATCCTTCACCAATACCTTAGAATCCTCACTCTTGATGCACTTAACTTGATTAAAATATCTTGTTTTCCTTTCCCGTATCTGAGCAAGTTTGTATACCCTCTTCTCTCCCTCCTTACTATCTAGTCTAGTGTATAGGTCATCATAAGCTTTCAACTTAGCCTTTCTCACCACTTTTTTGACTTCTTTATTAGCCAATCTATTGCTCTTAAGGTTTTCCTTAGTTCTATCCTTCTGCCACATTTTAAAGCACTTTTTTTTTTTGCCTCAACTATATCTTGAACCTCTTCCCTTGACCACCAAGTTTCCCTAGAGCTGGGTCCCATCCCTTTCGACTCTCCAAGCACTTCTCTTGAGATTCTCCTCATACAATTGGCCATTGAGTTCCACATAGTGTTAGTATCATCTTCCAAGTCCTAAGTACTTTCCTGATCCATTCTATTCTTAAATATTTCAAGTTTATCCTCTTTTAGGTCCCACCATCTGGTCCTACAACGCCTACCATCTTTCCTAGCTTGGTATTGCCCTCTAAAACATAAATCTAGTACCAAAATCCTATGTTGAGAGGCCAAGCTCACTCCAGGAATCACCTTACAATCATTGCATTTTAGGCAGTCCAATTTTCTCACTAAAAAATAATCTATTTGGCTCTTAACTGACCCACTCTTAAATGTTATCAAATTCTCCTCCCTCTTCTTATATATAGTATTGGCCACCACCAGGTCAGAAACCAATGCAAAATCTAAGATACTCTCTCTAGCCTCATTTCTGTCACCAAAACTGTATCCACTATGCACATTTTCATAACCCAGTTTATCTATGCCTACATGGCTATTAAAATCTCTACCTATAACTAGGTTCTCTTTTACGGGTGTCTCTTGTAAGATCTCATCCATTTGCTCCTCAAAATCCCTCTTAGTTGGTCATCTAATCCTACTTGGGAGGCGTATGCACTAATAATGTTCACTATATTCCCTCTAATAACTAGTTTAACTAACACAATCCTATCCCCTTTCCTAATGACCGCCACTACATTCTCCACAAGACCCTTGGCAATTATGATTCCTATCACATTCTTGCATCTATCCTTATCACTGTAATACAGTTTAAAATCGGTATCCCTAATTTCCCTAGCTTTCTCACCCGTCCACTTAGTTTCTTTTACACAAGCTATACTAACTCTCCTCATAATCATAACATCTACCAATTCCATCGTCTTACCAGTTAAGGTTCTTATATTCCAAGTGGCTACCCTAAAGTTGTAGTCTTGGACTAGCTTCTTTACCCGCGCTCATCCAGAAAAGCATAGGGAACCTTTGCTTATTTTTCACCGCACCCAGGCGTCGATACGGCACCCTTTGCTCACTTTTTGAAACACTTGGAGGCAGGCACAACACGTCACTTGAGGGGAACAACCTAGCATTTAAATGATTCAAAGTAAGATTCATTGTCATAAGGGATCTGAGTGGCTTTTTTACGTATTGGTTGTCAGCTACCTAGCACACATGAGATTTAACAAAAAGTGACCACATGCATTATTATTTTCATCATCCCTGAGATATGAATCTATAGCATGTGATAATAATAAGTCAAAACAATTTAAATACAAATTAATGCCTTACTGGCTGCAAGTTCCAAGGCTTTGCCCGGTTACAACAATGTGGTTTTCAAACCTATACATAGATAGCCCTTGGCTTGCAAAACAAAACAAAACAAAACAAATAAATAAGTGAGTCTTGTGCTCCAAAAAGATCCTCCACGCCGTCACTTCGGCGAAGGCATACCACAATCACTTGAAAAATGGTTTCCACTAAGGGATGAACATAAAGCCAGGCAGAGATAATCTAAATGAAATGCATGCAATTTAACAATATCATGAGGTGCAATGCATATGAGATGTCAATGCCAAAATCATAGGTTTTCTCATTTTGAAATTCTTATGCCATGCACTTGTTCAAAACCAATTCAATCATCCATTTGATAGAACAAGGGATGGTAAATAGGACACTGGTAATCCTTAGACTGGTGCCTATAAGTAGGCATAACTAGCACTACCAATCTCCACTTTGCCGTGGTACATACTCCGCGTGTGTTTTTGGTTTTTCATCCCGAACACTCAGGCCAACTTAAACAATACTAATCTACACCTCCTATTCGGACTTACCAAACGTATTTACCCTATAACTCAACACATTTCAAATATTCTCAATAAATCAATTTGGAAATTAATTTCTCAAATCCAATGCAAGGATCAAACATGAGATTATGCAATGTTCAATGCTATGCATGAATTTATAAATATTTCAATTTACCTAATCACATACAATTTTTACAACAATCAATATAACCCTCCACCGTTTGCCCAAACAATTATCTCTATAACAAACTATCAATTTTAAAAGACAAATATAAGTCATAATCTCATATCTTCGATAATTTCAACATTGGAGTAACAAACACATATTCAATCTCCTTTTTCCCAACTCAATCAAGAATCATAATTGTCACAACCTAAACTGCCCCTATAGGTTTAGTGTCATAACCAGCCAGTAATCCTAGGATTACCAAAGGCCTTTGAACGGATTAAACAAAATACAGGGGCTAGTGAAAGTAAATACAAACATGCAACGTCCATAGAGCCATGGAGACATACATGGGATATAAAATTTAAAACTTATATTTACAAACATATGTGACATCAGCAGAATGTCAGTTTTACATCACCATAGATACGGATAAACCCAATGAAACTAACCAAACAAACAAAGGAAAATAACTTAAACTTGCATCTTGTTCACAAGACTAGATTTCAGAACATTTCAGAACTTCCTCGGGAGGCACACCGGTTGACTGACTCAAAAAGATCTCCAGGCAAACTTCACCGAGCCTGGTCTCGCACCTGATCACCTACGTACAAAAATAATACAGTGAGCTGGAGCCCAGTGAATAACAACATAGTAAAGGGTTATGAATGATGTCCAATTCAAATTCTGAAATCAGAGTTCATATCAGAAACAGATTCAGGATTCACAAACTTATACAAATTTCATAAGCAATTATATGTGGTACATCTATTAGCTATCAAATCAGATTGGTCATAAGACCCACATGCATAGTCGGTACCAACGACCATAAAGGTCAACATCTTGTGCACAAGTAGCCATGGTATTGTTACCCCCAGGCAAGGGCCACGTAAACATAGGCCTCGGTATTGTTATCCCCAGGCAAGGGCCACATGAACATGAGCCACTGTATTGTTACCCTCGGGCGACGGCCACATGAACTAAAGATGCCACAAATACATTTCAGAAAAATGGACATTCATTTATGATTTATAAAATAGCATTTCAAAAAACAGATCATGTCATTTCAGTCAGAAAATACTTATAATTAAACATATCTTTACAGAGTTGTTACTCACAGATAGCTCCAATAGTAGAAGAGTCAAAGTAGTCAAATCAACGATCTATGGCGCGTGACCTACACAAACACATAACGGATACATATTGAACACACATGTTACATATATTAAATTTGTTATTCCTCTTTTGTGATGTGTGTTCCTAGCTTTTATCCTTATTATTATATCTTAATTAAGGCTTAGAAATGCCTAAGATGCAATAAGAATGCCAAAAATGTAACGTGAAATACTTAGTCAAATTTTCAAAATAGGGCAGTCCATCTGAGCCTACAACATTGGTCGCTCGAGTGGCTTGCAAAGTCTGCAAAACTACTGGTTGCATGATTTTTCCGCTTGACGGTTGCTCGTGTGCAAGACTGAGTAAAAAGGGTCTCCGCTTGAGCGCAATTTCTGTCACTCGAGCGGTCTGTAAAAGTCTGTAAAACTTTTGGAAGCTCTCATTTTCCGCTCGAGCGCAACTTCTGTCGCTCGAGGGAAGGGTCAAAAATAAGGGTGGTCGGTCGAGCGCAAATTCTGCTGCTCAAGCCAACCCCCAAACTCTGCAAAAGTACTAGGAGCTCGCATTCGCCGCTCAAGCACAGACTTCACTGCTCGAGTAGAGGGTGCAACTTTTGGAATTTCCAGATTGCTGATACAAGTACAAAATCCATTTTCAAAGTTTTAAAACACATTCTTTTGGGCCAAAACTTAGTAAAACATTGAGAAACTCATAGTATATGGTGAATTACAAACCATTTTGCAAAATCAAGCCCAAAAGCTTTGCCAATTATACCAAAACTAAACTTGAAATGTTGAAAACATAACATGCATGGGTTGACATGAACTTCAACTTTCCAAAACATGATCAAACAAGGTAAAATGGTATGAAACTTGATGAATTTCCAAAACCAAGCTATGATCAATGCTTGCATGTGAGAATTTCTCAAAATCAAGCTTTAAATGTAAGAGAATTTGCATGCATGTATGATTATCTTCTTAGTTTTTCTTCCTAAGCTCAATTCTTGGTTTAATTATCTAACTCTCTTGAATTTATGCATGTAATCCTAATTCACACTATAAAGGTGAATTCTTACCTTAAGCCTTGAATTCTCAAGTGTAGAAGCTTAATCTTCCAAGTTCTCTACAAATCCTTCACTTTTCTAACAATCACCCCTTAATTGAAGTCAAGTCTCCTCTTCTCCCTCTGTCTCACATTTTTGTTGCTCAAAATAGTGAAGATGAGGTGGTTAAAGAGTGTAGTATAAGCCTTATACAGGCTTGATTAGTATTAGCTAATTAAGTTGAGTTAAGGCTAATCTATTAGTATTATTTTATTCTAATTGTTCGATTCCAAATCGAATTTCAATTGGGTACAACCATGGAGCGTAGTTGGCAAACCTTAGAGTTCAACATACACTGATTGATAGAATTAAAGATACTCAGGGAAAAGATCCTCATTTGCAAAAACTTAAAGTTGAAATGAAAATAGGGTTACAGATTGAATTTTGCATGCATGGAGATGGAACCTTGAGATTTGAAGAGAGGTTGTATGTGTCTAATGATTTAGAGCTAAAGAGAGAAATCACAAGGGAAGCTCACAATTCAGGGTATACTGTACATCCAAGGAGTACTAAAATGTATAAAGAGTTGAAGATGAACTTTTGATGGAATAATATGAAAAAGAAAATTGCTCAGTATGTTGCTCAATGTTTGGTATGTCAATAAGTGAAAGTTGAATATCAGAGACTTGCAGGTAAGTTATAACCTCTTATTATTCCCGAGTAAAAGTGGGAACATATTGCAATGGATTTTGTGACAGGGTTGCCTAAAACGCAAGGTGGTAACAATGATATTTGGGTTATCGTTGATTGATTGACCAAATCCGTCAACTTTCTAACTTTTAAGGTTGGGTCCTCTTTAGAATGGTTTACAAAATTGTATATCAAGGAGATTGTGAGATTGCATAGTATTCCGGTAACCATAGTGTCTAATATAGATAGCAGATTTGTATCTATGTTTTGGAGGAGTTTGCATACAGCTTTAGGTACTAGTTTGAATTTCAATACTGTCTTTCATTCTCAAACTGATGGACAGTCAGAGAGAACTATTCAAACCCTTGAAGACATGTTGAGGGCTTGCGTTATTGATCTTGGAGGTTCTTAGGATGAACATTTAGCCTTAGTGGAATTTTCTTATAATAACAATTTTCATGCGAGTATTCAAATGGCCCCATATGAAGCTTTTTATATGGACGAAAGTGTAAATCACTTATTTGTTGGAATGATGTAGGTAAAAAGAAGTTGTTAGGGTCTGAGATTGTGCGACAAATAGTGGACAAGATCAATCTTATTAGAGAGCGACTTCGCACTACACGGTGTAGACAGAAAAGTTATACATATAACATGAGACGTGATTTGGTGTTTAGGGTTAGAGACCATGTGTTCCTTAAGGTGTCTCTTATGAAAAAAGTAATGAGGTTTGGTGTTCATGGTAAATTGAGTCCTAGATTTGTTTGGTCATTTGAGGTTTTAGATTGAATTGGAGAGGTAGCTTATAGACTTGCCCTACCACCTTCACTAGCTGGAGTTCATAATGTCTTTCATGCCTCAATGTTGAAGAAGTATATACCGGATCCTAGTCATGTGATTGATCATGCAACGTTGCAGTTTAAGGAGGATTTGATCTATGAGGAACACCCTATACGAATTGTTGATAGGAAGGAACAAGTTTTGAGGCATCGAGTCATTCACTACGTTAAGGTTCAATGGAGCAATCACTTAGAAAGAGATGCAACTTGGGAACTTGAGGACGAAATGAGATAGAAGTATCCACATCCTTTTGAGACCTCAGGTTTGTCAAATTTCAAGGATGAAATTTCTTTTAAGGAGGAAAGAATGTAAAACCAAGTTGCTTGTAGAATTATTTTTAGATAGATTAGTAATTAAACTAAATTGTATGGGTAATTTAGTAATTTTAAGAAATTAGGTTAATAACCCTTTAAAAAAAAGAAGAAAAAAAAAAAGGGATTCACGATATGTTTTATCATAATTTTACACAGGATTGGAGTAGAAGGCTGTGGTAAGAAATTGACAGCTCAAAATTTTGGTGATAGTTTGACCCCCATTGTTTGAGGTAAGACTCTTCTTGTACCATTGGTTATTAATATTTTATATTGAAGAATAAACAGTTCATATCATATAAGAAAAGCTTGTGCCAACCTACGTTTTGCAAAATCAGTGTATGATGCAATGTGTAATAATGGTGTGTGTGTGTGGATGTAGTTTTGACTGTGGAGTTTTGTATAATGAGTAAGGTGTTGTTTGGTATTTGGTTGGGTTGAATGCTTTGCATTTTTGGATTTTTAAGTAGTGCATAAAACTAAGATGCGGGGTTCTTGTGGATGTATGCAAGAGGTAAAAATATTAATTTATTTGAGGTTCTATTTATTAGGTTTGTGTGATTGAAGTGGTGGAGCTGGGTGTTTGGAGTTAGTGTTGGAATATTATTTTAGCTTCTTGAGGTAAGTAATCCTCTGTTATTGTTGGTTCATTTTTATTCCTATCGAATCGCTTGAAATTATAAATATTTATTTATAGCCATCATGTTCTCTTAAAATAAAATATGGGTCAAGTATAAAATAGTATCAAAAATTATTTGAAAATTTTGTGAAACTATTTTGAAAGTGTGTGCCAAATATTTATTCTAAAAATATCGAACACTTTATTTAAAAGGAGTTTATTGTTTGAATTTTAAATATCACTCTAGTCTGACTATGATTTGAACCCTAGCCAATGAGGGTTATTTATTGACACAGAAACTAGTTTCTTTTGGGACTTTACCACTAGCCTATGTGTGGTTCTGGGCCTTGTCACGAGCTAAGTGATCATAGTTACCAAGATTTAAGTTTTGTGAATCAAATTATTGAACCACCGATTTGAACAACGAAATTATTTTGAATTATCTTAATGTCTTTTTCAATTAAAATGTATGGCTACACTGTTTATTTTCAACTATGAAACCATCTTACAAAATAATAGTTCCTTTATTGAATTGTAGCAAAAATATATTTATTGGTTATCAACTATTTTTTTTGTATACTCGATCCAGCTAGCAATGGTGGTTGGTTATTTGCTGAGCTGTCTAACTTACCCTTATTTTATTTTATTTTAGAACTATAAGGAATAGAGTTGCACGGGTTTTTACTTGAGGGAATGCCGAGAGTAGGACTATGATTTTAAGTTACTTGGATTATTATTTTGCTAGTGGATTATATTAGTGGACTTGGTGGACAGTTTCATATGATAAAGATTGTTTATTATTTATGGATTTTGACATTCTGATAATTAATGGTTCAATTTGAGTATTTTATATTGTTGGTTTATTTGATTGAAATCTTAGTTTTACATGCTCACTTAAATGAGTGTGCGGCATTGTCACGGGGCTTGGGACGTGACACACACATACCTAAGTTTTCGAACTGAGACGCGTTGGTTGTGAAGGACAGTGGCATTTGGCACAAGTCATAGGTTTCCTAATTTTTCCAAAAGATTAAGTGGCGACTCTGAGTCTAATGATGTAGCTCATTTTTTGCCATTTATTGTGATTAGTGAATTTTCTATCAATTTGCTAGGTTTGGACTCTCATTCTATTTGACATTGCACTTGTGAAACCAAACCCGAGGGTTCAAACTGGTAGGGGCGCTCAGAGCAATTGAGCAATTGAAAAAGCGAGTAGTTTGTTGACTTGTTTCAAATGGACATAAGGTCAGTGAGCTAACTTGTTGGGTTGAGGAGGGTCTGAATAGAAGAACAAAATTGGTTAGATATTTGATTATAAGATTAAGATTAAGACAAAGTGAAATATTTTCTAAGTCTGAAGCGACCCTCGCCTAGGTTCAAGAAATCTCTTGGGAAAGAGGTGAATATTGTCTTCTAGAGCAAACTCCCAATTGCCTAAGACAATGAGGTAATCATCCCAACACCCTTGTTGGAATTAGGAATATTGACAATGAGTTTAAACTTCTTGGGCTGAGGTTTTAGGTAGAAGTTTTGCTTTTCTTAGTGGATAGATCGCACGTGGTATAATAGTATTGGACATCTCTAAGGGTAAGTTTTTTTTAGGGTCGCGCAGGTCGGTTTTTGGTCTGAGTCAAAAACCGACCCGACCTATTGCGGGTTGAAGAAAACAGACCCGCAACCGCCCGCGATGCGGTTCGCGGTTTGTGCGGGTGGGTCAGTTGGTTGTGCGGGCGGGTGCGGTTCGGTTTGCGGTTTGGGCTTTTTTTTTAAAATTGGGCTTAGTTATGATATTAATTTGAACAAATTTGACATGTTGTTGGGCTACTTTTTAAGCATTTTTTTATTATTTATGGAAAAGTTACAAATTAAATTTCATGATAACATAAATGCCCATATAATGATATAATAAATTTTATATTCTTCCAAACATTTTTTAACATAAAAATCCCAATGGAGATGGGATTCGATTCATCTAATATTTCTATCAGGACATTTTATTCATAATCTAATTGGCATTATTCATGGAAATACGATAATATTATTTGTTTGGAAATAATCATTCAAAAAATAATGAAAGTAAATACTATATACTTCCATTTAATCTAGAAATTTATAAAATGAGAAAAAAGAGGGTAATATATAAAATGTTGAAAATAAAATAAAATAAAATAAAATGTTGAAAATACTGTCATTAAGCAAAAGTTGAGGCAAACAGATCAACTTTGAAATACTGTAATTCAAATTATTTTTTATAATTTTAAAGATGTTTTTGTTTAAGCAGACCATAATTTTTGTGGTTGAATCCATTGCTCAAAGAGAAAAATCTTGAGAACAAACAGATCAGATCAGATCAGTTCAACAAAGAGATACCAAAGTTGAGGCAAACATATCAGATCAACATCAAGTAGAGACATGTTACAAATACTAATAGATTAGCTTGCCAAATCAAACAAAGAGCCATCAATCGAATGAAAAAGAGGCCGATCAAAAAAAAAATCGAATGAAAAAGAGAGAGAGAGAGAGAGAGAGAGAGAGAGAGAGAGAGAGGTTGATTTGCCGATCGCCGATGTTGCTTTTGCCGATCGCCGCATCTCACCTCGCTTGGCTGCTTCAGCTGCTAGGGTTAGTGCTGCTAGCGAAGGAAGGAAGGTAATGAAAAGGGGGAGAGGAGAGAGAGACGGGTTGGGCAAAAAATAAGAGCCTAAACCTAATAAGTAATAAATAAATAAGGTTTATTTTGTATATATATATAAAAAAAAACATTAACTCGCGGGTCGCGGGTCGCGGTTTGGGTAGGGTCAGAACCGCAACCCGACCCGAACCCGATTTTTGGGAGGATTTTTGACCCGCACCCGCCCACCTACCTACATCGAAACCACCCAAAAGGGTGCGGGTAGGGTAGAGTCGGGCGGTTTGTGCGGGTGGGTGGGTTCTATGCCCAGCCCTAGTTTTTTTCTATGTCGATGGATTAGTTCAGCTGCATCCATGATTGTCCTAAAGATATTGATGGCTAGTTGTATGGGGTTAAGCTTATAAGATTGCATGACTTCTCGGAACAGAATGTTGAGGGAGAATCTAATGCCATCTTCGACGATGGCTACAATGGAGAAGGGTATGTAATAGTCACCAGGCATTATAGATTCATTCTCACTAGCCAGACATATCTGGATGTTGGTTGGAATGTTGAAATCTCATTGTAAGATCTCTTGTTTGGTGGGAGAGTATACTCTTTGACTATGCATTCCCATGATGAGTATGTGTTCTTTTCAAAGGGATTTTTGGGGATTTCTAATAGAATTTCTAAGTTTTTAGTTTCTTTATGGAGATTTCAAATATTAAACCTATATTTGGGTTAGAGAGTGCAAGAAATCGAATAAAGGAACTCGAAATATATGAAGAAATGAAGAACAAAAGCAAGAATTTGAAAGAACCAAAAGGCTAGGGTTGTGGTGACTTACAGGTGGAATTGAGCGAAATAGAGATAAGATTCGAGATCGCCAAAGTTAGACAAGTTGATTGATCGAAACAAAATAATGATTTACTTACTAGAAGTGACTACCGGAGAAATGGTAGGGGCAGGTTTCAAACGAACAACAATTGAGATTTAAGAGAGAAAAAGTCTAAAGAAGAGAGAGAGAGAGAGAGAGAGAGAGAGAGAGAGAGAGCACTTGAAGAAGTGAAGAGATAGAGAGAGACAGATAGACAGACAGAGGGATTTTGGAGGAAAGAGAAAAAGCAGCAAAAGAAATGATTTCAATTCTTCGAGAACTATGTTGACGGTTGACGTTAGTTGAAACAACGTCTGGTAGAGAAACGACATCTGATAAGCCATTCGTTAGATGTCATGTGGTAGTGGTAGTTATGGTATCAAGCTTAAGATTTGACATGATGAGACACTTGAGTTCTTTTCTTTTGAGGCCGACAATTCATGATCTCAGTCGGGGGAAATATCCATCAGTATGTGTTTTTAGCTGCCATATTAGGAGAACGTATATAGTAGGTCCTATCACCTGTATTGCCGAGGTGATAAGAACTAGGGACGGTTGTGAGTACATAATTTTGAGTTATCTGCGTGGCCTTGGTTGTTAGCTATGGTTGCACAGCAATGATTAGCCAATGTATGATTAGATCATATCGGAATCCATGATATTGAAAGAAGGACTAGAGTCAAAGGTGATGGTAGGTATTTTGTTTGGCTGAGATAGGACTATTGAAAGAGTTTATCTTATTCAAACCAGAGGAGTTTTCGATAACAGTTAACTTTAGAAGGCATCTCCATAAGTCTTATAAAATGAGACTTCTAGAATGATGAGGGCACATATTACTATAAAAGGTAGGCATTCCCGTGGATCTAAGGGACGTTTTAATTGAGAGTTAATTACTTAAGTTAATTATCTTGTGAGATATTGCAGGTTGTGGACTTCATCTAGGCCTATGCTCTTTCAGCTTGGTTCCCGGAATCTTGGAGCTAAATTCACTAATTGTGTAATTATATTTTAACACACAAACTAATGTAATGTTATATTTTAACTCACACAAGATAATCAACTTAAGGGGTTGTTTGGGGTGTCTTAAATAAATGTACTTTTTGTCTTTTTAGACTAAAAAATTGAGGTTGAAAATATGAATATTTGGGTTAACTTTTTAATTTTTTATGGAAAAATGTGTAATAAAAAATTATAAAAATTAGTTTGTAGGAAAAAATTAGAATTGGGAGTTGTGCAGTCGTAATTGTTAACTTTTGATGAATAGTGATAACTTTTTAACTTTTTGAGTAACTTTTTATCTTTTTGACTTTTTTAAGACTTTCCAAACTTGACCTAAATCTAATTTAAAAAAAAAAAATACTATTTCGCCTTAATTTAGAAAAAGCCCCATAAAAGAAGTTCGGTTCGCACCGGCCTGCGGGATGGAAAGCTTACGACTTGCCAGAATAAAAACCCTACCCTAGTTTCAACCAGTCTTGACTGCTTGCCTTGCTTTCGTTAGTTTCAAATTTCAATTAATCTATCCCCTGCTGTTGCTGTTGTGCCAATTATATATCCCAATCTGACTCGATTAGCTTCGAATTGAACCCCCAAAAGCAAGGGTTGATCGATTCCAGACTGTTCTCACCAATGGAAGACGAGCAGGTTCTCTGGCCATCAACAGACTCCAACTCCAACTCCAACTCGATGGTATCAGCGACGCTTGGTCGAGTGATGAGCACTCTGCTCAGTGCCCGTCCCAAGAAGCTTCAAGACGCTATTTCTCGACTCCACTCTCCTCCCAAAAGAGGCTCATTTGGTACGTTTTTCAAAGCCAAAACATTTCACAGAGAGAGAGAGCCAATAATCTTGAGTGATCTTTACAACTTTTGAAGAAAGACAAGTTTACTGAAATTTGGACAGAGAATTATTAAAACTTTGAATTTGTTCTTGTATGTTATTCAAGTTATGAAATAATCTTAACTTGGTATTATTGCATTATTGCAGTTACTTTGGAAGAATCACTGTGGATTCTTCACACCTACGTTAGAGAAGCAGCTCAGAGGGAGGAGTCTTTGGATGAAATCCTTGTTCCCATTACTCAACATGTACATCAACTTTCAGAATTCATTCTTGTTTGTCCTTTCTATTTCAAGTTAGTTAAATATCAAGAAGAAAATATAATTTCATATTACCATTTTAAGGGAGTGATGCAATTCTGAAAAAAAAACACAAACCCATTTCTCATTTCAATTTAAAAGTCATTTTAATTGATGTACTATACCAATGTAATTTGGAAATTTCTTTTTATCCTTTTACATTGCTGTGAACTCTCTCTCTCTCTCTCTCCCTCTCCCTTTTTCCTTGTCTCTTTCTTTGGGTTTATGGGGATTAAAATTTCTACTCCGTCACAGCACTGCACCCATTGTTTTCCCAATCCTTTTACCTGTTGCAAGTCCCTCCCTTCTTTATTCACTAGAAGTTTTTGCCTATTTGTTTTTAATAATATCAGTTTCTTTAAATTTTGTTTATAATTTGTTATTGATATCCTCTTTCGTTTTTTTAATTTTTTAATTTTTAAATTTTTCCCCAGTCATTGAAACACAAGGAATCAAAGCATGGTAACCAAGCAATGATACTTTTTAATTGGCTTTTTCAAGATGAAATTATTTTCCAAGCTCTTGCAACAAATCTTGTCGGCATCATAAGAAGAAAAGAGGACCGGTATATTGCCCTTGGCTGGTGTATACTTGTGCGTGGTCTTGTAGAGTATGAGATTACCATGAAACAATTTATAAATAATGGTAATATGACAAGTTCCTTTTTTTTTTCTCCCCCCTCTATATTTGTATAATTGATGTGGTTGAAAGTTTCTAATTCTTGAGATCATTAATGTACTATTGTTTTTATTTCATGCAATAAGGATATCCTTTCTTAAGATGTGCATGGAAGGTGTTTGGGTGGGGACAACCCTCCTCCCACCTTTTTATGAATCAAACCTAGGCAAACGCCACAAACCCTCCATAGGGAGAATGAGGTGGGGCTGCTGGCCTTAATTAACTGCATGTGGAATAATTATTTGAACTTGATCACTTACCATATATGTATATGTTGTGGTTTCACTGAAATTATTGCCGATGTTAATATAGGATTCACGCAGCCAACTCCATGGCTGGTTGAGTTGAGTTGTCGTCATCATCATCATAATAGTATATTTGATCTAGATCAGTAAATGTATGTAGCAATGTTATACAAAATAATGTTAGATTTGGAGTGGGGTGCGCATGTGGTGGGGTAGGGGTGTTTAATTGAGATGCGGGGGTGGTTTAAGTGGCATTGTGGGGCTGATTTTGCTGGCAGCTGCTTTGGGTTTGTGGTGGTGGCTTGGGTGCTGATGCTGGTGGACTAGTGGATGGGTTTTGTGAATGTAATTACTCTCTCTCTCTCTCTATATATATATATATATGTACTCTGAGTGTTGTGGTTTTTAGTTTTGGTGGCAATTATTGGTTTGATGGGTGTGGCGGTGGAGGGTAGAGGTAGTGGATTGCTGGACTCGGGCAAGGGATGGAGAGGCATGGATAGTGGAGTGTTGTGGTGGTGATGTTTCTTGGATTTGATGGTGGGGTGGAGGTGTGGTGGTTCTGTGGAGAGAGAAGGGGGCATGTGCAGCTGGCGGTTGTGATATAGTGATGGTGATGGTGATGGTCATGGTGCTTGAGTTTGGGGGTGGGGTGGAGAGAGGTGCATGCACGAGGTAGAGGTGGTACAAGTTGGTTGGGAATGTTTAGCAGAGGTTTATGATTGTTGATGTATTCCAATTAGTTATAGACTAAGCATAGAGGTGAGGGAGAAAATCAGTGGATTATGGGTTTTCTGGTAGTGGAGTTAGTGATGGTGGGGTCAATATGGTGTTTGTGTGGCAAGTTTGTGGACAAGTTGGAAGGGAGGGGGGTGGGGATCATAAGATGATGGTAGGAGGTTGATGAATGAGTATGACGTGGTATGGTCAATCTTGTAGTTTTTAAAATGCTCTATTATGTCAAAATATGGTGGGAAGATATAAGTATATATTTTTAGTTATAGTTTGTATAATGTCGATAAATAATTTATAGTATAGCATACATCTAAGGGCGATTCTTTTTTGAAAATTCCTTGGATTGCCTTGGGGCCTATTTGGTCAATACAAAGTGACATTTCTGTAAGCTAAGTGGGTGATATTTCCATGGATTTTCCAAAGTGATCATGCATACAAAAAGTCAAATTGTGTAAGGGCTCAATTGGGAAAATTTAAAGCCTAAGGGGCAAAGTGGCAAAGTGAGAATCGGTCAATATATTAACTATGTGAAGTGATATTTACCCTTTAGATTATTAGAATTTATGCTCTTTTGTTTATGTACTTTGTTTTTCATAATTAGGTAGTGTCTATTAAATTTGGATTGTTTTGTTTTTTTAGCTTTGTGATGTATCAATCATTGTCAATAGAAAGACAGGGAAAACCTTTAGGGCATCTCGAGGTCTAAGATAAGTTGACCCATTATCTTCTTCTTCGTCTTTTTTTTTTTTAATTTTGTTTTGTCTCCCTGTTTATCTTGGTGGTAGATGTGTTGGGGAGGTTGATTGATAGAGCTCGGGAGGTTGGATTAGTTGATAGGTTTGTTATTGGATGGGACAAGATTTGCATGCCTCATTTACAGTATGTAGGTGATACAATTATTTATTATTATTTTTATTATTGGAATGAACCCTTTTACCTCCTTCATACTATTCCCAAAGAAAATCTCTTATCAATTTCTCAATATTCCTCGCAATGCTAATCGGAATTTTGAATTGGGAAAAGAAATAGGAATAGAGCCTAATACGGATTGTACCAGAGTATATCGTCTCCCTCTAGACAACAAAGCTCGCTTCCATCTCTCCAATCTTTTCCCAATTTTGACAAGAATAGGCTCCCAAAAGGACGTCAGTCTATGATTTCCCATGGAAGCCCCGAGTATTTGAGAAGAAAGGATTCAATGGAACATCCCAACATATCCCCCACCCTTTGCACATAGCTATCTCCCAGATTAATACCCACAACACTACTTTTGCTAAGATTGACCTTGAGGTCCGATACAATTTCAAAAATTCTCAAAATATTTAGCAAAGTACTTACTTTACTTTCCTCCTTTGATGAGAAAAATATAATATCATTCGCAAATTGCAAATGAGTGACTCCAATTCTATCTTTTCACACCACAAAACCCTCAATGACACCGCATCCTTATCCCTAGCTTTGTCAATAATCCGACCCAATACATCAACGACTAGAATAAACAAAAATAGTGATAAAGAATCCTCAGCCTTGCCATTCACAATGACTGACATAGTGCATGACGACAAGCACCCCCAAATCTACCTTCTCCACCTAGATCTGAACCCTTTCCTTTTCAAAATGAAATCCACAGAGCCCGAATCAACTTGGTCATATGCTTTTTCAGAATTAACCGTAAAAACAACACCCTCCTTATGTAATCCCCTATACTCCTCAACTACCTCATTAGCCACTAAGACAACATCCAATATCTGCCTTTCCTACACAAAGGCACCGTGTGTAGAAGAAATAGTTTCCCCAAGGACCACCCTAAGTTTCTTAGAAAGCACCTTTGTTAGAATTTTGTAGAGTGATGTGACAAACTCTTGGCCCTGCCTCTTGCCTTATATCCGGAAACAACTCCTCTCACCCTAAAGTATAAAAAAATCTGTCCAACCTACAACACATAAGATTCTCCTGAAGATTAGGCCATGTGAACCGAGCATAACTCAAGGGAAGATCAATCAAATCACACGCCCTTATAAAAGAATCAAGGTCCCACATACTGCTATTTGTGGAAACCCCATCGAGTTTTTCCGAACTAAGCCCAACCACATTGAAATCCCCACCCACACACCAATTAGGAGAACACGGCCCAAATAAACCCGCCAACTCCTCCCATCGTGCCTAACAACTACTAGGCTTGTTGGGACCATAAACCCCTGTCAACCAACATTTCTTGTTATCCCGGTTCCTAAATCTAATGGACAATGAAAAAACCCCAACAATTGTCTCACACTCCGATACAACTATTTTGTACCATATAATCAAAATTCCTCGCGATCTCCCACTAGAAGGTAAAACAACCCATCTCTTAAACCGGGTTCTCCAAACACTCCTAATGAAAACCCTATCACAATCCTTGTACTTCGTCTCTTGAAACATCAGTATATATGGTTGATGAACTTTCAAAAACTCTTTAATTACCGCCCTTTTCCTACGGGACCGCAGTCCTCTAACATTCCAACTCAAAATTTTCATCGACAACCAACATCACCCCTTGTCTCTCATAATTGATGCCACTTTCAAGATTCCTTAGTTTCCTCATCCCTTTTCTAAGCCCTGAACTTCTATGACTACTACCCCCTGATATGTAAACCCCACACTCCTAGACCTAGGCTTCTTTCCATTGTTCCTAACTAGTGACAGACCAAGAGTGTAAAGCAATTGTACAAAGTGAGGCACTTTTCCCTCCTCCAAAGGGAAAGACACATACTTGCTCATTTTTCTCAACCACATCTCAGATTCATCACCACCATTCCCAAGAACATTGCTCTTCTAAAGCCTATGATTAGTAGACACTTCCATCGGAAGATCATTCCTATGGTTATCCATGTTAATCGTCTGTGGGTTCGACCTATCACTAGTAGAGGACCTACTCACAGATAACTGAAGAAAATTATCATTCTTTGTAAAAAACACTCTACTAGGATGTGAGAAAAAAGGACCCAAGAACTGACTCAGATTGAATACACTGAAGATGATTAGGAAGTGAAGAGTTCATATTGTCCCTGTCAAAAGAGTCAACATACTTTTTCACAAGAGTCAAAGACTTTCTCACCCTTAGGCCTCACAGTGTGCTTAGAACCAGAAGAATTTGAAGCTTAAACCTTTTCTCTGCATGATCAATCTTTTCAGAGTCGAAGGCCTTCTCACTGTCTAGGACCTCAGTGAATCTTGCGCAAGAAGGTGGCAGAATCTCATCATCCTGGAAACTCCAATTCAATTTGGGATCAAAATCCTCCTCTAACAGTTAGTTATTATCTTCATCCTTTGGAAATGTTGACTCATCTGAGCTGTAAATTGACCTGTAGCCTTCAAGAGCTTGTAACACCTCATGGGTATTGTACTTTCCTTCCTCCATGTCCTCCACTAACTGATCTCTCCCAATGACCTCATCATCGAGTATTGCAGCCTCTCCTCCTACCTCGTGCTCAGCCATCAATATTCCGCATAACAGAGCATCATCCTTTGATCTGTTGACAATGTTTGCTAAGCCCAAATGAATTTCGGATTTGTTGAGGACTGATTTTGGGACCTCAGATATCTTTTGCCTGTCACCCAGTGCTTCGCTAGGCCTCGCACCACCCATTGACCTTCTTCTTCCTCCATCAAGTGTATCAGGCGAACAAGAAGCCCTAATCCGTGAAATATCATGATCTGACCCATTTTCCCTTTGGATGAAAGCCTGGGTTTGAGAAGATTGACCCTCTTGTCTTAATAATGGGCCATTGTGCTAATCCTCGTCTTCTATAATAACAAATGGGCTCATTTCTAATCTTGGCCCAACTTCTAACTCTAGCCCCTTTGCAAAGCCATGGGCTGAAAATTTGCCAGGCCCATTTGACGTTCAAAGATCATTTGGGCTCTGACCCTGAAACTTATTCAGCTCAATAAAATCCTCGTCTGCCCTTCTAACCTCTTCTGCATTCTCAGATAACATCTTGTTCGATTCAAGTTCCTTCGACACCTCGATTCCACCTCTATCTCTGACCCTCTGACATCCTACTGTTTCGCTTTATTGTATATACTGCGTGTCCTGCCCATCCCCTCCAGCGTTTCATCTTCCCCACCTCCGTTGCTGGATCTGCCTGATAAATCTTGCAGGAAAATCCATTGCCCACCTTCCTAACAGATCTTGACAATGGCTTAATGCGAACTTGAACAGAGATCCCAGCAATCTCCAACTCCATTCTCGCTGGCAAAAAGCCACAATCACAGCCTCTTGCCTTCAGTCTTGCTTCAAACAGGTTATCAAATGTTTTGGTTCTTCGATCAATCTCCAGTGAACCTCCACACTTCTTTCCAATCAACTCGATAGTCCCTTGATTCCACAAATTGAAGGGTAGATCACAAACAGCAATCCAACCTGCATACGATGCAATAACCTCCGAAGAACTGTGCTTATCTCCCATCCATTTCTCCACTGTCACTGCAATTCCTTTATCAAAGAAGTGCTAACAATATTGGCCAAAGGATTCCGCCTCCTCACTGTTTTTAGCAAAGAACAAAGCTCGGTTTAACTGGAATGGACGAAGAACAATAATTTGCTTAAGATATTTGCTCACTTCTCAATTTGATCCCAGCTGATGAAAAAATCACTTCTAGTACAGATCACAACTTGACCCATATCCAAATCATTAGATAATCTCTTGTTTTGATGATTCAGCTCTGAATAAGTCAACGTACTCTGTTTATCCCTGTTTTCTGACATTCATCCTGATCAACATGAGAAGAACTTCTTTGAGCCGCATTCATCAAACTCCCTCTCTGACTCTCCCCTTCCCTAAGCATTTTCCTCATATCCCCCTCCGTCATCTTATCATTGAAATCTCTATTAATAATTCTTCCAAGCATCTGAACAGTTTCTGCCCAACCAGAACCATTATTTCCTGCCGGAATCACTATGTTAGTGCATTTTCCCCCTGAATTCCATTTTGATAACTCTATGAAGATTCCTCTCTTGTTGCTGAACCTCTGTAAACAAAATACTGCTGATTTGCTACTGTATTTGCCGAAAAATCTTTCATCCTTGATTTTCCCCCATTCTTCTCTCAGATATTGCATTGCCCAAAAAACTCCTCCCAGATCAATCTTCAAAGAGAAACTTCATATTCGGTTCCTTTCAATGATCTCTACTAGCTCCCCTCTTGACGCTTCGTCAATCTGAATGATAATAATCTTGTGCTCAATTTTCAGCTCTGAATAATTTCCCCTGTAAACTCCCATCCTAGAGAACTCTGATAAAAGAATCGCACCTGCCTTGTGACAGCTGTGGTAAGTGTAGTGTTTTGATACCATGTTAAGTCACCAATTATTCCAAAATCTTAAGCTATTGGGAAATGGGCCCAATAATGTATATCAAGCTATCCAATAATTTGGTTGGAAAGGAATGCAAGGATATTTAAGGACAAGTTTGATGGCACAAAGGCATTGTAGGATAGTGTGTTACTTGGCATCATTTTGGGCTTCAGTTTCACCTGCGTTGAAAGGATTCCACGCCTTTTGATATATAGAGATTGGAGAGCTATTTGTGATGCCTAGTTTGTTTATTTGTTAGGCTTGGTGGTGTTTTTTTAATTTATTTTTATTTGAAGAGGACTGTAATAATATTCCTTTTGTTGTCGATCAAAACAAAAATAAAAATGTGTGGAGTGTTAACATCACTAATTGGCAAGATGTTTGGCACATGGCTGGCTTAGTGAGACAGCACGTGGTCTTGTGAGGTCTTGACACGAGCAAGAGGATACTGGGGCAGGGTCTTTTTATTATATAATCCTAACTTGAAAGATGAGGGTTGCCTAGATCAGAGGAAAAAGTTAGGTAGCGTTTGGTAGAGTTTTCTAAATATGATTTGAGAATAGAGTTGTATTTTGAATTTATGAGTTTTGGAATTATGATTTGAGTGTGGAAAATTTGTTTGATTACGAGTTTTGAATTGAGTTTTGGAGGGAGTTTTGAGTTTTTGAAATTAGAAAAGTTATTTGATTACAACTTATAACTAAACACACAACTCAAAATTCTATTCAAAGCTTATATAAAAATTTAAAAAATTTCGAAATTATCTGTTATTTATAATATAAAAATAACAGGTGCCAAAAAAAAAAAAACCCGAACACTGTTTCAGTTAACCGGTTGGACGTCCGGGTTAGTCAAATTTTCCCGCTTGGAAAGGAGTTTTCAAAAGTGGGTGTAGAATTATAATTTGAAAGCTCAAAACGAACGCCACACTCAAATCAGTGGGTGGAAATGTGTTTGGAACATAACAAAACACAACCTTAATGTTGCTGCTTTCTCTCTCTTACTCCTTCAATGTCACATTCTCTTCTCTTTTGTCCTTTTCTTTTCTTGAGCTTTTGCACATTTCTGCCTCCTTTTCCTCTTCCCTCTTCTACTTGATCATCAGAGCGAACATATGGTGTCATAAGTTGTTGATGCAACAACAAATCTCGTATAAAATGACAGTCAACTTCGATATGCTTTGTACACTCATGAAACACGGGGTTATTAGCAATGAAAATAGCAGCTTGATTATCACAGCTCTTGCTCATAGGAGTTGGAACACGAATACCAAAATCTTGCAGAAGAGAACAAACCCATAACATCTCAGAAGTGGTATGCACCATAGCATGATGCTCAGCTTCAACACTTGAACAAGCAACAATTGGCTGTTTCTTGCTATGCGAAGTAATAAGTTTACCTCCAACAAAGGTGCAATATCCAAGTGTAGAACGGCGGTTAGTCTGACTGCCGGCCTAATTAGCATCACTAATGCTAGTGTCAATCAAGGAAGAAGGATGATAAAATAAGCCTCGACCTAGAGCACGTTTGAGATAATGCAAGATACGACACACAACATCAAAATGTGGTTGACGAGGGGCATGCATAGTAAGATAAATCAACTTCCCAACTAAACGACAATACCGACCAATATCAAGAAACAACTCTCTAGTCTCACCATTAAGTTTAATCGAGGAGTCCGTAAGAGTATATCACTAGGACGAGTGCCCCGAAGACCAACCTCAACAAGAAGATCAAGAACATACTTGCGTTGAGAAAGAAACAAACCCCGTCCCAATCCCAAGAAAATGTTGCAGATTACCCAAGTCCTTTATGTGAAATTGCTTACCCAAATAAAGCTTCAGATCAACAATACCAGCGGAGTCACTGCCAGAGATGATGATATCGCCCACATAAACAATGAGAACAATAACCCCAGTAGATGAGTTGCGAACAAAAACAGAGTGATCCGAAGTGGAACGGTGGAAACCATATGTAAGCACAACGGTATTGAAGTGATCAAACCAAGCATGAGGAGATTGTTTGAGACCATACAAAGCCTTCCATAACTGACAGACCATATGCACATGACTATGAACAACATAGCCAAGGGGCTGATCCATATAGACCTCCTCGTTGAGATCGCCATGAAGAAAGGCATACTTTATATCAAGCTAATATAAAGGCTAAGATTGACTAACTGCAACAGAGAGGAGAATCCTAACAGAATTAAGGCGAGCCACATGGGAGGTCTCAAGATAATCAATGCCATAGGTTTGAGTATAACCTTTGGTCACAAGATGGGCTATAAGCTGCTCAACAGTACTGAGGGAAAGATTTGAGTTGAGATTAAAATTAGAAGAGCTAACTTTTCGGGAGCAAGTTTCTTGGGCTCAAAAAGCAAAGATCGAATGGTTGACGGAAGGGGATGTTAATTCAAAATTTTTTCACAAGGTTGCAGACAGGCAAAGGAAGAAGAAGTTCATTAAGAGATTGGAAGTAAGCCCAGGGGTGATGGTGGAAAGGGAGCATTTATGATTTTTATTCTAAGCTTTATTCGAAGGAAGATGTGAGTAGACCAGGGATTGAAGGACTGGAGTGGGGAACCATTGATCCAACAATTGCAACATGGCTTGAAAGGCCTTTTGATGAATCGGAAATTCGAGAGACGGTCTTTGATTGTGAAAGAGACAAAGCTCCAGTTCTGGATGGTTTCTCCATGGCGGTCTTTCAGGATTGTTGGGAGGTGGTGAAAGGGGATTTGTTGAAAGTGTTTTTGGAATTTCATGAGTCGGGGGTTGTTAATTTAAGAACAAATGTTACGTTCATCTGTTTGATTCCTAAGAAAGTAAATGCTGTAAGAGTGGGAGATTTTAGGCCTATCATTTTGGTAACGTCATTGTATAAGATTTTGGGGAAGGTTTTATCAAAACGACTGAGGATGTCTTTAGGGGATATAGTGTCTAGGGTGCAAGGGGCTTTTGTGAAAGGAAGAAAAATCTTAGATGTTGCATTGGTAGCAAATGAAGTAGTGGAAGAATATAGGAGTTCAGGGAGGGAAGGTCTTATTTTTAAGATTGATTTTGAGAAGGCATATGACCATGTGGATTGGCAGTTTTTGGATTTTGTATTGGACAAGAAGGGATATGGTGGGCGGTGGAGATCTTGGATTAGGGGTTGTTTGTCGACTTGCAATATGTCAGTCATAGTGAGCAGTGGCAGGGAATGCTTCTGACCACCGAGGACCCACTATCTCATTTTCTTTTTATTTTGGTGGTTGATATATTGAGAAGGATGGTTGATAGAGCTAAAGAAGCAAGTCTTTTAGCGGGGTTGGAGGTGGGGCAGGATAGAGTTAGTGTGACTCATTTACAATATGCGGATGATACCATATTTTTTTCCTTAGGGGATGAAAGTCAGCTACTTAATCTTTGTTCGATTTTGAGACTTTTTGGGATTATTTCAAGACTTAAGGTTAATTTGGAAAAAAGTAGTGTGGTGGGGATTAATATGCAGCAAGATCAACTTCAGAACAGGGCGTCACTTTTAGGAAGTGGTATAGAGTCACTTTCGTTTAAGTATTTGGGTCCTCCATTGGGGGGTAATCCTAGGAGTGAAGCTTTTTGGTCTCTTGTGGTGGAAAAGATTGGCAAGAGATTAGAAGGGTGGAGTAAGTCTTTATTATCACGTGGGGATAGATACACTTTGGTTAGGTCTGTTTTGAGTGGTATCCCTATTTATTATTTATCTTTGTTCAAGGTTCCGGTTAAGGTGGCAAGGTCACTAGAAAAGTTGATGAGGGATTTTCTTTGGGAATGGAAGGATGAGGGGAAAAAGGATCACTTGGTGAATTGGGAGTTAGTGTCATTACCTAAGGAGAAGGGGGGTTTGGCTATCGGTAATATTGTGGCTAGGAACATGGCTCTTCTTGGTAAGTGGTTATGGAGATTTTCCCTTGAGACTGATTCATTATGGCATTCGGTTATAAGAAGCAAATATGGGACTCATGACAATGGTAGAGATTTATGGGTGGTTTTGAGGGGTAATTATTGTGCTCCTTGGAAGTCTGTTTCTCAAATTTCACATGTTGGTCTTGTCATCTTTCTGTTCGGGTGGGCAATGGGGAACTTGTTCGATTTTGGGAGGATGTTTGGATGGGTCAGTCTTCTTTTGCTACCGATTTCCCACATCTATATCGAGTGGCTCGTTATCATAATTCTTCAATTGCGTCCATGGCTTGTTCACTTTTGGCTCCAATTTTCTAAAATTTTGATATTTCTAGGAATCTTAATGATAGGGAGGCTTCACAGTTGACTTCTTTATTGGCCAGAATTGATCATTTTTCTTTATTTCCTCTGTTGGAGGACAAGTGGGTTTGGGCTCTTCATTCGTTCGGGATATTTTCTTGTAAGTCTTTTTTTGATTACATCATTGATAATCCTTATGTTCCTCAGTTTCCTTTTTGCAAAAAAGTTTGGAAGGCTTTTGCTCCCTTAAAGGTAAAGGTGTTCATGTGGGCCTTGGTTCATGGAGGCATTTTGACAAATGATACATTGCAAAAAAGGAGACCTAATCGTTTTCTAAAGCCTCAATGGTGCATTCAATGCTGTAAAAATGGGGAATCTGTGGATCATTTATTCTTGCATTGTCCAATAGCAGTGAATTTATGGCATAGATTGTTTTCTTTGGGAAATGTTATGTGGGTAGCCCCAAAAAGGAGTACGCATATGCTCCTAGTGGATTTTCGCACTTTCAGACGATCAAAGAGAGCCAAAATGCTATAGTCTTGTGCCGTCTTTGCAACTTTTTGGGTTCTATGGAGGGAGAGAAATGCGAGGTTGTTTGATGATAAGTTTTGGGAAATGGATTGTTTGTGGGATAATGTTTGTTACTTAACTTCTTTCTAGGTGTCGAGGAACTCTTTATTTAAGGGAGTTCCATTTTTTTTGGTAGTTAGAGATTGGTTGGCGGTTTGTGATGTGTAGGATTTTGTCCGTATTTAGCTTGTTAGGGGTTTTCAATTTTGTATTCTCATTGTCTTTTGTTAGAGGATGCCTCATCCTCAATTCCTTTTCTAATTTATCAATAAAGCTTTTGTTGTTGATCAAAAAAAAAAAAAAAATCTAAATCCAATGACAACCAATAACAAGTTTCCTAGAAGGAATAGGTGTAAGTTCCCAAATTTGATTCTAATGAAGAGCACTCATCTTTTCATCCATAGGATGTTTCCAACCCGACATCGATATAGCCGGTTGATGAGATGGAATGGAAAGATAAGACAAGTTATATGCAAAAGAGTGAAAACTAGAGGAAAGACAAGCATAGGAAACAAAATTAGAAATAGGATGCTGAGTACAAATATGTTTATCTTGGCGCAATGCAATAGGTAAATCATCATCAGATGGCATAGGTAGAGGAGGGGTAGGAACCTCAAACACAGAAGATGAAGTAGTTGGGTCATAAGAAACCACGCGACGGACTTGGGACCGCTGATAAACCTGTAGAGGAGATGACGAAGAAGAATCTAAATCGACGGAAGATGACGGGGGAATAAAGGGCACCGAAAGAGTAGCAGTTGGAACGGATGTCTCCTCATGACAAGAGATAAGTTCCCCTGACAACTGCTGACTAGGTGAGAAGAAAAAAGAGGTGGATTCTAAAAAGGTATCATCGACACTAGTAAAGACTAACGAGACTAAGGGTGATAACACCGATAACCTTTCTGTGTATAGGAATGGCCGACAAAAACACATTTTCAAGCACGGGGAGTTAATTTATACAACCTCGGATCAAGGATATGGATAAAGGCCACACAACCAAAAGCATGAGGAGGAAGAGGAAACGGAGAACAATTGGGGTATAATTGAGAGAAGGGAGACTGATTATGTAAAACAAAGGCGGGCATGCGGTTAATAAGGGAACATGTGTAAGCACAACATCACTCTAAAATTGTTTGGGAATATGCATATTAAACATCAAGGTCCGGGCAACATCTAGTAAATAATGTCGGTGTTTCCGCTTAGCAACACCATTTTGCTGTGATGTATGAGCACAACTAGTTTGATGGATAGTACCACGAGCATCACAAAAAATATTCACAATATATTGCACATATTCTAAGGCATTATTAGACTGAAATATCTTAATGCATTTCCTAAACTGAGTAAATATCTCATTATAAAACTTAGAAATTATTTGGGGAAGTTAGATCGCTGCCGTAATAAAAATAACTAAGTCATCCAAGAATAATCATCCACAAAAATAACAAAATTAAAAAAAAAAAAAAATTAACAATAGGAGTGTGAGAAAGACCCCATATGTCTGTATGGACTAAATCAAAAGACGCTGACACATGACTAATACTACGACTAAAAAAAAAACTACGGTGATGCTTGCCGAGCTGACACGCTTCACATTCAAGTTGAGACAAATGGCTTAAATCCAGAATAACTAACTTACGGGTGACTTGTATGCCATTGCAAAGGAGACACTGTTGCACACAGAACAACAGAACTAGAAGGAGGAGAACTAGCAGTGTCCAAAAATATAAGCCATTCTTCTCATGCCTTGAACCAATCATTTTTTTGGTTTGGAGGTCTTGTAAAACACAAGAAGAGGGAGAAAAGGTTACAGAACAATGTAGAACTTTAGTTAATTGACTAACTGAAAGCAAATTAAAAGGAAAGGACGGAACATAGAGTCTAGAGGGTAAGGAGAGAGATGAAGTGGGTTGAAGAGTGCCTTGGTCACTAACAGGTCGGGAGGATCCATTAGCGAGTATAATATTACAGGTAACAGGACAAAGAGTATGAAAAAGAGAGGAATTACCAGAAATATTAGAACTAGCGCCGAAGTCTAAAAGTCAAGGTTAAGGGGATTGAGCCATACATGTAATATTACCTGAGCTAGCTAAGGTAGCAGTAGAAGATCAAGGAAAAGTAATACGAGAATTGACTATCTCTATCTCAGTAAGCTCACTAATCTGGGTGGTGAGTGCATCATTAGAATCAGTTGGGGAAGCACCTAGTCTAGAGGGAGCTAAAGTCGACTGAGAGGATGAAGCATCCATAACCTGATTCATATGATCAGGTTTACCATACTTTTGCCAACATAGAGGTTCAGAATGACCCAAGGAACCACAATGAGTACATTTTCGATCACCACGAGATACAGCACCAGTACCACGTCCACTGCCACCACGAGAATCATGAGAATGACCACCACGAGAACCACGTGAACCAGTATGGGATTCATGAGAACTAGTGCTGCTAGCAAAATTACCCCGAGGAGGCCATCGGTCACTATTGTTAGAGATCAAGGTAGAAAAGGACAAGGGTTAACCAGATGTGGAAGAACCCTGGCCCAAAGTAGAACGCAACAATTGAGAATAGGCTTAGCAGCAGAAGGTAAAGTCTCAATGGTGAGAATCTGATCTTTGACACTTGTAGATCATAATCTTAGCCCAAAAGTAAGGATGCCATCATAAACTCCTCCCAATACTTTTTTTTGTTAAGCCAAATCAGTCGTAAAAGGTCGATGCTGCAACAATTGATCCCACAAAGTCTTTAGGTCACTATAATAGTCAGGAAGAGGGGCCAAACTGGCGGGTAGCAAAGATCTGCTCATACAACTCATAAACTTGAGAGACATTATTCTGATTGGAAAACGACTTAGCAATGGAGTTCCAAATGGCCTTAGAGAAGTCACAAAATTCTATTGTAGTAGTAACATTAGGCTCCAAACTATGCCAAAGCCATCCCATAACACATGAATCCTCACTCAACCAATCATCATAGCCTTTATCATCCTCAATAGGTGGAAGGTCAGTAAGAAAACACAACTTCTTCTTGCCACGCAAGAAAATCTTAATCGCATGAGCCGAAGCTAGATAATTCAGAGCAGTAAATTTCTTAGTGATAATAGACTTGGGGAACTCATCGTTCTTAGTTATAGAAGATTTCACATTATGTTTTGAATCAGAGGATAATCAACCAACAAGAACAGAGTAGAGTAAGGAACTTACCAACCAATAGTATCCAGCAAGCAGCCAAACAGCCTAAAAGAAGAGCCAGAATGATCAACCAAGGCAAAACAAAGGTGCCAAACAAAGAAAATCCACCAGAAATTGGCAAAAAAATCAACCCAACAGCAACACGAAGCAAAAACAGACTCAAGGATAGCCTCCTAGGGCTATTTCGGTCCCAAGGAAGAGGTTTCAACAATCAAAAAAGTCTGCTTTAGGAGCTTTATCGCAAATCAGAAATGCGATACCATTAACTCGAAAATCTTTCAAAAATAGAAACTCACACCAGATGTTCTCAAAAAAATTCACAAAAATCACCATTGAGATCAGAAGAGGGAGACGACCAAGAAAGGTTTACCTTGTCCGTATAGTTTGTGATGTCATGCTGACGTCATCGTACGAAAGATGATGTCAACACGTCATTGTCACCTCAAAGGAATCGTGAGTGACTGAAGAACATTTTGACAAGGTTGAATTGACGCTTTGATACCATGTTGAAGTGTAAAAGTATGGAAAACTTTGATTAGGGCTAGAGAGAAAGAGAGAATGAACAAAGAGAAGACTGCTATTATTAAACGTATGCTTCTTGGTTCCTTTGATAAGCCTAAAACATCAGCAAATATATAAAATACAATACGACCATAATACCCTCACTCAACACAAAAAATAACATATATCACTATATATTCTAACAGTTAGGTTAGGCTGATTTGTTTGTTTCTATTTATCTAGTTGTGTGGTGCTTGTTGCATACTTAATTGTGTGGTGCTTCAAATTGCACTCACATAAATTTCCCACCCACTTTTTGTAGCAATCTTTTCATAAATTGTGGCTTTGTTAGACTACAACCAGGGATCCTTTGGAGTAAATGTGCTTATTAACAATTAAAAAAATTCCTGACAGATGCTTTCATCAAAATCTGGGTTAATTAGGCAGTGTAAATTTTGTCAAGGATCTTTTGGCCATGTCATCCTGGATTTACCAATCCGGCAGGTCAGAGCTTCAAATGAAGCAGGAATAATGTGGTTGTTTAATTGGGTTTTAATTTGGCCAACAATTTGTGTCTTACTTCTGCGATCTGTTATTGTTAATTGCGATTATTGTATTATCACCAGTTGGTATTTGGATGCGCTGTATAGCCTTCAGAGATATTCTAAATTTGTGATACCTGGATTTCAGATATTTTTTAACACTTGCAAGTTGGAATTTTGCCACTGAAGCAGAAATGACATCTGCTTTCCCTATACTGAACCCCTGTATGTAGAGGCCTTTGTTACAGAAAGGAGTCGCTAAGGGGCGAGTAATATATGAGCAATATGTTTAGTGTTGTTGTCAAATCTAATCCAATTTGTACTTGAACGTTGCCAGTCACCACTGTGTATTTTTTTCCATCATTCTGAGATTCACAAATTGTCAGGTCTCTGTCATTGTGAAAACATAAGTCGCCAAATGCTTTAGATATTCAATTATCATTTTTTGAGAAGTTTGATCTTCCTTCTTGTTGTTCAATATTCAAATAAGTTAATTTTGAAACAGAGTATTTCTGCCTAGTGGGCCAAATACTTAGGTTGCCTAGTGATCCCTTACCCATGACAGCTTTAGGTAAACTGGGAGTCAGGAGGATGGGCAGGGTTCAGAGATAATCTCTTGTTTTATGTGTACAAGTGGCTGCCCTTGGACTCGAATGTTTCATGCTTGACTGCCCAACTTTGTGTAAATGCAGCAAGCAATGGACCATTTGGAATACCTCCATGTGAATTTTTATTCATTGTTTATCTTCGGCTCTGTTGGTTTATTGTTTTTGTTCTGGAGTTTGTATGCTGTGGATGGATTTTGTTTTTGCACATTCTACTTGTTTTAAAAAATTTATTATCTAAAGAATGAACATAAATGTGATATTGGGGTCAACTAGTTTTTGTTTATTTATTAATAGAATGCAATACCCTTCTGCTCACCATTGGAAACCTGCCAACCACAGTAACCATATTTTGGGCATTCGTTTTTACTGAAAGGGGAGCATGAAGAGCTTTAGTTGAAAATTGAAATTTACTTTTAATAATTGTGTTTAAGCCATTTCAAACTAATGACATTTGTACTTTCAGTAGAAAGAATGGCAAAAGGGAAAAAATCCATCGTCTTCTAGTCAGTACATAGATCCTGATTTCTCAAAAGAAAATATAAATATGTTTGCATTTCTTCTTAGTTTTTGTTATGGAATCATATTTACAGTTGGCATTCTCCCTTCTCTGCGGAAGAGTAATGGATTGTTCCCCCTCCCCCTCCCCCCTGAATGCAGGAATAAAGGACAAGTATCGTTCATTACGGAAAATTTTTTCATCATGTATCAGTCATCTCATATCTATTGTATGTATTGGAAGGTATGTCTTTTCACATCAAAATGTGCCAGTGGCATTTGCTAACCAGGCATTTAGCTGCAATTTGAAGGAAACCTTTTTTTTTTGTTTGTGTGTATTGCTTCAGTATTTGTTGCCTGCTCTGATTCACCAGTTGTTTCGAGACTGCCTTATAATTATAACTGCATTCTCTCTTTACCACGCTCAAGCTGCATGGATTCCTAATAGGTTGCCTTTAATTGAAGTTCAAATTCTACACACTACGATTTCTATTGTTTGTTTTGCCATTTATATGATAATTTGCTTCTCATTTTGGCCTTCCCTCAATGTTTTGGTGTTTATTTTTAATTTTTTTTTTTTTTTGGGGGGTGGGTTGGTGGCCTTTGGGTTAGCAGTATCTGGTCATCTCTAAGTTTGAGCCATTAATATTATCTGGTGAAGTGTGAGCATGCTTGGATAAAGCATTTTGGAATTAATGACTGTGTTCCCACCTGGAGTGGCCTAGTCTCAATTTGCAGATGAAGAGGGCATAGAGAGCTACAAGGATATAATTCTAAAATGGGGACAACTCTGTCTGGACTTGAAATCCTTACTTTGTTGTTAAACACTAATTTAATATAAGATAATAAGAAAACAATCACCTCATTCTAGATACTATAAGGACCCATACAAGACAAGGACAACTGTATACGTAAAATCCTTACCTATTGGTACGCACTGAATACAAGTTAATAAGAAAAGAACACCTCAAGCTAGAAATGTCAATGGGTTGCTAGCAACAATTTTAGAAATATTTTAATTTTGTTACGAAAAGATGAGTATACTTAATCTTTGATATGTACTTGCCAATATGAAAGATATCCTTGTGATAGAGGAACACAAATATTTTTGTGTTCAAATGTATGAAGCTACGGACTTTGCAGATGCTACACACCTAGGGGTATAGTGTACCACATCAATGCTTCTATTAGTCCTTCCATTCCGTGATTTGGCACTTGGCGTATGCAATATGGGATTGTTTTCGTTTCTTTGGAAGGAGGATGTGTTTTATGGTGGTGTGGAAATTCTCATTGAGGATTGATGGTGGAACATGTTTTAGACCTGTTCAATAGGAACCTGCAAATCAAGTTTCAAAATTGGGTGATATTTTTCTTGGTATGGTTTCTTGATGGTGGATGAGGGCAGGAAGTGGACTAGAAGCCTAGAATTACATTTGCTTGGGTAAGACTGTTACAGATGTTGATGGAAGGGGTCAGGATTGGGGGATTGACTGATGTTGAGGGGACTTTGTAAAGCTTGCTAAGCCATGTGATCTCATGAATGTGACATCAAATGGGTGCCTCAATAAATACATATGAGCCAATCAGTCATCTAAAAAACATGCTAGTGTTCTACATCCATCACATATCATGGGACCCATTGTGGTGGAACTCTTGGATATGCGTCTAGTTTTGGTAGATTTAGGCTTTTTGGCTTAGGAAATATGAGTGACGATCTTTGTCTTAGCGTTGATGAGAAATGTTCATTTCGGATTGGAAGTAAATGAGTTCATTGCTCAAGCAATTTGGATAACTCTCAATGTAAACTTTCTTGTTGCATGAGTCAGGGAGAATGTTGTGTCAACTTGTTGATGTGTTGATATCTTTGTTCTTGAGTTCTGGGTTCATCCATCCTTTATTGAAAATTTTATACAAAATTGACTTAAATATTTCTCGACTTATTAGTTGGTGAGACAACTCATTTTGTTGACATCTTGGTAGGATTGGCAACTTATGTTTACAAACATCACGCAGCTTATTAAATTAGTTGTTGAACATTAAGTTAGAGTGTGGGTGTTTGTGTTTCTGGATGAAATTTGCTGGTAGTTTTATTCTCTATTCTTAAGTAGTCATCCCTTGGCTTACTGATGATATGATACACTTGGTTCTACTATCTTGGTTAGTTAATTCTTTGACTGAGTTTATCCCGTGTCCCACATTTCCAAGATCAAGGCAATTACACTGGTTGTGCCTCTCCATGGCAATTGGCTCGGTGTTGATCCGACCGAGTTATGCTAGGAAATATCCATCAAACGGTATCCATCGCGTGATTTCCTTTGAGCAGTGTACACTGATTGGCCTTCACCAAGCTGATCAACAATCTATACTCAAGGCACCTTAGTACTACTACATCAAATCTAGGCTGGGAGTAGGGCCTATGAACCTTCATCAAGGACTTGTGGTTTGGAGGTGAGACTTAGAGAGTTTAGGGATTGGTAAGGCTGCCTGCCTCACCCTCACTTGGTTGAACCTTGACTGACCATAAAGAGAGAGAGAGAAGAAATGTGATGATGTGACACCTCGAAGGATCCTGCAATTGCAGAGCTTTGATACAACGTTTGAGGATGAACATAGCTACGTACTGCAGTCCTATGAGATGACCTCTGAGGTTTGATCATGGGCATAGTAAGTAGTTGGGAAGCCTTTGGTTTGTCAAGTCCAGGGGTTAATAATCCACTTGTCCGCCAACATGGTACATTGTGCTTTGGCTAAGCTGACCCCCATGACCTTCTTCATGCATGCAAAATAACACAAACATGTTATCAATTATCTCCCAACAAGCTAAGAAGGTCTATCTCTAGTTTGTACTATTGTCACCCTCTCTTCTTCTAGAGAGCCGCCTTAGCTCTCACCAACTCCACCTCCAATGGTACCTGCTGTCTCAATGCCTGCCATCCTTCCTAGAAGATCCTATGTAAGGGCCAAACATCCACACATTTGAAATATGATGGCTTTAGATTGAGCATGGAAGCACATGAGTTGTGCTTTTGCTATATTCTTTCAATATTTAGGCTTTTAGATTTGGTTTTGGAATCAATTTTGTTCTCGACTTAGTTTAAAATCCCTAGACTTGGACTTATCAAAAAATAAAAAATCCTAAACTTAGAATTTTCATACATTTAGGTGCTGTCTGGTAACATGTACAATTTATTGTTTGTTATTTATAGAAATATTAAACAAAAGCATGTTAGGTAGTACACGTGTCTTAAAATTTTGTTTGGAAAGCAAGTGAAATGGGTGATTGGCGGGAAGTGGTGATTGAAGGTGTTTGTTGACAATCGTAGATTGTGGCCGGATGTGGTTTTTTACTGTGCGAAGGTGGTTATCGGAGGTTGTTGCCTACGACCGAAGGTGAGTAGCAGTAGTCAAAGGTGGTTGCTAACGGTTGGTCGCCAGATGTGGTGGTCAAAAGTGGTTTCTAGTAAGAGTATTAGCGAAAGGTGGTGGTGGTTAGTAGTGGTTGGTGGTGGTTGGAGGAGGTCATCGGTGACGGTGTTGGTAATGAGTGCGGTGGGTGAAGGAAGGGAAAAAAAAAACTTTTTCTAAACAAAATGAAAATACATACGGTGGGTGAGAGGTGTTAGAGGTGCTCAGTTGTGGACCTTTATGAAGATGGCAAGCACTTCAATGACTCAATATCACTGGATGTAAAGGAGATGAAGACCAAGGCACCCTTAGAGATAGAGAGGGTAGTAGTGAGAGACCTCGAACACTTATTATTGGTGTACAAGATAGGTTAGTGCTCTTATCTTGCTATTATTAGTTTGTGATTATGATGATAGTGTTGATTTGTTGTGTTTGCGTTCATGATACCGTTATGTATGCTCTAGGAGTGTTGATGCTCAAGGAAGCTATGGACATGTGGCGAGCTTGTCGACTCGACAAACAGTGATGTTAGTCCTGCTGCTATGTTCTATGATTCAAGCCTTTGGGCAAGCTGCATAATAGGAACTCCAGAGGTATAGGAATGATGTCTCGGGGATTATATCAAGTGTGAGTGTAAGGTCAACGCCGTCTCTCTAAGTTTGGCCAAGGTGGAGCTGTCATCCTAGGAGAGACAACCAAGCGACTTTGATGAACCAATGATCTTATCCTTTACTTCACAATCCTCCAATGATACTGAGTGGGGATGCCTAGGCCTTGCTTCCAACCTAGGCAGCCAAGTGGTCTAGTAGAATGAGTGAGCACATAGGTGAGCCAAGGGCCCAGCCTAGCAGTCAAGTGAACATAGGTTAGTTAAGAGCCCAACTATGTTGTCATTGAGTGAGAATGAGTAGGGAGAGAGTGTTCCCTGTTAGAATGAGGCATGAAGGACCATGGCTATCTAGTGCTCCAAGTGAGTCATGGTGCTGCCAAGTGAGCGAGCTTACCTTTACTACATGAGCCATGTCGAGCTCTTCATATTTTGGCTCATTTGTCTTGGAGCTCCTATGATTGGGCGGCAACTGCACTAGTAAACTCCGTACTTGGTTTGCCTGTATGCCCTTTCTTAGGCTAGGCATACAACCCTAGGGGTTATGGTGTCTTGGGGGTTTGCCATTTGTGGGTGTGATAGTGATTATGTGGCGCCCGTAGGGCTAGCCACATTTAAGTTCTTGCTGAGTCATTAGTGTGTCTTAGTTGTCTAGAAATAAATAAAGAGAAAATTATATTACTTGAAGTGAAAAGTAGGATTAAACAATATGAAGTTACAGAACCTCGGGATATGCAAAAAAACCTTTGATATAGTGAACGTTATTAGTGCATACGCCCCCCCAAGTAGGATTAGATGATCAGACTAAGAGAGATTTTTGGAACCAAATGGATAAGGTATTACAGGAGATACCCGTAGAAGAGAACCTAGTTATAGGTGAAGATTTCAACGGCCATATAGGAATAGATAAACTAGATTATGAGAGGGTGCATGGTGGGTATGGCTTTGGTGATAGAAATGAGGCTGGAGGGAGTAGTTTAGATTTTGCGTTGGCTTTTGACCTGATGGTGGCCAATACTATGTATAAGAAGAGAGAGGAGCATTTGATAACATTTAAGAGTGGGTCAATTAGGAGCCGAATATATTACTTTTTAGTAAGAAAAGTGGACCGTCTAAAATGCAGCGATTGTAAGATGATTCTTGGAGAGAGCTTGATGTCTTAACATAGGATTTTGGTACTAGATCTATGCTTTAAAGGGCAATATCGAACTAGGAAGGATAGTGGGCATTGTAGGATGAGATGATGGGACCTAAAAGGGGATAAACTGGAAATATTTAAAAATAAAATGAATAAAGAAGGTACTTGGGACTTGAAAATGAGGCTAACACTATGTGGAATTCGATGACTAATTGTATGAGAAGAATCTCAAGGGAAGTTCTTGGAGAGTCGAAAGGAAAGTGACCTAACTCTAAGGGAACTTGGTGGTGGAAGAAGGAGGTTCAAGCGGTAGTAAAGGTGAAAAAAGAGTGTTTTAAAAAGTGGCAGAATGATAGAATTGAGGAAAACCTTAAGAGTTACAGATTGGCTAATAAGGAGGTCAAAAAAGTAATGAAAGGATAAGTTGAAAGCTTATGAAGACCTATACACTAGACTAGGTAGTAAGGAGGGAGAGAAAAGAATATACAAACTTGTTAAGATATGAGGGAGGAAAACGAGAGATGTTAATTAAGTTAAGTGTATCAAGAGTGAGGACTCTAAGATGTTGGTGAAGGATGAAGAGATTAAGGAGAGGTGGAAGAACTATTTTGAGAAGTTGTTAAATGAGGAATATGGAGGAAGGTCGAAAGAGGAGGAAGTAGCTAGTAATAAGGAAAACCAAGACTATAGGTTGTATCGCAAGATTAAGAAATTTGAAGTGGAGATTGCACTTAAGAAGATAAAATCAAATAAGGCTTTAGGACTCGATGATATCTCGAAATGTTTGGGTAAAAAGGGGGTTGCTTGGCTGACTAGGTTATTTAGCAAGATTTTATTGATTAGGAAAATGCCAGAGTGTAGTAATAGTATTTTAGTACCAATTTATAGGAATAAAGGAGATATCCAGAATTGCAACTATAGAGGAATCAAGCTGATGCATAGTCGATTGTGAGATATAATAGTGGTGAGAAGCAATTTAGATTTATGTGTGGTAGGTCAACAATGGAAGTGATCTATCTTTTGAGAAGAGTAATAGAAAAATATAGAGAAAGAAAAGAGACATTCATATGATTTTTATCGATCTTGAGAAAGCATATGATAGAGTATTTCGGGATATAATCTATTGGGTGCTAGAGAGCAAAGGGGTGACAAAAGGCTATATTGATGTGATTGGGGACATGTATGAAGGTGTGGTGACAACTATCAGATTGCTTGCTGAAGAGACAAGTGAATTTTCAATTACTGTGAAGTTATACCAAGGGTCAACCTTTAGTCCTTATCTTTTTGTTTTAGTTATGGATTAGTTGACGAGAAATATTCAAGTTGATGTGCCATGGTGTATGTTTTTTTGCAAATGATATCGTGTTAGTGGAAGTGACTAAAGGAGTTAATACTAAGTTGGAGACTTGGAGAGAAACACTTGAATCTAAAGGATTTAGAATAAGCATAACTAAGATAGAGTGCATGGAGTGTAATTTTAGTAATAGTAACAATGGAAGCAGAGGAGAAGTGAAGATTGAGAACCAAGAACTACCTAAGAGTGAGCATTTTCGTTATTTAGGATTGATTATCACAACGGCTGGGGAGATTGGAGCGGATATGGTTTATAGAATTAAGACGGGATGGCTTAAGTGGAGGAGTGCGTTTGGGGTATTATGTGATAAAAGTACCTACTAGACTAAAAAAAAAGTTTTATAGAACGATTATTAGACCAGCGATGTTGTATGGGACGGAATGTTGGGCAACTAAAAAATATGTAGATAAGATGAGTGTTGTTGAGATGAGGATGTTGCAAGTCTAGAAAAGGCAGAGTTAGGAATGAGTATATTCGTGAATGGGTAGGAGTAGTACTGATAGAAGATAAGTTGAGAGAGAATAGATTGAGATGGTTTGGTCATATACAATGGAAACCAACAAAGACAATAGTGAAGAAATGCGATATAGTGACGGTAGATGAAAGTGTTAGGAGGTAGACCTAGATTGACGTGGGTTATGTAGTAAATAGACATATGAATCTTTTGAATTTGACTATCCAAATGGCCGTTGATAGAGTCGAGTGGAGAAGAATGATTCATGTAGCCAACCCCATTTGATGGGATTTAAAACTTGGTTTGGTTTATGGTTTGAAGTTGAAGTGGAACCCATTATTCTCATTAATAAAACATAGTTCTGCACTAGAACTACTTGCCTAGTCTATCAAACTGTGATGAATATTTTTAAGGTAGGCTTGGTTTGATATTCTCTTATTGAGAGATAATGTGCCCTTTGGGCTGCGGGTAATGAGCTTGCCTAGTCTATCAAACTGTGATGAATATTTTTAAGGTAGGCTTGGTTTGATATTCTCTTATTGAGAGATAGTGTGCCCTTTGAGAGATAGTGTGCCCAGGGATATGTGTAATGAGCTTTACTGAAATATCTATTCTTTTTGGTGATAAAACACTTGCAAAAAATGTAATACAAAATTCACTGGTTCTGTTACTGTCTTGCTGTGTAATGTCATAGAAATTTATATGGTAGGTGGGAAAATTTGTTTGCCAACTTGCTCTAAAAGTTATGGTAAGGCTTAGGGTTCTAATTATGATTCTTGGTTGAGAGCAAGACCCTCATCTTTTGTCTTAGCAGATGATGTAATGATTTGTCCTAGTAAAAGAATAGAAACTACTATGAATTGTTTGAGATGAAAGTCAACTCCAAGATGTTATCATTATGCTATCAGACCAATTCAATTCTCTGAAGCAATCTGAGAAACATCATGTATTGTGTGCCTTATATTTTTTGTTTGATTACGTTGAATCTCTTGTTTTAATATTAGTAGTTCAGTCGTTGTATTAGTTCTGTCATCGTTGCATGCATGTGTTGACTCGGAAATCCTTTTGACAACTTTATCCTATGCTTATATTTGTTTTCCTAATGTTTGATATTTTTAGTTGTAGCACTTTGCAGGGGGGATTTGAGTTGCCAACTCGCCTTTCAGTGGCTGCTGCTGATTGCATTTTAGCTCTCACTGAAGCATTGACAAAAAAGGATCTAGTTTCTGATGGGTCAGATGATAGGCTGAAACCATCTAATCCAAATTTATCATTCTTGCCAATTACTTTGGCACCTGCCGCGTTCGTTGAGAAGAAAGTGAAACCAACTAGTAGATCTCCTGATGTGTTAAACAACATGGAGATGAAGTTGTTGCTTTGGGATCATTTAGATGAACTTATTATTCTTGTGCAGAGACTCGATGCTGTATCTTCCTAACTTATCTACTATACATATATATGTATATATATATTTTGAGCTCTCTTTCGAATTTGTTATCATTAGGTCCCATTTACTTTAAAATTTGTAGAAGTTGATTTGAGGTTCTTTTCATTTGCTGGCATAAAAATAGAATAACTGAGGATAAAATTGAGAAGAGAAGGGAAGGAACTGTGAGATAACTTTCTTTCAGCACATTCAATAATTTAACTGGCTGAGCGGAATTTAAGGTGTATATATGTGTAGGTAATGTAAGAATTTAAATAAAAAATTTACTTCACATCAGAATGAAAAGGAAACAAAACCAAAATCTTGCCATTGCATTTGATTGTTTTATATTGCCAAGTATGTGAATGCTTGTTCAAGTTTGAGAGCTGCCACTTTGTGTAAATATTGCATAGTTTTGTGATGGAGTTTGAAGTTCTAGTTCTATCAGTTTAGGAAATTTAGTTTCTTTTGAAGTCTATTTCATTCTATTGTCCTAATTTAATTTGGATTGGTGTTTTGCAAAAAGTATTTCTATGGGGCTTAATGTAATGACATTGATCAGGTCAGATTTGAAATTGAATCGAATTACAAGGAATTTTTCAGCAGTCTCCTTCCTTTCACTGTTAGGTTTTTACACCAGTTAGGTTTGTTCCCCATCTTCCCCTCCCAGCACTGTGCATTAATGGGACCAGCATTTCATAATAGCCTTTATCAGCATAACATAATACCCTTTATTTTTTAATAATCATTTCTTTCGTCACTCCTAACAGATTTTGATTAATGAAAACTAAAAAGGAATGAGCGTACATATTCAAAGATTATATTTTTCGATTGGCAGTTCAAAGTATTAGCTAGTTGACCACAGACTCATCTAAAAGCTTAAGCTATTATAGGGAGGGCCAACTTTATTATTTATATTATATTCTTAACACACCCCTCATGTGTGGCCAAACTCTTCTTCATAAGTGGGGCAAACACATACAAGTTTTTTTTTTTTCCTTCTTCAAGGAATTGGGTAGACGGTGACATTTGAACTCAGGTTCTATTGCCTGCTCTAATACTATATTAGACTGTTAAGCACTGACTCATCTAAAAGCTTAAGCTATTAGAGAGAGGGGCAACTATTCTCAACACAAAGATTGTATTGGCTATAAAGATGCACATATCTTTATGCTTTTTTGCCCCTGCTTTTGACCTTTTTGTTGACACTTCAAATACTATTCAAGGGTGGATATGCATTTTCCTCACTAATTCCATTATAAAATAAATGGTAAAAGTAAATTTATGGGAGATGAACACCTTAATGACGAAGAACTCGTTCAATTTGAATGCTTAACTGAAGGTAGATATAAGATAATGAAGTTGTTTAAGTTACAGTTGTAAATTATGACAACCTACTTCTGTTCAAGAAATTAAGTGAAAAGAAGTCTAGGAGCCATAATCTAGGAATATTGGATTCTAGTATGCTACGTGGAAATCAAAAGCTTGCTGTGCTCCTGTTTGATTCAACTCATTCTAGTCTTCTCTTGCCACTGATTTTTGACTAGGCTTGGATCATTTTGGACATAATCTAAAGGCTATCTGTTCCTTTCAATTAGACAAGACCCCTGTTCATCACTCTCAGTATGATGGAAAATAAGCTAATTTTGTTCCCTGTTATTTACAGAAATACCGTTATTTCACCTCTTCATCATTTTTTCATTGGAACCAAGGGTTTTCATTGTCTTGAATTTACCCAGCCTTTTGGTGAAAACTTGAGATAAGTTGGATTTAAAAAAATGAATAAAAATAAAAATGATTACAAGTTCTGTATGTTTGCTGAATATTATAACTGACTAGGGTTCTTCATTATGTGTTTGAAAAGGGTGTGCAATCTCTTCTTGGAAAAACCTTGTCCTATCTCTAGTTTTGTGATCTTTTTTGTGTTATCTTCACTTGCTTTAGATTTATATCAGTAGTTATTTATATTTATGGATCCTTGGAGCTATGAGTTTTCTGATTTCAGAATCCAGATGGCTCTTACTATAAGAATTGAAAGAATTCACACAGTATAAATATATGTTGGGTTTGAATTGCTTCCTGAATAAATGCAACTTTCTGCGGAATGTGATTTGATTTCCTGTTTGAGCTACTGAAAGCTTAACACATGAATAACATTTTTAGTAATTCATGTTATGCAGTGGAGCAGAAAAAGCCGTTCTTTACATGCATACGGGTTGGAGAGAGTGCTTAAGTGGTTGCAAGGCACAAAAGGGCATTATGCGCACCTTCAAACTGAGGCTGGTGTTATTCTCATCACATGCCAAAGTATTTCATAGTCTGTAGTTTTTGTTAATTAGCTCTCCAAGATGATATGCTTGTTTTTGAAATGAAAGGCAGGTTCACAAATGCACAAGACTGGAGTTTTGCTTCTCTCTTCTTGTTGGAAACATTATGGCATGTTGATGCACTTGGAAGACTACAAATTTTATCGGCATTACAAAGAATTGGTGGACCAGTACCTGTCTGGGATTCAGGTGATCTTTAAGAAGTAATATTCTTGTTATATAGTTATGTTCTATTGACTTGAACTATCTAGAGAAGCATGATATTGCTATTTGATGTTTTGTTACATGCATGCTTGTCAATTAAATATATATATATATTTTTTTTTCCCTTTTGATATTGTTATTTGATGTTTGCTACATATAGGCTTATGGGAATCTATGAATGGTCTAAAGTATGCTATAAAATTCTAAAATATACAAAAATTTTTTTTGGATGCATTGTCAGTTGGAATCTTCTGATGCTGGATTCATATCATACGATATGATACAATTCAGCAAGGTTTCCATTTGAACAGGTAGAGTGAACCCTAAATTTTTAATTTTAACAATTTAAAACTTGCATTTTATATGCAACTCAATTCACCCCATCTGTGCAAGTTCTTTTATTATAACCAATGGAGAAAGGATAAGTTAGTCTTTTTACCTATCATCCTATGAATTTGTCAATTTACACTCTTTTTTCAATTATTATTATTATTTTTTTGATAAGTACACTCTTTTTTAATTATTAAAATCACTTCCCAAACTTTTGTTCATACCCACATTTACAAATAATTTTCCATATTGTTTTTCCTTCCCCTTCCCAATCTCCCTTACCGCCCACCCCCAGCCTCTCTTTTTTCCATCACACCTCATCCTAATGCCTCCCCATTGTGCTTTTCACATCATCCCTACCACTGCCACTCCCACTCTTTTTCTCCATAGCCTCCAACTCCTTTCATCCCCACCACAACCACTCTATGCCCCCTGAGTTGCCAGAAATGGAGCCTCTTCCCACCCTCTGCCTTTCCTTTTCCAATGTCTCCCCATGGATTCCTTTTCCTAGTCTCTCCCTCCCCTTAGTGTTCGTTGGTAACATCGAGATGGGAATCAATACAGCCTTACAACAAATTACAACCAAATCACACATACACACACAAACACACACATACGCGTGTATGTAGATAGATCTGTTGTAAGAGAAGTAATTAACACATAGATATGAAGATCTTGAGTATGAACCTTTTGATCCTTTGGTGCATGATCTTTTGTAGCTAGTTTGTTAGGATTGAAGTTGTTGATGTCAAGATATGAGGATCTTAGATTGAAAGAGGATATCTAGGATACATTGGAGGCAATTGGAGAGAGGCGGTTTGGGTTTGGTGGAGGCAATTGGTTGTGGTGTTGGTGCGGCAAAAAATGGAGGAGTTGGTGGTGGTGGTATAGTAGAGATGTCATTGGTGATGGTGATGGTGATGGTGATGGTTATGGTGATGGTATGGGTGTGGTAGAGATAGTGGAAAGTGGTGGTTGGTGGTGTGGGTGAATGGAGGAGAGGATGGGTGGAAGTAGAGTAGACTAGAACTAAACCAGTTTATTTTCTTTCACATATTAGTAGGCCGGATTTAGGATAAATGGAACTAAGATAGAATACATGGATTATAATTTTAGTAACAATAACAATGGAAGCATAGTAGAAGTGAAGTTTGAGAACCAAAAATTAGCTAAGAGTGAACATTTTCGTTATTTAGGATCGATTATCACACCGGCTGGGCAGATTGGAGCGGATGTGATGCATAGAATCAAGGCGGGGTGGCTTAAATGGAGGAGTGTGTCTGGGGTACTGTGTGATAAATGAGTACCCACTAGACTATAAGGAAAGTTTGATAGAATGACTATTATACCAGCGATGTTGTATAGGACGGAATATTGGGCAACTAAGAAACAATATGTAGATAAAATGTGTTGCTGAGATGAGAATGCTAAGTGGATGTGTGGCAAAACTAGAAAAGATAGAACTAGGAATAAGTATGTTCGTGAATGGATAGGAGTATTACCGATAGAAGATAAGTTGAAAGAGAATAGATTGAGATGGTTTGGTTATATACAACGGAGACCAACAGAGGCAGTAGTGAAGAGATACAATACTGTGACAGTAGATGGAAGTGTTAGGGTAAGGGGCTGACCTAGATTGACGTAAGCTAGTGTAGTAAATAGAGATATGAATCTCGTAAATTTGACCAACCAAATGGCCATTGATAGAGTCAAGTGGAGAAGGATTCATGTAGCCAACCCTATTTGATAGGACTTAAGGTTTGGTTTGGTTTGTTTTATTGGTAGGCCAGCTTTAATCAACCTTAGCATTTCTTGCTAAGATTCCAAGTCTCCAAGTGGGCCCTCTTGCCCTATCATGACCTTGGCTTTTTAGAGTATTCCACTCGTGTCATAGGACTTGTAGCTTGGCAATTCACCAGGTGGATTTGTTTATCCTTTGAGTTTCGTGTGTCTTCTTGGATAGTTATAGTAGCCCATATGCACAAGATGTACCTTGTGCTGGGGTGGAGGAAGCATTGGAGTGACTGTTTAGTCCATGGTCCATTCGATGGTTGGTGCAGGGCCAAATTTGGAACAAATCGATTCTGCTTGTTCCCATCCTTTGCTTCAGGTGTACACACTAGCCCTGCTCAAAAGCCTCTCTCTTTACGATGTCCAATGAACAGCCCTAACAATCCAATGATGGCATGCCACTAGGACTCCAATCTCATCACAAATATGTCACAAATTCATCTTTATGTGTGCTGGTGCCAAATATATGTGGGAAAACATGTTTAAGTTGAACATCCCAAGGCCAAAAGTTCATGTCAAATCAACCTCTTTGATCATGACCTGCTGAGAATCCAACATACTTCTTGACTCGGCACAAAATTGTCAGATCCCTTCCTCATCCCTGCAATGATTCGACTAGATTTTTCCTGTTCCCAAATGCTCTTATTCTTCTACTCATTGAATCTTCGTTGCATCTAATCAGGTATAAATCGTTAGGTGTGGGTGTGGTTCTGGGTAAGGATCCCATAAAAATTTTAGCCGTGGATTCAAGGTGTTAGACATTTATGTAGTGCTTAGAGCATGCTATGTCATGTCGCATCCACTCTTACGGTGTAGACAATGAGTTGGTGTCTGTGTTCAGCCACTTAATGGAATTTCACTATCTTGTATAAGTTCTGGCATTCTATGCAGACTGGAATGCGTTTCAATGTAGTTAATTTCTTTCTTCAATTTCTACAACAGTATTTAAAACCTTTGGAAAAATTTGTGCTGGCATGTTACCAACATACAAGGATCCAGCCAGCTGATTGCACTCTTAAAGCATGTTACTAACTTACTGAATATGGAAAGGTGGTATTGGCCTTGTTTGGGAAGTGGCTATTTTAGTAGGCTATTTTAATTTTTGACTATTTTAGTAGGCTAAAATTTGTGTTTGGGAAAATTGTTGGATTTTTTTGTAGTTGGATGTCATGTTTGTGAGAGAAAAAGTGAAATGATTATAGATTTGATGTGATATTTTGTCTTATTAGCTATTTTAGTCCTTTTTTTTTTTTGAATTTAAGCCTAGACCCACCAATTGTAGCCTTTGCCAAACAAGGCCATTGTTTGTGCACCTCTTTTAACAAGGAATCGGGGATCAACACTAGGTAGTGTTTTAATTGGGACTGGCACTCCTTGGCAAAGAGAAATTTTACCATTCAACAATGGTAATATATAGTATTATGCAGGAGCTTTTCTATACACCACTTTCTCTCAATTCACACTTTTTTTTTTCTTCTTTTTTAATTTTTATATAAATAATAATTTGGATATCATCTTCCAACCAAAATTACATGATTTGGAAATTAACTTCCAAACCGATGGTTCGGCTACAACTTTAGTTTGGAAGTTGATTTCCGAACCATATATTTTCATTTAGAAGTTGATTTCCAAACCATATAGTTTTGTTTGATATTTGAACTAAAAATGGTGTGTGAACTGAGAAAAGTGATGTGTGGAAATGAAAGCTCTTGTGTTATGTGTCTTGTTTTTGTTATATAATATTGATTCCAATTTTTCTACTTGCAATTGATATCAACAAAGAAAGGGGAAAAGCAAGGCATTGGCACTGAACCACATTTCTGATCCTGAATTAGTGATAGACAATATAGTTGATATGATTAATTATGATCTGAAGATCTAGTGTCACTTACTTGATGTCCTAGATTAGGCAATCAGATTTCATTTTATAGTATAATGTTATCACCTACGAAGCACAGGTATTCTAAAAATATTGCCGTGCAAATACCAGGTACTTACTAGGTGCGGGTATGCGTACTGGTATGGCTACGTGCGTACCGGGTACGTCGTGTACATACTGGGTACACTGTATACGGTCTGGGGAAGTTGGGGGTATGCCATGGGTACGTGGTGGGTACTATTGTTTTGAACTTTGATTTGTAGGTGGGATGTTTAGCTATAAATTTAAAAAAAATAAAAAAAATAAATAAATATTTGACGTACCTTAGCTGTATCTGTACCTTATTTTTTTTAGATTTTAGCGTATCGGCGTACCCGTATTGTACCTGTACTGGCATTCGTACCAGCACTAGTGCTTCATAGGTTATCACTTGTGTACTATTATGATTTTGGTTGATGGAGTTCAGTTGCTGATAAGCCTCATATGCAGTTTTATGCTGACAATTACACTGAAGAGCATGCTGAGAATAAAGAAAGTGGAGTAGAGACTATAAAGTTTTTCCTAAATTGTCTATCCCTTTTGTTGGGGCATTTAGATGGCAAGCAATTTGAAGATGCAATGTCAGAAGATGGGCTGCGGATATCTCGTGTTCTCATATCACAGGTAGCTATTGTTCAAATTCTTAAATAGATATGCTGCAGTAATTTTCTTGTTAGAGTCATCAAATTGCATTCATTACATCCTAATAGATATCAAAGCTTTCATGTGACAAAACTTCTTATAAATGGCTTTGAACATATCAAAGTTTTCATGCGACCAAACTTCTTATAAATGGCTTTGAGTTTACTTAACGCATTGCCATGCCTATTCCATCTCTTTTCTTTTCTTTTTTTGTTTTGTTTTTGTCAGTTCTTATTTCAATAGCTGTTTGAGGGACGGTGAATGTAGTTGAACAGCTGAACTTTTTGTGAATCAAACATGTGTAATCATAATTTTTTCTACTCACGTACATTCTTTTAACAATATTGTGTTGATCTTTGTGATGTTGGTTTTGATTTTACCTTATTGCACTTTTTGTTGAGCAATGGAGGTAGAGAACAAAATAGCCACTTAGTACACCTTTGAATATTATTGACCCTATCCCAATTTGTGATAAAAATCAAATTGGTACATGTTAGTGGTGGTTGATTGTATCTTCACCGAGGAGGTACTTCTTGACATTACACCTACATTCAAAAAATGTAGGGTGGAAACTCTTTAAACTAGTTTTGGGAGTAGATGGATGGACTAATTTAAACAGGTGATGGTGGGTCAATACAATATAATGAAATGTAAACAGAAACAATGAAGGGTGGAAAAGAAGGATGGAGTGTTCTGGATGCTAGACACTGATTAAATGAAGAATATGCAATCCTTGAGTTTCAGTGCAGGCAAGTTTGAAATAATTGCGTTGATATTATTTAAGAATTTACTGAAAAAATGCTAAATGCTAATAGAATGGTGGTAGTGCTTGGCCCATTAACAGAAAATTTTAGTTTGGCAATCTAAGAGGACCGTACATTAGTAGGTAGCTTGAGTTTAAGAAAACATCAATGACAAACAGTGTGGGGGGCTGTACAGAGTGTGAGCATTACAGTGAACACTGAAAAACAAAGTTCCTGGAAAATGAGCTATGTATAACAGTGCCTCCAAGAGTAATTCATTGTAGCTTTTATGAGCCCTCGAGTAAGAAGAAAAGAAAGAGGCAACTAGAGGTTTAAATTTTGTTAGCTGTACAGAATATGGCGAGTTAACGTTTTTATGAAGATTAGAACAAGCGTGCTTCCTAATCTTGCTTTAGTGTTATATGATATCATTTTTGAAACTTAAATCACCCAAAAAGATATCATTTTTCAAAGGTGAGGTTTTGATAAGCATGCTGGTTGTTGCTGAATGATATTGATGGATGGATATACTACTACAAACTATAAATGTGGATTGAGGCCTATGAAGTACAGGTACTCCAAAAATGATGCCGTACTCGTATTGGGTACTTACTGGGTACTAGTATGTGTACCAATAGGGCTGCATGTGTACTGGGTACTCAAAATACGTACCGAGTACTTGTTATATATTCTTTGGCAGTTGGTTACTCTGTTGGTACTGTGTGGATAAGAGATGGGTACATCGGGGGTGCATCAAGTTATGGAATATTGGTGGAGATACGTTTAATTTATTAGAGAGTTCTAATTTTCTTGAATTACAAATTCTTTACTTGATGTGCCAGAAATGAAAGATGTATTATTCAATGATGAAATTAATGAAAGTAAAAATTGAAATTTGAAGTTTCTAAATTTTGCTTAGCTTGCTTTTGGAATGAAAATTTGTTTTGTAATTTTTCCTATTTAATGGCATTAAAATAGCTTATGAACTTTGCTTTGGTATTGGTATTGTTGAATTGTGATTTCTCTTTTTTGTTTTGTAATTTCTCCTTTTAGTTTTGGTATTGGACTTTGATTTGTAAGTTGAATCTCAAACTATAAATTATAAAAAATAAAAAATTATTGACGTACCCTAGCCATACCCATATCCTATTTTTTTTAGGTCTTGCCGCATCGACGTACCAGTATCCGTACCCGTACTACTACTTGTACCCGCACCTCGTGCTTCATAGATAGATGGTACAGGAACTTGAAGATGTATGCTTAATGTTTAATGTCATCCATATTGAAATGAATTGTGCAACATAGAAAACCATGGGTTGGATTTGGACAAGAAGGATGAAATCAAGAGTAAATGATTCTGAACACAAAGAAACCAGTGATTTTGGTGGCACATAGTGATGCTGAACAAATATCAAGAAACCCATTCAACAAACTAATTGATCCCAAAACTAGAAATTATGGAGAATTGGTCCAAAGAAAAAATCAAAAGTTCTAAGAAGAATAAGAAGAGTGAAGCACATGGGTCAAAACTCTAATCTCACAGAAATGGCCACAACCAATATCAATATTCCAGAGCTAACCTAAAAATATTCCATAAAGCCATATATAGGCAACTTAGAAAAACCTGATTCTGTTTATAAAAAATAGAACACTAACCTAATAAATCCCTAAATTAAAAAACTTATAAATAAATAAAATTACAGAATCTTCAATTTTTCTATTCAACGCCTTTTCGTTTCCCAGCACATAGTCTTTTTGTGACTTTAGGGATGATTGGTGTGTACCAATGGAGTGATGCAAGATTGACCAGGAACTTGGATTTGACAGGTAGAGTGATCCAAGATAGCTGATCAACTGATGTAGGATGAGTAGAGACAGCAACAAATTAGGCTTTTGGGGCTGATTTTAAATGGGTTTTATAGCTGAAATCGCAATAATAATTTATGTTACATGGACTTGGGTACGGGTGTCGGGTGTTGATATGTATTTAGAAGTCGGACTCATCAACTCATAAATTTAAGGGTACATGGACTTGGAAAAAAAATGTCATATTTTTATATTTTTAGGGGTTGTTTGGGATAACCTAAATAAGTGTACTTTTTGTTTTTTTACAAAAAGATGTGCAGAAAAGTAGAGAGGTGATGTGATAGAAAAAAGATAAAAAGATAAAAAGATGGATTATTTTGTGTTTGCTAAACTTAGCCTTAATCAAGTATGTGAGATAAAATGGTGTTGTATGTTCCTAATAGTGTTAAAAAGATATTTATAACAATTATATAATAATATGTACATATAATAATAGTGTCATATACAATTATATAAGAAGTATCTGTTGATAAGTATCTGACACATATCCCATACCTTTGTCCAAGTGTCGAATGCCCGACACGGATATTTGATTTATTTTGAAGAGTCTGTGTAACATAGATAAGAATATAGGGTTTTGAAGAATTTGTATGGGGTAATAAAGGGGTAAGCGTTTAAGCATAAAAATATGAGATTTTGGCATTGTTTAGGGGTTGTTTGAAGGTCTTTGAACAGTGGAAGTGCAGAAAATAAATGAGGGAAAGAAGGAGATAGTTTCTGGGAATCACTCCTAGAGGCCTTAGGCATCACACCTAGGGTTTGATTGTATCACACAATCTATAAGAAAGTTTCAAGTCTCTGAATGTTCAATATAATATCAACTCTACTAAATTAGAAGACTTTATATAGATTTTAAAGACTTCCTATTTCAACTTCAACTAAAAAAGGAAACTACTAAAATGTGTTGACTTCTAAAACTAATTTAAGACTAAATAAGAAACATAAATAAGAACTATTTAAATAACTTGACCCACATGACAACGCATGGGTGACCCCATCAGCCCGTGTCAGCAAATATTAAAATTACCAAATTACCCCTAACCAAAAAATTCTAGAAAATATGTAAATAATCATAAAATAATACTCTAGCAACACTAGAAATATAGTTTTCTATTTGAAATCAAGTCAATGTCCAAATATCATTGCTTCTTTGAATTTAACCTTCCTTGAGCTTCGTATACTCTGCATCATAAACTAGGATGGGACAGGATTGAAGTGTGCCAATAAACGTCATAGTGGAGACAAGAAGAGTTCTAACATCTGCTTGTGGATTTGGAATGAGTAGTCTGTGAAAGGGAACCTCTTTGGGTTCTTTGGAATTGTTCTCATTCTAAGTTGTGGTGACAATAGTCAATTTAAGAGTAATGGCTTTTAAGTATGGGAAGTTGGTCTTTTTGTGTGTGCGAGGTAAAGTAGGTGGGATTCATGTTTCAATCTCATTTTCTCCTAATGGTAAGCAATTAACTGTTTAGGCCCTTTTTCTCTGATGCCATCTTGAAAATTGAGAAGTGTTGTGTTTTGAGGATTAACTACTATATATCAATTGCTTCTATCTTTGCTCCCTTGTGGCAGTCTTAAGAAGTTGGATATTGTACAAGTTTTGCAGGTTCCTGTAAACCATGTATTTTTTTTTTTGTTTTTTGTTTTTCTCTATGCTCTTTTTTTAAGAAATGAGGATGGTTTTTGGGGACCGCTTGTTCTCTGCCAAGCTTAGTTAAAAAGAAGTAAAAGAAGAAGTATAAGAACTTGAAATTCACGGATAGACTCTTCAAGAAGAAGATAGGAACTAAAAATTTATGGATAGAAGTTGGGAATGGGAATGGATGCTGGATACAGAAGGATTTGGTGTTTGCTGTTTGTTGGGTTCTTTTGGAAGGAAAAACTGAGTATTTTTAATATCTATCAGTCTTTATAGTATTTGTTGGATAGAAGATGTTTTCCAAGTTACTGTGTGGATCTCCATGTCTAAAGGTTTTTGTTATTTTGATTGTCATTGAAGATATGCAATCTTTCATGGAATCTGCTGATCCCTTCTTTTGGTATGCTTTGTCTAGGTTTACAGTTTGGTGTGTTTATGAATATTAATATTATCTAATGGCTCTTATTGTGATTAAATTTTACATTTGCTGCTCAATTTTGGATTATTTAGAACCTTCTCTTTGATGGAGCCAATTTAGGAATGAATTTTATTAGAGAGAAAATCTCAATTAGAGATACAAGAGCTCTCATGCTCACAAAATACAATGTAAAAATATCATCAACTACATTTCCAAGACTCTACCTACCTATTTATAGGTCAAGAGACCCAACTAACTCTTATGGTGCTAAGACATAACTACACCACTATTTCTAACTACATCACTCTTAACCTCAAAACTGACAAGTTACCATATCACATAAATTGATTTAGAATTGCGAGTCATACAATTGTATCATGACATGCATAGATTCATTGATATTCTATGCATTTAAATTGAGAAGGGCTCACAATCGAATTGAATTGAATGATTCAAATTATGAATCTTAAGATTCTGACAGTTATGTCTGTGGGTATCTATTTTATGCTTGGCACGTGGCGAGCCCTACGGGTGTCACGTCAGCACTGCTACACATCCACATGGTAGACCCTTGAGGCACGACGATGAGTATGTCATCACCAACACACATCCACGTGGTAGACCCCTGACGCACCATGATGAGTCGGGGTCGTATGCCTAGCCTAAGCGGGGGCATGCACACCACCAAGTATGAAAACAATGCCACAACTCACTGTGATAAAGCTGGCTTACCTAGAGCTTTCCATTGCCCTTCATAACTCAAGAAATATATTCTCTACCCACTCACCCCCAGCTCCATAGCAATATAGTTAGACTCTTGGCTCACCTATGTTTACTTAGCTGCTTAGGATGAGCCCTTGGTTCACCCATACATTCACCCTCTTGGCTGCCTAGGTTGGGAGCAGGACCTAGGCACGCCACCTTGGGATTATTGGAGGATTGTGGATTGGAGGCTAAGACTTCGGGATCGTCAAGGTTTTGTAGCTGTCTCCCTACAATGACAGCTCCCCCTTTGACCTGGCTTAGAGAAAGGGACGCTGACCTTACACTTACATCTGATGCACATATGATACGCCTCTCTCAAGATATCATACTTACAGCTGCAGCTCCTATGATGCAACCTTCCCAAGGACCTAAATCATAGGACACATCTAGTAGGGTTGATATCACCCTCCTGTCGAGTCGAGAAGAACTCGCCGCTTGTCTTGAGGTTGCTTGGGCTCCAATATTATTCCCGAGTATATATATCATGTTGTCTTGAGGCTTGGGGCTCCTCCAATATTCGTCTATATATATATCATAAGTGCGACCACAATAACACAACAAGAGCAACAAGAATCACATGGCATATACTAAGTGTTCAAGGTCTCTCACTGCTACCCCTTTCCTCTCTAAGTTTGCCTTGGTCTTCTCCTCTTCCACCTCTGGTGATCTCAGGCCATTGAAGTGTCTACCATCTTCCCAGAGGTCAACGACCGATCGCCTCTAATCTCTATCACCCACAATGTCTAACAACCTCAAAATTGGGCCAATTTTGAAATTGCTTGACTTCAGTGGGCCACTGTTATATAATTGTCACTGAGTGGTAAACTGAGGAAAATAAACAATATTAGGTCAAACTTTTGAAAGAAATTCACTGGGAAATATTTAGTGAGAACATGCCCTTGTTAAATCCTAATTGATATGAATTGTGGAATTGGAGACAAGACAACACTTTGCAGGTCCATGGTCCGATTGGTCAATCACTATTATACTCCTTGTTAGAAAGAAATGGATATTCTATTTTTATATCATATTCAAGTGTCAATTCATTTCATAACCAATATAGTTTTCTATGTGTAACAGGTATATAATGTTCATATGTAGAAAGGTTATTGCATGATTTAAAGCATACAACAAGCAGTTGTGTCTAGTTTGTACAAGCTTGATTTGATGTCAATTTATGCTGGTTTGTTCTAAATTTTTGGCCCAATTTGATTACATATGCTTCCCTAGGGTCGTGTCTACAGCCATTGTGGATTGGTTGACCAAGTAACCTTTGCCACCCTCAGTTGTAGTAGAAAACTGTGCAGGTTTCTTCTATTTCCTGGTATACATTGATTGCATTAAATGCCATGAGCTGCACTAATAGGATGAAGATAATTTGAACAACTCAAGGAGAATGAATCAATATTCTGTGTTTTCAAATTTATTGGAGCGGTTGTATGCTTTATATTCATACTCACATCCTGGCTCTTTTTGAAGCTTCACTGTGCTGATGTGGATGTGATTGATGGCGCTGTTTGCATCTTGAAAGCAGTCATCTTTAGAAGCAATTCTTCCTTGGCTGGAAGCAGTCTCACTAATACTAGAGAGATGGATGCTTTATTACCATTGCTCCTACACCTTTTAGATGAACGTGATGGCACAGCTAGGGCTGTTGTTGTACTCATTGCGGAATACTGCTCCATGTATCTTTTTTCCTTTTTAAAATTTTTTCATTTGCATTAGTAATTCATGTTCTAGATTTTTATCTTTTCAAATCTGACTGCTAAACATTGGTTTACCAGAAGCACAGATAACCAGTGCCTTAAGGAAGTCCTACAGCGTCTTGCTTCTGGAGCTGTTTTACAGAGGAGGAATGCCATTGATGTTATTTCAGAACTATTTCATATATCACCAGATTCGGTGAATATACTTTTCAGTTTAATGTGATTCAAGGTCGCTTTTGATGGCAATAAGCCTTTTGATAAATTGCATGTCTTTACCCCCTTGCCTATTCTTCAGGTTTATTGCAGGCAAGATATAGCAAACCACTTGCTGAAGCTCCTTGGAGATGAAGAACTGGTAATTCGAGCACAGGCAACAAAGTTGATTCCTATGATGGGTTAGTATGAGATTTAGAATTTATGATTCCATGTTAAATCTAAAATGCTTGTGATAAGTATTTCATTAGAGGTTACGTAGAAACATGCTTATTAGGAAACAAAGCAAAAAAAAAAAAAAAAAAAAAAAAAGAAAAGGGGAAAAAAAGGTTTACTTGAAGATCTGTTGCTTCTTGTGGCAACTGTCATTACTGATTAGTCGTGGACAGTAGCTTTGGCCAGTCTCGTAGTCTTAGTATGCTAGGTTGAATGCTTTAGAAGGAAAGGGTTAGGGTTTGGGTTTGTGGGTTGTAGTTGTTAAGGTTAGGAGTGAGGTGAAAGGATAGTAAATTGCCATGGGTTGGGCTTGTGAGAGGTTTTAAGGTTAGGAGGAGTGAGGTAAAAGGATAGTAAAGTGCTAAATAAAGGAAAAGGAGAAGGCGGAGTAAAATTTAAAGTGAATTTGTCAAGTAAAAAGGAGAAGGAAGAAGGCAAATAAAGCTAGATGGTTGGAAAGGCCTTTTGATGAAATGGAAATTAAACGTAGTTTTTGGTTTTGAGAACTCCCTAGGTCCAAATGGTTTTATTATGGCTATTTTCCAAAATTGTTGGGACATTGTGAGGCTTAGTTTGATTTAACGAGGGGTTTTACTAAATTTTTCAAAAATGGAGTTGTCAATGCTTGTACAAATGCTGCATTCATATGTTTGATTCCTAAGAAGGAGAATTCTTTGAAGATTGGGGATTTTAGGCCTATTATTTAGTTACTTTCTCTTATAACATAGCATAGATGGTTATTTCTAAGAGATTGATAGTGATTTTGGGTGACACTATACTTGTTTCTTAGGGAACCTTTTGTTGAGGGTTGTCGGATTTTGGATGTAGCATTGGTGGCAATCAGATAGTGGAGTAGGATTATATATCTCAAGGCGTGTAAATTGTTTTTTTTAAGATTTAATTTTTGAGAAAGTTTATGATCATGTGGATTGGGGTTTCTTTCATTTTGCTATGGATAGGAAAGGATCTGGAGTTAGATGGAGGAAATGGATTCATGGTTAGCCTTCTTCTATTGAGATGCAACAAGGATCTAAGACAAGGTGACCCTTATTCTCCTTTTTGTCCACGATTGTGGTTGATGTTTTGGGTTGAATGGTCTATAGGACTAAGGAGAGAGGCTAGGTTAAGATTTCAGTTTCTCATCTTCAATTTGTAGATAACACCATTTTTTTTTCTCCATTGTGGAGCACTCTAAAATGGTTAGTTTGCATTCTGTTTTGAGGAAAAACGTGTGCTTTAGATTGGGAATATACCCACTAGTGATAGGGAAAAATTCAGGGGGAAGGACAAAGGAAAGAGCAATGCCTAAATTAAATCAATTGATTTGTCATGGTAGAGAATAAAAGTGGCACACAGACTATACTTGAGCTTCAGATCAATGTCCCCTAAAGCAAGGACTACGCCTGCATGTTTCAACGAGAACACTGAAAAAACCTAATTGAGCTCTACGTAAAATAGCCATGAAACTATGACCGATGGATTCAGACACTTGGCTACAGCTGCATGCAAAAGGAATGTGGTTCTGGTTGAGGCTTTCTGTCGCAAGATATATTGCATAGGATAGTTGTCTTATTAGGTTGTTCCATTGAATCTTTGCCATTGAGATATTTAGGCCTTCCTCTGGGGTTAATCCTAGGGCTGAAAGTTTTGGGGATCTTGTGATTGTAGGCATTCATCTACTCTCATTGTCTTGGTGAGAAAAGAATTGTAATAACCTTTTGTCTTCGTGCTATTGTTTGTACAAATTAAGTGTCTTGACTATAATCCTCTGCGTTAATGAATTGTTTGTTTCTTCTTGCAGACCCATCTCTGCTTTTGCCTGCATTAGTTCGTCTTGTTTGTTCGTCAGATGAAATATTACATTCATCTGCCAGTAATACATTTGTCGCGGTGCTCAAATATCATAATAAAAAATTTGAAGTTTTATGCATGCTGCTCGACTGTCTTAGGTATATTGCTAGTTTAACTTCTACTTGTTTGTTTGTTTGTTTGTATATGGCTTCAAAGGCTTGATTTGTTTGCAAGTGGTTTGTTTCTGGAAATTTTGGAGTACCAACTTATTTGGTTCTCAATATCATTAATACATCCGGCAGCTGTTTTACTTGTGAAACTTTGTAATTTGTATTTTCTTCAGCAATATCTGCCAGAATCCAGATCTTCCTCAAGCTCTAGGTGATAGAGGGAAAGGTGTGTCTCTCCTGTTTTGATTATAGAATTGATCAACATGCTATCACATCCTTGTTCATACTCATTTTTTTTACAGTTTTATGGAAAATTTTGAAAAAGAAATTCTTTGATCTTGTAAGTCTGCAAAAAATCTAAAAAGTCATAAATGGATATATTATACATAAACCACATTTTTCTGACAACTTCTGACATATTTTTGGAAATATCTTCTCCTATTCTTGTACAAGTCAAACATTTAGCATGACTTGGGGGATACTTGAATGGGGCCATGAGCTGCCTTTAAGTAGATCATTCATATGGCCTAAAATCTTTATTTTGACTACTAAATTATATACCCTGCATTATGATTAGGGCCCATTAACTGGACCTTATTTTTTGTTAACTATTTATAGAGTCAATTTTTGAATTAGGCCGATCAATTGGCTAGACTATTTGCACAAAATATGGATCAATCTTCTGAGACCTACCTTAAATTATTTGCTCCAGTTGCTGCACCAAAGAAAATTCCAATTAAATGGACCTTAGGAATATGGATTTTTTGAGTTAGGATATTTAATTTGATGGACCTTGCAAACTTATAACCACCATTGCCATACCAATTCCAAAATTGTCATAAGGTTCTGAATTTTTCTTTTCTGTTCCTCCATCGAAGCATTCAATGGAGGCACTTTTATGTCAAATACTTGGTTTTAAGTGTTCTTACAAAATAGTTTCAAGGTACTGTTTGTTGAGTGATTTTATTTTCAAGCACATTTTCTTTCTTTTTTTTTATTTTTTATTTTATTTTTATTTATTTATTTTTTTCCATTTATGTTTTACCTCTTCATTACATTGTAGAAGGGTCAAAGTTGGATGCTGATAGCGTGCTCAACCTGATCCCTCAGTGGTCAGAAAGTGTAAGCTTGATTAGTTTGCAATTTGTGTATTTTATTTTATTTTATTATAAGTAATTTCTTCTATGAAAATTTGATGTTTCTTTTTTTATTGGTTTGTAAATTTGATGTTTCTTGGCTATGGTGTTCTTTCATGTGCGTGTGGCCTTTGTTCATTACCTTTCTGAGTAGTGTTTTTTGTATTTGCCTGTTTAATGTATTCATGTGTTTCTGTGCTTGGCTTAGGTTATTTTATTGTGCTAGATTGTCACCTTATTAATATTGCTATTAAGCTTGTGTACTGTTCTCTTGTTTTTGGCTTGTCTATGTAATGTCAGACATTTGGTTTGTGTAACACATCAGTACACTAACAATGCCTTAGTTACAGAATTTTAATAATTATTGAATATATATACATACATATGTATCTATGTAACAATGGAAGTATATTTTTAAGGTAGTCCATTATAGGACTTCATCCTTCATATTTTAATAAATGAGCCACATACTTTTCTTCACTATTCATGTAAATACATTTATGATGAACTATTCTAGACTTCAAGGGAACAACATACTTTTTTGGACTCATGGTAGACTTCTATGTTAAACCAAAAGATTGAGTTTATTAGTGTGATGAAGAAAGTCATGCTTTTCAATCTATTCTTGTCACCGAAGAAGCACAGGCACTTCTAAAAATGCGGCGTGCCTGTGTTAGACACTGACACTTGTTGGACACTTCCTGACACATGTTTGACACTCATCAAAACATGTCCTATTTTTTTTTTAGAAAAATTTGGACTCTCTTTGGACACTTGGAGAACAAATATGTCCATCGCTTAAACAAAGGTGTTTATTGATTAAACACACATGAAACTAATTATAAGTTTATACAAAATAACTTATGATACAATAATGTAGGAAATTAATGTATTGATATTATTGATTGATAATGTTCTTACAAGAGCTCTCTTTTATAGAGAGAAATGGGATACAATGGAGCCATAATGGAGCACTATACTATAATGGATTACTAACTATATCACTAACTATATGGGGCACTAACTAATGGAGCACTAACTAATGTGGAGTACTTGTAGGTGGAGTAGGTAGAAATTGTTACATAGAAATTGTTACATTCAACAGCCCCCCTCAAACTCAAGGGGGTTAGGAACTAACCAACTTGAGTTTGGAGAGAGTAACAAAACAGGAAAAAAAATAATCTGACAAATAAAATAAAAGTGGATAGGAGACACTGTATGGTCGTGTCAGACCGTTGTAGAAAACCGTATGGTTATGGCAGACCAAGGTAGAAGACAGTTTATGGGGTCATGTCGAACCGTTGTAGAAGATAGTTTATGGGGTCATATCGGACCGATGTAATGTAAGCGATTCTGAGGTCATGTCGGACCGTTGTAGAAAACGATTCTGAGGTCATGTCGGACCGTTGTAGAAGACACTATATGGCGGTGTCGAACCGTCAGAAAGAGAACCGAAATCAATGTTTCGAATAGCCAGAAGTCTTGTCGCACCCATATAGGAGCTAACTTAGGAATCAAAGTCGGAGCTTACGAGTCTTGTCTTATCGGACCCATATAGAAGCTAACCTAATCAAAGTCGGACAGCCATTTACAGTCTTGTCGGACACATATAGGAGCTAACCTAATCAATGTTAGGGCAGATTCTGAGTCTTGTCGGACCCATATAGAAGCTAACTGGAATCAAAGTCGGGACAGTTTACCGAGTCTTGTCGGACCCATATAGGAGCTAACCGGAATCAATGTCGGGACAGTTTACAGAGTCTTGTCGGACCCTCAAAAGGCGTGCCTAATCTTATCAAAAGGCGTGCCATCAAAAAGTGTGCCATTAAAAGGCGTGCCCGACAGCCATCAAAAGGCGCGCCGATTTGTCGTTTGGCGTTGAGAGGCGCGTGTTTGCCTTGCCTATTTAAACCAAGGCGAGGCTGCCGCTGATGCATAACAAACCAGCTGAAAAACTTCCGAAAACAAACTCTTCGTTCTTTGAGAGCTGTTATCTCTGAAACACTCTACAACCAACCCGGAATATGGCCTCTTCTTCCCGTTCAGCTACCCAGAACATAGCCTCTTCGTCCCGGGGTCTTACTCTCTTTCCCGACCTCAACGAGGCCACAACCCAGAATATGGCCCTTGAACCTCAACCAAGAGCCCCTGGTTTTGCGCCGTTGAACTTTCCAATGTTGTCAGTTGAGCAGATAATGGCTGCTCAATCTGATATTGAGGCCAATCATTATACTCTGAAGTCATGTGTTGAGACAATGACGGCGGTCAACAACCCTCGCACCGCCTTGAGTAGAACAAATGAGGTGCAGCAGTAAAGTTTAACCGCTCGCTCCGAGCATGTATACGGATGCCCGGCAGAGATATGTGTCTTAAGGCGTAAAATAAGGAACCGGCGGAAGGCCACCGTGATGCTCATTTGGAGGCCGCCATATGTAGCGGTTGAGGAGCAACGGAAGTGAACGTGTTTCGGCGTGGGAAACACGGAGGCAGCACCGGCAAGGGACGCCCAAGACAAAGGCAAAAAGAAGAGAACAGCTGAAGAGGCGAAAAAATAAGGCCGGTTTTTGTTGTGGTGAGAATTTGTTGTGGTTTCTTTTTTTTTTTTTTTTTTGTAAAGTGGTGATCGGGTTTGATCCCCGGCATGAATAAAATAAGGTTGGTGTGCAAATCTGAATGGTATGAATTTGATTTGAAAAAGATTAAAAATAATGTGAAAGAAAAAATAAAGAAAGAAATTGGACGGATGAGACCATGACTGCAATATTGACTCCAGTGCATGCCTCAACGACATCAGTTGTAGCACCAACACCTTTAAGGAGAGGAAATGCAGCATCCACCAACTCCATTTTCACTCCATGCAGTGCCTCAGCAGCAGGTGGAATATCAAGCATGTGAAGAATCACAGGCTGGTCCAGACCCAACATAACTCCTCTGGCAATCATGGGAACAAGAGCATATCCTGTGGAAACGTTCAAAAACAGGCAGCAAATCCTTCCGCTTTATCTCAACCTCGTGAACAGGAATCTTTTCAATCTCAATCTCATCATCCCCAAGAAGACTCATCCTAAAGAAATGTATCTTGGACTTTTGCCAAATTAGTATCCTCCCAGACCGTATCTGCACCTCTGCATTAGAGAGATACCAATGAGAATGTTCATGTGGCTTTACCAAATGTTTTTCCCCAGTATCATTATCTTCATAGTCAAGAGTATCCATGACCATTGCTGCAGCTTTTTGTCCACAAGGAGCAATCCCATTAATGTATTCCTCTCTTTCAAGCCAATCTACTCTTCGGCAGACATCCCACCATTGAACAGGTTCAGATTTCACACGTAACTCTTCCTCTTGCATCTGCACCAACAAACCTGTCCCAGCTCTTGAAGCAGAGTCACCATGTTCTCCCCCCATTGAAGGCAGAAGTTCATATTGAATTACGTTACCAGAAGGAGCATAAACCAATAGGTGCTCTAAAGTGTTGCCATTTGAAAGAGCAGGTTGCATATGGGAATGCACAGACCTGTGAAAAATGGCAGCGACAACACCAGATGGCACAGAAACCTTTCCTGCTACAGAAGATGCAGCATTGCTGACTGTATTTAGCCATCCAGAATTACCAAGTCTTATCCTGCTAACCACGGAAAGAGTTGCAGGTTGTGGAGGTGAATGAAAAGACTGTTGACTTATCATAAGAGATGAAGAAGACCACCACGGATGCCATGTATGGTGGAGCCAGAGTAGCAAGGGAAGACCTGACCAAGTAGGGAGCAACCAGCATGTTTGAGAGAGAGAGAAGAAAGAGACTGGGATTTGATCAAATGGGGAAGATGTTGTCCCAGATGGGTTTGTAGAGAATGAAAAAAAAAAACTAGAACTAAACACAGAAGGGGATGATCCAAATATAGGTGAACTTGATGTGTATTGATAGAGATTACAGCGGAATAGGTTGAGGTCCGGCGGACGGCCAAGGCAAGGTTGCCGCCCGCCGGTAAGGCGAAGAACACCAAGAGCTTAACCTATAGCTCTGATACCATGTAGGAAATTAATGTATTGATATTATTGATTGATAATGTTCTTACAAGAGCTCTCTTTTATAGAGAGAAATGGGATACAATGGAGCCATAATGGAGCACTATACCATAATGGAGCACTAACTATATCACTAACTATATGGGGCACTAACTATAGCACTAACTAATGGAGCACTAACTAATGTGGAGTATTTGTAGGTGGAGTAGGTAGAAATTGTTACATAGAAATTGTTACATTCAACAAATAATAAAAGAAAAAGCAATATAAATTTATAAAAATAAGTGTTATATTGTATTTTTTTTATTATCTTTGAATTATATATTTATATATGACATATAATTAATATATAAAATTATTTATTTCATACATGTCCCCTACATGACGTGTCCTGCATTTTCTGAAAATTGGCATGTCGGCGTCCGTGTCGTATCCTTGTCGTGTCACATGTCAGTGCTTCTTAGTATGTCACCATAGGTTAATGCTTATTGTGGTAAAGGTCTAGGACTTGGGGGTGTGAGTGTGCTCCCTCCAATGTCTCAGGTTCAAAACTTCCTAGGTTCAAAACTTCCTAGGTGCAAACAATTTCTTGGCGCCAATCCATATGAGGCTTTGCCTCGGTTTTAATTGGGCCTCCCATTAGTGGACAGTGGGTTTGGTCCTCCGTATTAATCAGTGAGCCGGATACCGAGTTATCAAAAAAATGTGAATGCTTATTGTGGCCATCCAATTTGTTTGTGAATTGCTTTTTAAATTAGATATGAGGACTTTTTGTCCACTTCTCTTTTCTAAGACATACGTGGAAAAAGTTTTTTTTACTATCTTGATAATAATAAAAATACAATTGTATTTTGTCTTTCAACTGTTTTTATTTATTGATGTGTTCATGCTGTGTCATGCCATGAATTTTTGGAAAATTGTTTTGTTAGTGTGTCTATATCGTGTCATATCCATGTGCCCTTTTTCTTATCCATGCTTCTTAGTCCAATCCCTTGCGCTGTCTCAGGTCTGCATGTAAGTTATTTATTGACTTGAGGCTAGCATAACATTTTGAACTTGTCAATTGGTGTCCTTAAGTTGTGTCTAAATGACTTCTTGGACTTGCTTGCACTAAGGGTTCTATTTCTCATTAGGCCTCATTTTCTTTCAGCCTATATCTGAATTTTTTATTTTGTTGTGCTATATATAGGTTGAAGACTGGAACTCGTTAATCGAACCATTGATTGACAAGATGTTTGCAGAACCATCAAATGCAATTATTGTCAGGTTCCTAAGTTATATAAGTGAACACTTGGCAGATGCTGTAGATGTTGTCTTTCACCAACTTCTGTTACACACAAGACAGCAAAACAGGTGAGTGAATTGTGTTATAAAATGTTCTCTTTGATTCCACGTGTAACCTCTTGATGTTCAAAAAATCTCATTCATAATCTCTGATAGTTCAAATGCTATAATTGAATTGTGTACTGGTTAGCTTATGTGCTTGATTTACTGTTATATATAATGGTAAGTTAAAAAGTTAATTCAATGACCATGAAATACAAAGACTTCCTGTTTCCTGTTTTGTATGCTAGTGTATTGGCTGGCGACATTGCATATAGGTAATAATTAACTACTCAAGCTAGATTGCCGAAGTGTGCCTTTGTAAAATAGCCTAACAACTAGTAAACCCACAACATATTTTTCCCCCCTTCTTTTTCTCACCTTGTGTGAACCAGCACCTTTGTCTAGTTTACAAATCACTTAAAAGGATCCAGATGGTAATAACTAATTACTCTAAAAGCCTAGGCTGGAAAGTGATGCGACTTACATCGATATAGAATTACTCTAATGGGTTTTCTTTGTTATTTTTGTCCTTTTTTCCTATCCTCTCTGATTGTCTCCACTCTTATTTTCCCTACTGAAGTTGGAGATGAGTGGTAAATCTATCTAAACCACCCCTTAATTAATGTGTACTTGGTATTCAATTCAACCTATTTACTTATTCAATTGCACATATACCATGTGTCCTTTGTTTGAGAACTGCTTAAGGTACTCCAACTGTATCATTCCACTGCAGCATTTTATTTCAACTCTTTGGCTTTTCATTTACTTGTCTGAATCATGCCATAATATGTGGCCATTGAGTATTCCTTACCATCTTCAGTGAATATCCCCATCATCAATTAAGGAAGTGGACATGTTCTATTCCTTTCTCTTTTATTAGTCTGTTTTTTTCAATCATTTGGTCAGTGCTAGAAGTCAAGAAGTTGTTTCATATTTTACTTGTGATTTGTGTGCATCCCACGTATCCACTATGAAACATGAAAAGAGTCTTGATTCATGTTTTCACATGATGCCATAGTTCTGTAGGATGGGTTTCAATTTTTTACCTTAAACAATTGCATCTGTTTTCAATGTTTTTATGTTTGGTGTGTAAACTGTTCTCTCTCATTATTATTATCATAGTTTTGAAATTTGGATACATATTGTGAATCGAAATGGCTTCGTACTGAATAGCGAATTGAATCGAATCGAATCGTGAATTCGTAAAGATTTTGTCACTTTTTCTAAATTATTTAAAAATATATATATCTACATATTTAGATGTTAAATATATCTTATGAATATGACATATTTACACTTAAATCAATGAAAATGTTATTTTGAATGATAATCCTTAGTTTAATAGGTAATAAATTAACAAAGGTTCCTATGTAAGATCACTATCTTACCTTTTTTCTTTTTTAGATATTTTTTATCAACAGTTCTTAATAAAGATAATAACCAAATAGACAAACTATCAATTTCCAAAGTAACAATAATTAAAAACGATATTGATATTTAGACAATAAGCATACATAAGTAACAGTGAAATAATAAGAAAGAATTGTTTAAAATCTTTTATTTTAAAGCATAAAACATTTTAAAATGTATAATTGACTTTGCACATGTAATATTCAATTATATTCAATTTAATAAAATAGCAATAGATAATTCATAGTGTAACTTTAATCTTAAATATCTTTAGAAGATATATTAAGATTTTTTAAAGGGAAAAAAATGGAAAGAAAGGTAAAAAATATATTGGGTCTGACCGAATTTGATTGGATTCTATTAAAAACTTCATGATCACTAAAATAACAATAAATCATGTATATATATTGGTTATTTTGGTATTAAACGCTATCACAATTTATATTAGGTCATTTTTACTAAAAAGATAGAGAAAAGAAGAGTCGAAAACATGTCGGACACAATAATTTCAAAAATTGCATGAATCGTAAAAAGTGAATTGAATCGTGAATTGATTGTGAATCGTGCAATTCACTAGAGATTCACTTTCAAAATAGATTCACTCATAGATTTGTATCGATTTTTCAAAAATGGTTAATCGAATTGCGAATTGTAAGATTCTGATAATAGAGATTATTATCATTATTATTTTTTTCTTGGGGTGAAATTGATGAAAATTTTTGCAGATGGGAGAATCGAAACTATGAAGTTGATAATCCTTTGAAATTGGAGCATTCTCTCTTTGATTGCCTTTGTCCATTACTTATTATCAGGCTGCTTCCACTAAGAGTTTTTAATGATCTCAATTCTTCACTTATATATGGTGAACTTTGCAAACAAGGTATGATGATCTGTGCCTTCAGTGAATTCATTTTTTCCTTTTTCTTGTCTGTTTATTCTTTGCGTCTTTCAAGGTGAGTTCATTGGTCTTGTGAATTTATAAAACATAATAGTCGTAAAGTTTGTCCATCTCGAAGCCCCTTTCTTCTCTTCTTTTATTTTATTTTATTTTATTTTTTTATTTTTTTCCCTAATGAAATTTACAAGTATTTGGCGGTTCAATGTAAATTTCTCTGCTTGTTTGCTTGTATGTTGTCATCTCTAAAATGCTACATTAGTGACTGATAGTATTTTTAATTTTTCTGTGTGGGTGTGGATATGATGATAGGTTTCGACACTATGGTAGTAATTTTACCAGCTTATGTGTGGTATTCCCCCCCCTCCAAACACGTTTTTATCCTTTTTCTTTTTCGGTTGCCTTGTGGACTTGTGTCACACAAGGGAAGGGGTTCTGGGGGAGGTATGAAATATGTTTGTATTCTGCCTTGTTGCAACTGGTTGAGGAAACTTTACTCTGTTGAATGTCAGCCAATGAGAACTTGTCTTTTTTATCCTGTTTAACTGGAGTTTTTCCCTTAATTATAATACTTTTAGTTGATCGGCCGTGTATTCCTCATCTTTGTAAGTAGTTATGTTATTACCATGTCATGTTTTGAATATTCACAACACACTAAGATTAGAAATCATAAAATTAATGTTTGAGACTGTAAAATTTTTTGTATCCTTGGTGGCATGGTCTAAATACTACTATCAAAGTCAGCTTTCTGCTTTGAGACGAGTTCTCACTGCCAATCACTGATCTATTAGTCCATAACCATTTTTTCCATGTCATTTAATTGCTGAGAATGCTGCTAAGAATGCTTCCTCTAATTTAGAATCTCACATAAATGAGTTCCTAGTTTAATCCTATTGCAGTCTTATTTATTAGTTATGTGGTGCAAATTCATCGGAAGTGTGGATTTGCACCCATGACTCTTTTCATCTCAGTCAAACCTGTAATCATCGTGAATGTAGCTATTTTTGCCCTTCTGAGCTAAAAAGCGTATAGACTTCTATGGAGGATGCATATCATGTCATATGTTGTACAGACACTCCTACAAGTGTGCCTGACAATTCTCCAACTTGTCTTAATTAAAATTTTATATTTATAATACTGGAAGCTTCCTGGACATTTCTCGGACACTTTCAGCGCCACTTCATGAAATCTTTGAACACGACCTTTGTAATGAATCTCTTCATAGTAAAAATGTTCTAAATTCTTCATAATTTAACTTGTGTACTCTAAATAAGTTTGGAAACATTTATATGATGAACACGTCATGCGTATTTTAATGTTCTAAAATTGTTTTGCATTCTTTAGAATGCAATTTTTACTTGAATGATATCTTGATGTTTGAATTGTATGGCTTTTAAATTTTAGTTAGTGTTGTTTTTTTCATTACCTTTGAATAAACTATTCATATATTTGACATAATAAATTTATTAAAATATTAATTTTAATGTGTTCTAGGCATATTGTGGCCTATAATTTTTGAAAATTCTCGTGTATGTGTGTCTGTGTCACATTGTATGTCTATGTCTTTGCTCTACTTAATTCTAGGAGTAAAGAGTTAGGATCGGTGAAGTTGTACATTTCTTAAAGTTCTTTGATTGCCCTAGACTGAGCTGTGTGAGTAATATATATCAGAAACATATACAAATATTTATGTTGAATTTTTCTTATTCATCCTTTTATATGTTTGTCTCAAGTTTTACCCCTCCTAGCATTGTTATAGATTTGTTGTGTGGATTCTTTATGGTTAAGGCATTTTTCACTCTACCGTTATGTGTTGTGTTCCAGGGTCCCGAAGATTAGATATATACATTCATTTCTATTTTGTGGTTCCAATATTTTATCATCTGGTCTGAAGTTCTGCACTTAAGAAATACAATCTGCCTTAATTGTCTTGTTTTACCATGTAATGAAGTCCTTAAGGCCAAAAATAAGGATATTGCAGCTCTAAACAAGCCTTTTGCAACTCATTTTGCATTTCATCTCACAAGCTTTGCTAGAAACAGATCATCCTACACTTATGACTAACTCCGCTTTTCATAATTGGAAATCTAGATACAGGTTATTTTGACATTAATGATGCTGAGAGTGTTGCTGGAATTCTTCTGAACAGGTCTTTTTGATAATTCTCTCGATATGTGTATCCCTTGTTGTTTGGGCCATGATAACCTCTTAGCATTAAAAAATAAAAATAAAAAGGAAGCACATAACACAACTCCATGTGTTCTTTCGACTAAAGTGTGCCGTTGCAATTTCTGTCCAAATTAATTGGAGATGCAACTCACGCACCTGTGTTCAGAGCGAGTATACAACCATTTTCCTGGGTTGAAAAATATCCTTAAAAACCATCCGTATTACAAAATGCCAGTGTCTTCTTTCTCTCCCTCTTCTGTCCATTTCCTCTCTTCTTCCACTCCAACCACCTCCTTTCTCTATACTAACCCCTGCCACCCCTTTCCTCCTTCCCTGCCGCCACCACCACACTCTACATCTCTCACTCCACTGCTTCTCCCTCTCTATCTTTTCTCATTTCTGAACAAATGATGCAAGTCAACGACCAGTTAGACAATTATTAAATGATGGGGCCATCTCTTTCACTCTGTTTGGATATTCACATTGGATGGGTTTAAAGTTGCTTGACTTGGATAGTTTTGAAGCTTGCTTTAGAATTCAGAAATTTTGAATCAACAACTGGTCATTGATTGGCCTTTAACAGCAACAGCTGGCAAAGACATGTGGGAAAGATTATAAGATAAGAACTAGTCCCAAAAGCTTAGGATGTTAGGAAAGGTGCTCAACAATGCATATCAAGATCTCGAACACCCTCCCTCATATCAAGATCTCGAACACCCTCCCTCGTGTAACACTGTCTTGCACATAGAGATGGAAACATCCAAACATTTACAAAAATAGAATGCAAACAGGGAAACAAATGCAAACTGAGAGACATGAACCCAAGACTTCTCCAAATCTAAACCCTGATACCGTGTTAGATCATCAATAGTTCCAAAAGCTTAAGCTGTTAGCAAAGGGGTCTGACAATACATATCAAGGTCTCCAACAGCTTACAGATTGGGAATGATGACTAAGTGCGACTTATATATGAGGGTATAATGACTTTTTTTTCTTTTACCATTAATGATGTGAGCGGTGTATTTTAGTCCAAAAACCACAGGGAGTTGTAAGCTTATTTTTTAATGTCAGGGGAGTGATTAGTACATGGCCCAAACCACCGGGGGTAAAGTGAAATATGCCTTTTAAAAATAAATACTAAATGAGGAGTTGATGTTACCGCTACTATCTATTTCAGGGCATTTAATAAGTTTGAATTCGAAGATGTTCGGAAACTTTCAGCTGAGCTTTGTGGCCGGATTCATCCCCAGGTAATTAGCGATGCCAAATGTTCTCCTTATTTGCAAGAGAAGTTACTTTGTTTTTACAATATTTTTTTGGTTACAAATACACACTTATCAGTATATCAAGTGAAGAATGAATGCTGTTTGGAAAATAATAATAATAATAATAATAATAAGGGAAAGAAGAGAAAGAAAATGCTGGACCAAATGCTATTGCTTAGATGACGTTTTATTGCTTAGATGACATTTTAATGCTTGATTACATTTGCTACAAAACAAATTCCATGGTACATGTATTTTTTATAATTATTTTTTGACAATTTCAAAATCTTAAAGTGCCCAGTTTAGTCCCTACTGGATGCTATCCCTTGGCATAATTTGCACAAAGTGATTGCCCTTAGGTTCAAACCCGTAACCTAAAGATTAGTAGGTCAGGTTTTAACCACTGAGTAGATGCTAAAATTTTAAAGTTGATGTTTGTTGTCCGTGACATTTTATGGGGCTTGATGCATTATCAGGTTCTTACAATTTTACCGAGTGCTCTTTACAATGAGGGGATTGTAAATTTTTACTGTATTAAGCACTGGAAGAAAGTTGTTGCCTCTTCTTACTAGGGCCTTTTCCTCTATTTTCTTATTAGTTCAAAGAATTTTTGTTTGTGCATCTATATACAATCTTTTTTTTTCAGATAATCTTACATTAAGGGTCCCCTCACTCCTTTTCAAAGCTTAGTATAGGCAACAATATGCACAATTTTACTTATCCATTCATTTTTAGAGTTTGATATACAGTGTATATATTATTTATTTATTTATATGTTTTGTGCATGAGGATAACTAAGCATTATGGAATTTCTTACCCTGAAAAGAGTTGCAATTATATGATTCTGCCAAAATTTACATAGATTGAGTTCTGCTGTGCTTGAGTTCCGTCTGGGTTTACTATGTAGTGACATATTGTATTAATGATGAATTTCTAAACTGTAGTATATTCATAGAAATAAAATGTAGGAGCAAAAAAGTTGAAATTCTTAGTGAATTTCAATGCCCATATTAGTCTGTCCCCAGAAAAGATCACTGCTTAGATAGTGCATATCACTGGATTATTTGCAGATAAAATTTAACCAACTCAATTATGCTGTTGGTCATACTTTCCTGAAGTGTAATATTTTCTAGAAGGTTTTGTTTGTAGCCCCCAAGATTTCTTTTTATAAAAAAGTGTCAAGTTAAACCTTATTGCACCTTTTCACCTCTTTTGCGTATTTAGTAGTTATTGAAAGATTCCATTTGTAGTCCTTGTGTACTTGATTATTTTAACTAAGGTTTTTTTGCAATCCAATTAATTATGCATTTAGCACTTTACTGATACATGAGTTTAACCCATGGACCCTGGTTTTCTATGTTTGAACAAAGGTAGTGAAGAGTTTATTTTTTTTCAGATTTTGTAGATTTACACGTGCTTTAGCATTGTTCCCTGGGTGAAGTATGCACTTTTGGTGCCACTTGGTACATGATTGGAAACAGAGAAGGCTTTGTTCCCTTTTGGTTTGGATTGCTGGAAGTCCATGGTTGTTACTTTTATGTTTTATTTTAGGAGGGGGAAAAATAAAAAAAGAGCAATTGTTGTGTTTCTATAGGAAACTTGAGGTATATAGATAATCATCACTTGCTACATGCTGACTCTTTGGAAAAAAAAGTGCAGCTGGTCTGTTTCTTCTTGGTATTGTTATGATGCTCTGGATGAAAGCTGCATTCTGTGTCAAATCAAATTCAATTCTTCTTGACTGAGTTGAGTCACATGTAGTAGAGCATCCTCCTTTAAATAGTCGACATGAACCAATATTCCATTTAATTTTATTGTAATTTTTCATTTATTCAAATATCTCTTGTTGTCACTCCGCTATTCAGTTCTATGCAAGGGTGTTGCTTTCTAATTTTGTATTCAGTTGTTCTCTAATTTTACCTTCTAACCTTCCTGCCTTGTGATTCTGCAGGTGCTATTTCCACTTATTGCCTCGCAATTGGAACATGCTGTAGATGCTCGTGATGTGCTGAAGATAAAAGCTTGTTTGTTTTCAATTTGTACATCCCTTGTGGTAAAAATCTGTCATCAACATCCATTTGTCATGATTCATTACCATTTGTTCTGGGCATTTAAGTGTCCTGTATCTGCTATTTACTTGAATAACATTCAACAACTAAATGATAGTAGTTTCTTCTTGTATACAGGCTAGAGGCAGGGATTCACTTTTACATCCTATTGTGCTCAAAATTAGGAACACTATAGAAACCATCTTGTTGTGGCCTTCATCTGATGGGGATGAAGGTAACAAGTTTGCTTTTCTAAATTTGCCGATCCTCATACTGTTACTAAAGCCTGATGGCTGCAAGCATCTTTCTCTCTTTCAGTTTCCAAAGCTCAGCATGGGTGTATTGATTGTCTAGCACTGATGATATGTACTGAACTACAAGCTCTAGAATCATTCAGAGACTTGACCTCGAAGAACACAAGCCTTGTGAGAATGGACAGTTCACGTCAGTATCTTATTTTCTCTTTGTATAAGCACTTTTGCGTTTTACAAGAATTCAACTGATCTCTGTGATTCTAAATGCAGGGGATGCTGCAATGAGAGATTCAGTACGCAGTTATGTGCTCCATCAATTAACACGTGATAAGGACTGCACATATGAGGCATCGATATCTATGTCATTTGTTCTATGCATGGCTAATGTTCTCATCAGTGCTTGTCAAAAGATCCCAGACTCTTGCAAGAGACCCTTTGCTCGAGAAATTCTTCCACGTCTCATTCAGTCTGTAGAGGTATGTCATAATAAAGGTCACAATTGTTGGGTTCGAGTGGTACCGACTTTCAATAGCTAGCAGCTCCACATTTTTAATGTTACCATTCCTCTTTATTCATCTTGGTGGTGACAGCAGGTGATGATGGAATCAGAGTATAGAGCTGCATGCCTCCAGGTTTTCTTCTCAGCAGTATATCATCTGAAGTCTACAATTCTTCCTTACACTTCTGATCTTCTCAGAGTCTCTCTGAAATCTCTTAGAGAAGGATCAGAAAAGGTAAGAAGTCCACTATGATAAGTACGTCCATTTTCGGTTTTCTACCAATTTATTGGCAAGTACCTTATTTCTTTTCTGACCTCTTGTCTGTGGGTTTATCTGAGTTTTGCCTGTCAAAATTTTTCACTCTGTACACCGCAGAATGAGTGAAATTTGCTCAAGAATAGATATATGTCCTCCTTATATTCTTTATATGCAGATTTAAATAATTATGCACTTCTTAGTTTCTAGAGTACATGACTCTTAGAGAAGACATGGGTAACAAAAGACTACATTGATGTGATTAGGAACATGTATGAAGGTGTGGTGACCACTATTAGATCGCTAGCTAGAGAGACAAGTGAATTTCCAATTATTGTGGGGTTACACCAAGGATCAACTTTATGTCTTTATCTTTTTACTTTAATTATGGATGAGTTGATGAAAAATATTCAGGATGATGTGCTATAGTGTATGCTTTTTGCAGATGATATCGTGTTTGTCATGCCCGAACCCGCCCCTAGAGGTTAGGATCATAACCGGCTAGCTACGGACACTTTTAAGAAGGTGACATATCCATGTAGTGTCCATGTCGGACACCGACACTCTTCGGACATTATCCCGACAAGTGTCCGACACTCCTCAAAACGTGTCCTGTTTTTTAATTTTTCTTAAAGATCCGGACACTCTTTGGACACTTGGAGGACACGTGTTTATCGCTTAAACACACGTGTCCATCAATTAGACACAAGTGAAACTAATTATAAGTTTGAACAAAACAATTTAAGATACAAAATAAAACAAAAACCATATAAATTTATAGGAATTAGTGTCATATTGCATTTTTCATTATCTTTGAATGATATATCTATATATATAACATATAATAAATATATATAGAATTATATATTTTATGCGTGTCCCCCACGTGTCGTGTCCTGTATGTTTTGAAAATTAGCGTGTCCGTGTCGTGTTGCGTGTCCGTGTCCATGCTTCATAGGCGGTTAGTAATCGTGAGATTACTTACGGCATCGACAGAAATCAAATCATGATTAATAATAAGGGGCCAAAAGCGGAAGCAAAATATAAATCATTATCCAATGAGCTGTGCATATATGGCAAGGTAAAAACCTTTCACACATATATAATAACTCACACATCGCATACATATGCAATTTATACATGTCTAGGATCATTCAGACTTGTTATGTAATAAACCAAAATACCAAAAACGGTCTTTTCAAAAACCAAGGTTTATACAAACTTGGTCACATATGACCACAAAAGAAAGCAAAAAGGAAAATAAAAAACCTCATATGTGGGGCAACCTTGGATGACTTCAAAACTCGGTACTCCTTTACATTTACACTAGGGCTGGGGCTGGATATCCCGTTGCTCACCTACATACATATAAATAAAGAGTGAGTTAATGCCCAGTGAATAATACCAGAGTACAGGGGTTAATGAATGAGATTCGTATGTAAATAAATCATACTTGCATTGAATACATATGGAACAAAATTCCCATTCATAACGTACTTAAACAAATCATAGCGGAATGACCTCAGGCCCAATCCATTATACGTAGTACATGTTGAAGGGACAAAATGACCTTGGGTCCAAACATTTTTCATAACTGATCATAACATATGTACTAAACGACCTCGGGTCCAACATTTCCATACTCTTATCCATGCGCATATGCAAATTCAAGATCATATTCATATTTAATGAATCCATGCACAAATGACCATCTGGTCCTTCACGTTGTATGTACAAAACGACCTTAGGTCCATTATTTCCAAATTCATTCTCACATGTGCGTTTATAATCATGATCATGTTCACATTCATATTCACATTCAAAATGACTTTTGGTCCAATCAATTCTTTGTTCAAAATGACCTTTGGTCTATTTAACAATCATACAAAATGACCTTCGATCCAACTCATTTGTAAGATGACCTTAGGTTTATCTTGTCAAATATTTTAAACGGCCTTAGGCCCATTCTGTGTCCCTGTCAAATGTACCAAACGGCCTCGGGCCTATTACACATTCTCATCTGTTACCAAACGGCCTTAGGCCTATTGTGTATTCATACAAAACGACCTTTGGTCCAATCTTATAATTTCGTGCTTATCAATCACGTTTAAAGTCTTTTACGAATTAGACAGTTAGAATGCTCATTCATAATACAAATTCATGATTCGGGAAAACTTACCATGTAGGTAGTATTTAGAAAATAACATACATGAAAATATATTTACTAAGATATTACTCACAATGTTCAAATGGTTGATTCGTCCTCGCGATTGACCCTACACAATCCATAGCACATACGAAAATCGGGTCACAATACAATTCAGTTCGTTCTTTACTTCATTTATCTTTCTTATGCTTTTTCCTACCTCTTTAGTTCATTTAGAATGCTCAATGTATGCCTAAGAGTGTTTAGAAATGAAAAAGAACGGAAATTGAAATATAACACAAATTTTCAAAATTCCTAAAACAGGGCACTTCGCTCGAGTGCAACATTGATCGCTCGAGCGAACCCCTTGGTCTGCGAAAGGTTCTGGATGCTTTCATTTTATGCTCGAGCCAACTTTTTAGTTGTTCGAGCCAAGACTGAGAATAAAGGGTGGTTACTAGAGCGGTCTTTTGGTTGCTCGAGCCAACCCTCAATGTCTGCAAAAGTACCGGGAGCTCGAAATGTACGCTCAAGCCACCTCTCCATCACTCAAGTGATGGGTCGAATTTCTGGAATTTCCAGATTTGAAGAACAAGGCCCCAAGCTTGATTTTAACACTTAAATGCATGCATGACTCACTCAAACATGCAAGAGCACTCCCAAATACATATAATTGAAGCTAGCTTCGTCTATAGTTCAAAATTTCATGAATTCAACAAGATTCAAACATTAAACTTTATGTTTGTAAAATTTATGGTTTACATCTTGCATTCACAAGCTTCAAGGCTTAAAATTAGACTTCAAAACTTTACAATTGATGCATGCATGTGAGATACAACTCTTAATTCTACATGAATTACAAGATTCATGTTCACAAATGAGAAAACATAACAAATTCATGCATGTATGTATATTAGACCTCCCTATTCATCATCCTTAAGCCATTTCTTACATTAACTCTCATAATCTTCTTAAATTCATATCTTTGATAACTTAATTTCATGAATTATAAGTTCATGACTTACCTAGAGTTTTCAATCAACTCTTCACAAGTTAGTTCTTGAGTTCTTACACAATTCTTCAAGCCCCTAGCCAAATCTTCAAGATTGAGCCTCACTCTCTCTAGAATCACACTTCTCTCTATAAAATGCTCTCTCTACAAGCTGAATTTTGAGCTCAAAAATGAGCTAAGCACCTTAATTAGCATATATATAGGCTAGGTTAACTTAATTCACTAATCCATGATTAAGTTAAGTAATTGGAGCTTATTTTAATTGAAGTAATCTAATTAATTCAGTCTGAATCAAATTTTAATCAAACTTCACTGTAGGCTCTAAAAATTATGCCGATCACAATGATTCAATCAATTATGGTTTCTGAAGTTGATAAGGCCTTCAATTTCAGATTATAGCCGCATATAGAATAGATCTCTCTACGAGAGATAGATATAAATTCAAAAACATATATAATCACATACTTAACATCCAAAATCATATTAAGCACATAATCACAAATATAATTAAAGATTAACGGCATCAGACAGAATGGGGTTATCACAGTGTTAAGTGGATGAGAGTAGAGAAGAAGTTAACACTAAGTTGAAGACTTAGAGAGAAACACTTGAAACTAAATAATTTAGGATAAGCAAAACTAAGACATAGTACATGAAGTGTAATTTTAGTAACAGTAACAACGGAAACAGAGAAGTGAAGATTGAGAACCAAAAACTATCTAAGAGTGAATATTGTCATTATTTAGGATCGATTATCACAATAACTGGGGAGGTTGAAGCAGATGTGGTTTATAGAATTAAGGCGGGGTGGCTTAAATGGAGCAGTGCGTTTGGGGTACTGTGCAAAAAACGAATATCCATTAGACTAGAAGGAAAGGTCTATAAAACGGTTATTAAACCAGCGATGTTGTATGGGATAGAATGTTGGACAACTAAGAAACAACATGTAGATAAGATGAGTGTTGCTGAGATGAGGATGGTAAGGTGGATGTGTGACAAGACTAGAAAAGCCAGAGTTAGGAATGAGTATGTTTGTAAATGGGTAGGAGTAGCACTGATAGAAAATAAGTTGAGAAAGAATAGATTAGGATGGTTTGTCATATACTGGAAGTGTTAGGGGAAGTGGCAGACCTAGATTGACATGGGCTACTGTAATAAGTAGAGATATGAATCTCTTGAATTTGACTAACCAAATGGCCTTTGATAGAGTCGAGTGGAGAAGAAGGATTTATATAGTCGACACCATTTGATGGGATTTAAGCCTTGGTTTGATTTGACTTTTTGTAACTTGCAAAAACATTAGGGTCATATTTGAGATTAATCAACGAAGAGGCATGAACACAAACATGCATACATGACAATTTTCACAAAAATGTAGGACACAACATATGGGGACATAAAACATATCGTTTTATATATTTATTATATGTTATCTATGAAGCACGGGTAATTCAAAAAATATTTCCGTACTCGTACCTGGATACTTGTTGAGTACTGGTAAGGCTGCATGCATACTGGGTATTTTTTATCCATTCTTTGGCAGTTGGGTACTCTATGGGTACTTTATGGGTACATTAGGAGTGCACTAAGCTATGAGACATTGGTAGAGATATGTTTAATTTATTAGAGAGTTCTTATTTGCTTGAAATTGCAAATCCTTTACTTGATGTGTTAGAGATGGAAGATGTATTATTCAATGATGAAAGTGATGGAAGTGTCAAATTTCAAATTTTGCTTAGTTTGCTTTTAGAATGAAATTTTGTTTTGTAATTTCTGCTATTTAATGGCATTAAAATAGCTTATAGACTTTGCTTTGGTATTGGTATTAGTATTGTTAAATTATGATTTCTCCTTTGGTTTTGTAATTTCTTCTTGTAGTTTTGGTATTGAACTTTAATTTGTAGATTGAATCTCAAACTATAAATTATAAAAAATAAAAAATTTATTGACGTATTTCAACCATACCCTATTCTATTTTTTTTAGATCTTGACGTATCGGCGTACCCGTATTGTACTCATACTAGTATTTGTACTCACACCCGTGCTTCATAGTATGTTATATGTATATATATATATAAATATTGGGCAAACTTCATTTTACTTCCTTATGATTTGGGTCACGTGCAGTTTACCCCCCTAACATTTGGAAATGACCACATAGCCCCCTTGCGAATTGTGGACTGAAGTGCAGTGTCATGTCCATTAACAAATTAATGAAAAAGACTAAAATACTCCTATATTTTTGTCGTTTCTTTTGCAAGGCAAAGTAAACTTTAACTCTTTGTGCTTTCCATGTGCGATTTACCCCATTGAAATTTGAAAATGAGCATATAACTCTTTTATGTCTGCCATGTGTTTCACATTTACTGTTAAGTTAGACAGAGTGTTTAATGGTTCACTTCAATCCACAAATCATGTAGGGGTTATGTGGTCATTTCTAAACGTTAGAAGGGTAAACCGCACATGGCCCAAACCACATGGGAGTAAAGGGAAGTTTGCCCATGAATATTTCATTTAAATTTAATAAAAATACACCACATAACACAAATTTCTAGGGTTTAAAAGAGAATTCATTAATAGGTATAAATCTACATTAATTTTCTTTTATCAATAGATTCCAAGTAATTATTTTGTGAAACTTGTAATACATTTCATATGTTTAAACAATAAACATCTGTTTTCCAAGAGTCTGAAGTTTTGTCCGAGGTGTCGGACACGGACACACGACCATAAAAGTATCAGTGCTTCTTAGGTAATCAAGTACAATGCTTTTTCAAATTCTTTCCTTCTGAATTTTCGAATAAACTATGGTCACTGAAGAGCATTTTAATGACCCTATTTATAGTACAAGTACACATTACATCAAAATTAAAAAGTCATGCTTGGATGCAACTTAGAAGAGAAATCATATTACTGTTGTTTAAGAACCCAACTTCTAAAACGTATTTTACCATAAAACAAATTTGGCATGAAGTTTAATTGCGAGTTTACATGCTTCATTTGACTATAGAACAAGCACTACTGTTGGCTTTCAGGCAGTGGATATGTTATTCTACTAGAGCTTTGTCATTCTTTGTTTAAATCACATACATATTAATACATATGTTCACAGACTTCCTTCTCATGGACGGTTAGCTATGTAGCTCTGGAACTACTAGATATTATTTGGCATAGAAAAATTGGACATCACTCACATAAGTCCTGGATTGTTAGTTTGTTCAATATTGAGGTTCTACTTACCCATGCAATGCAAGCTCCTGATAAATTTGTAGGCCTCGGCCCGAATGTTATCGAAAGGAGAGAGTCATAAGATGGTTGAGGTTGGGCGTTTAGAGAATAAAAACTGTTCCTGTCTGCTTTTTTGTGTTCTATGGATCGGAGACAATCTAAAGATGGAAATGAGATTGGTGTTTTCTTCTTTTCCTTTTATTTTTGGGTTGCATAATATACAACTACTGAACATTTGTTGTAAATGGCTGCACTTTGTTGGACAGGAAAAAATGGCAGGTGCGAAGCTAATGGCATCTCTAATGGCAAGTGAAGAAGCCATTGTCAACAGTATTGCCGGAGGACTACTAGAGGCTATAACAGTACTTTCTAGTTTATCATCTTCTGATCCATCACCAGACGTACGTCAAGTGTCCGAAAAATTGCTTGCATGTTTAACTTCTCTCTAAATTTTGTGTACTCCTTTTCTTCTTGTAGTTTTCTCTCCACTTGCTACATTTTTCTTATCTTTGAAGTACTTGTACAAATGTATATAATTACAAGGAAAGCCGCTAGTTTTAAGATGTGTGGTTTATATGCATATTATGGGCCTAATGTCTCACCTTTTCACTTAAGAGAAGTGAGTACACCTTAAAATTACACTGCCTTCCCTTAACATTTGAAGAATAGTAAGTTTCACAAATTTAACATAGTTATATTGGACTCCTTTGAGATTTAATTTACATAACACTTTATACATGTAAAAATGGCCAAGTCACGGGCCTATCGGGCTCCTGCCAAAAATTGGTTCGGTCTAACCCATTTGTGTGGAATCGTGGCCTAGGTCCAAGTGCAAGCCCAGATCCAAGGAGTAATTGAGCCTGGGTTTGAGGTGGGTTTGTGCCAAGCTTGATAAAAAAATTTTCTAATTTTTTCACCAAAATAGCTTGAAAGTGAAATTTAGGCAGGTCGGGCCTCGACTTGGGCCTCATATTGGGCTTGCTTGTTGGGTCAAAAAAAGCATGGCCTAGGCCCTGGGCTTGGGCCTTAGGCTGGCGGGCTATTTTGAAACCTCTAGGGTCCGTTTGTTTTTAGAGGTAAAATAGAGTGGATTGTTAGTGAGGGGATTATTAGTCAGGAGACTGTTAGTGGGGGGAGTGAGGGGATTGATAGTGAGGGGATTAAGAAAAATTGTGTTTATTTGACAACCAGTAGACTAGTAATAGTTCATGTTTGTTTTGAGAGGTAATGGTGGAATTAACAATGTAAAATTATACAAATACCTCTGTATTAGTATTAAATTTCAGCTTATACCAACTAATAAATGTATTACTCAATTAAATTAAAATTAAAATTAAATAATTAAAAATAATAAAAAAGTTCAACTATTAATCTATTTATTATTATTATTATTATTATTATTATTAAAAAAACCAATCAATGGTTTCTCCAAAATCAGCCCATGGTTTTGAAAAAGTGTTCATTCGATTAACAAAAAGATGTTACCTTTCACTTCATCTATTTAAGGCCCACCCAGCAGCTTTTACTTCATCCATCTAAGGTCGACGGTGATGGAGAACAAGATCGAGATCATCAACCTTAATGAGAACGGTGATGTTGCTTCATTCAGGTATGATTTTTTTTTTTTTTTTTTCTTGCAAATTTATGGGTTTGTGGATTTGTGGATGAGAACGACGATGTTGCTTCATTTGAGCCAATTTTTTTTATAAAATTTTGAGTTTGTTGATATTTTCTGAACATCAAAGGAACATTTTTGTGGATAAAATCGTCATTCACACTCTAATATCAATGGCTTAATTTCTAATATCAAATCCTCTGGCCTATGCTAATCCTCTTGTTGGAGGGAATTTAGAGTCTGAATGGATTATCACTTCAGTGACTCTTTGGCAAACAAACGTGATATTGTGAATTCGACCTCACTACTAATCTTAATCCCAAGCCTCAACTCGGAAAACAAGCGGTAATTTGTTAATCATATGGATTGAAAAAGGGGAAATTATTTAACAGTGGAGCAGAGAAAAATAATTACAAACATATGGAGTGTGCAAGTGATTGTGTGGTGGGGTGCAAGTCTCACTTGCATTCCATGTTTGTGTAATTTATTTATTTATTTTTCTTGTTACACTGTTAAGTAATTCTTCCATTAAAAAAATGATATCATTATTGTTATAATGAAATGTAAATTTTATCTTATTTTTGTGTCTTTATATTATCAACATTAGTTTTGGTAAGTTTGACTAAGTGACAAAAGTTTGTTCTATTTTACTTGGAAAATTTGCCATGGCACATTGAAATAATTTTTTTCAAAAATGCTGAGTAGTTACCATGAATGTTGGTAGTCTAATGTTGGAAAGATATACAAGTTTCCTCTAATATAAAAATAACCATTGTCAAAGTTTGGTCTTTTAGTATTCTCTCTAATGTTAAATTAATACATTCTGTACAATTTAAAAGGAGCATGCATGCAATTTCCCCCTTATACATAAATATCGTTTAGGGTTGGGCTTCTTTTATATTCTCTCACTCACATTAGAGAACTTGAGAGGCTTACAGGGTCCGCCATGAGTCTTGTTTCGATAATTTGAACTATTCATTTTCGTAGGACCTTCAATATATATTTTTCATAAAAAAATTAGTTCAATCAAATAATTATAATTTTTATTTTATTTTATTGCATTTGTTTTTGAAAAAATGGACATATATTTTTGAAATGTATAATCTATTTTTTTAAAGACAAATACGATAAAATGAAAATGTTACATTATCAAATTGATTAAAAAAATTATGAACGATATATATTGAGGATCTTATAAAATAAATGATTTGTATTATCGAAATGAGACCCATAATAGATCTTATGGGCCTTTCAAGTTCTCTCATGTTGCACTCATATTGAGATCTCAACATGAAAAACCCAACTTGCTTCTGTTTGGTAACGTTTATGTTTTCAGTTTATATTTAAAAAAATTTTATAAACTAGTTTTTGTTTGTTTTTAGAAAAATATAAACTATAAACGTGTTTGGTAATTGACAAAATGTTTAAAAAATTTTAAAAATATAAAAAAGAGTGAGAAATGGCAAGTGGTGGTAAGTGACGGCGGAAGACGGTGGTGGAAAGTGGTGAGGGTAGGTGGTGGGTAGCGGGTGGTGGTGGTGGGTGGATGGGTGGGTGATGGTGGCAGGTGGTAGCGAGTGGGTGGTGGTGGTAAGTGACGGTGGAAGACGGTGGTGGAAAGTGGTGACGGTGGGTGGTGGGTGGTGGTGCTGGGTAGGTGGGTAGGTGATGGTGGCGGGTGATGGGTGGTGGTGGTGGTGGTGGCGGTGGTGGCAGGTGGTGGGTGGTGGCGACAAGTGGGTGACGGATGGCAGGTGGTGGTGAGTGGTGGTGGTGGCGGGTGGGGGGTTGATAGTGGCGGGTGGTGGGTGGTAGTGAGTGGGTGGTGGTGGTGGTGGTGGTGGGTGGTAGTGGCAGGTGGGTGGCGGATGGCTGGTGGTGGTAGGTGGTGGCGGGTAGTGATGGTGGGTGGGTGGAGTAGCAGTGGCGGTGGCGTGGTGGTGATGGCGGTGGGTCTGCGGATGGCAGTGGTAGTGGTGGTGGCGGATAGGTGGTGGTGGTGGCAGTGGGTGGTGGTGGTGGTGGTGGTGGGTGGGTGGCTGGTGGTGGATGGTGGTGGTAGGTGGGTGGTGAGTGGTGGTGGTGGTGGTGGCGGGCGGTAGATGGATGGTATGTGGGTGGTGGTGGTGGTGGCAGGTGGTGGTGGCGGAAGACGGTGGTGGAAAATGGTGGCGGGCGGTAGCTAGTATTGGGTGGTAAAAAAAAAAAAAAACTGAAAACTCAAAACGAAAATATATTTTTTGAATTTACATTTTTTGGCCAAATTTACAAATTGAGACCACTGATTTATAAATAAAAAATTTATCAAACAAGTTTTTATTTGAGTTTTTAAAATTTTTGTAAATATAAACAGAAAATTGAAAACGTAAGTGTTACCAAACGACACCTAAATGTTTTTTTTTTTTTTTGAGAACATGGGAAATATTAGATTGATAAAACAATAACAGTATATAAACAAGATTCCAAGTAGTCATCCCAACTAAACAACAAAATAAAAAAAAATAAAATAAATCCGTCAAAAAAATAGTTACGATTCAGAAAAAATTATCGATTTGCTCAAAGATGTGGTCTAGAAGTTAAGATCGGCTTGAAAACCCTCTGTACATGTACTAACTAGTGTAGTAATAGATAATATGATATAATTGTAGAGATTTTAAATATTTATAATTTATATAATACGTAGAGTTAATAATAATAACATAATACTAATTGATATATTAATTAATATACTAATTAATATATGTAACACAAAGTAAATAAAATGCATAATGGAGCTAATCAAGGCACAAATCCAGGAGCTTATAATGGAAACAAGTAACTAGACTCCTATAGACATGGTAAACAAATGGACTTCTAAAGACTAGGACAAAAGCTTATTCAAATTGACTTGAACACTTGTTCAAGTTGACTTGAACTCCTAATGCCTTCCCTTGAACTGAGTGTTTTGCTATCACTCAGTTTAGAAAGGGTTCTTCATTAGCCCCTCCAACGACTTGTCCCTCTCAGCTTGCTTATTACCGAGTAACCTTTCAACTCCCTCCCTCAAACTGGATTCTCCAATGAACAAATTCCAAGTAAGCTTCGCAACTTTACAGGCATAGCTAGAGTTTAGTTATGCTGTGTTTGGTCAGAGGATTTAGATCAGAATTTGAAAAGAAAAAGAGAAAAGGTAGTTCAAATATGAATAAAATATACTTATATTTCACATAGTTTTACATATTTTTTCTTTCTTTTTCCAAAATTCTTACTAAATCCTCAACCAAACACAGTATTAATATATTAACAACTCAAACTTCACTTCTGCAAAAGATTAGATCAATGGTTCCATCCTTGTGGAGATCAATCTGTCTACTAACCTGTTTACTACACCCATGTAAAACTTGATTTTTTGAGATTTTGATTGCCGAACTACTTTTACTATCACAGTAGAGCAGAGTAGGACTATAATGATGAGGAAAAATTTAAACTTTTAATTAATGTAATTGGGCCTCAATTAAGTTTAATCAATTGTAATTAAGGTTGCAAGTTTCCCTATTCATTTTAGTCCAAACTTTTGTCAATTTATTTTTTGGGCATTCCGCCATCTCGGTTTGCATGCATTGATTTTTGAGCCAACCCTGAACCCTAGGGACTGGTTCTCTGGGCCCATTATACGGTCAATCCTGTTACATTAGAAGTACTTTGCATGTTTAGAAAATAATATGACGATCACCTCGTTTTACATGCAATTGGGCCAAAATTGACACAAGATTCAAGAGATGGACTCAGCATGTTCGATATTAGATATTTTTATGCTTTTACAATATTATTGGTTAATTTGAATATATTCTCGTGAATTAGATATTTCAATGCATCGATTGTCTCGTTCTGTGCTCACATAAGCTTGATAGCTTGCGATTTGAGAAATGGACTATCTGAGACTGATAATTATTATGTATATGTTATTTTATTATTATTAGTTGATCTCGTGAATTTTGTGAAATTCTAGTAAAATAAAATAAAATAAAATAAAATTATACCCGATACTATATAAATTTGTATTAGAATTTTGGAAAACCAAACCACCACACAACGCCCCCCCCCCCCCCCGGGAGACTTATTTGGAGTCTACATGGCCTACGAGGTTGAAGCCTTTGTTTCTCTCTCCTTTGAATAACCTTTTTCCTTATCTAGTGGGTGCATTTTCTTTGACTTTTTTCTTACATCTGTTACAATACATCAAAGAGGAAATTAATGTTTTAATGGTTTTGCTAATTACTATTAACTATGCGTGGTTATTATTTTTCAATAATACTTTTCAAAAAATTTTATTTTTTTATTTTTTATATATTTTTATTTTTACTGAATTTTTAAAATATTTTGAGCAATTTTTTAAAATTTTTAGACATACCTAACATAAATATACCTAAAAAGTAAAAAAAAAATTGAAAAAAACCTTTTAAAAATTCACTAAATACTAAAAATACAAAAAAAAAAACGAGAATTCAGTACATTTTTTTATATTTTTATGTATTTATTAATTTTTAAAAATATTTTTTCACAATTTTTTTACTTTTTAGATACATCTAAGTAAGGTGCATCTAAAAAAATAAAAAAATATTGAAAATTTTAAAAATATTCACTAAAAACAAAAAAATACGAAAACTAAAAAACTCAGTTATCAAAAAAACTTAATTCAAAAAACTCAAATCAAACACATCTATTATTTTTCTATAAGCCTCATTATGTCTATATAAGCCTGTTGGGACTGTGAGATACCAAAAATCAATCACACACAATAACACAAGAATATTTATGTAGTTCGACAATTGCCTACGTCCACGGAGAGCTATCTACTATAGAATTTCTCGGAGGGAGTTTACACACTCATACCTCACAAACACTCACTATAGCATTCTCACTTGTTGTTTCTCACAATCTCTCTTAGATTACACACTGCAATCTCTTATCAAACCCAACCTCCTCACCTCAATTTATATACAATTGAGGGAGAAGCTTATTGGTTGCCACTAACCCCTTCCACTAGCTAGTGGGTTTGGTGGAGTGGAAGAGTGGGAAAGCCACCTTCAGATAATGGAGAAAGTGGGAGTTTTATTTGGACAGTGGAGCTAACAATTCTCTTCCTCCATGCCCATGTTCCACGCCCATGTGGATAACTGACTTCTCATTTGAAGTCCATCTCGGCAATGTCTCTGCAAATTTCGAGTTTGTTTCTCGAGACCACCTTTGTAAGTATGTCAGCTGGATTTTTATCTGTATGGATCTTGATCAGTTCCAATAACTGATTTTCCATCACTTCGCGTATCCAATGATACCGAATATCAATGTGCTTTGTGTGAGAATGGTACATCGAATTCTTGCTCAGGTCGATGGCACTTTGGCTATCACAATGTACCGTGAACTTTTCTTGCTTTAATCCCAACTCTTGGAGAAACCGCTGCAACCACAACATCTCTTTTCCAGCTTCCGTTGCGGCAATATACTCTGCCTCGGTTGTGGATAAAGCAACACACTTTTGCAACTTGGACTACCAAGACACAGCTCCCCCTACAAAAGTGAACAGAAATCCTGATGTAGATTTTCTACCATCAAGATCTCCCGCCATATCAGAATCCAATAGCCTTCCAAGACTGGTTTAGCATCTCTAAAGCACAAACACATTTTTGCCGTACCCTTGAGGTACCTCAGAATCCACTTGACTGCTTCCCAATTCTCTTTTCCTGGATTGGAAAGGAATCTGCTTACTACTTCAACAGCATGAGCAATATCTGGTCGGGTAGACACCATTGTATACATCAAACTCCCTACGGCGGATGAGTAAGGAATAGCCTCCATCTCTTCTCTTTCTTTAGTAAAGGAGGGACAAGAACTCTTGCTCTGCTTGAAATGATTAGCCAGTGGAGTATTGACTGGCTTGGAATCTTTCATGTTGAACTTCGCAATCACCCGTTCAAAGTACTTCTCCTGTGACAGCCATAATTTCTTGGCTTTCCTGTCACGCTGTAGACACCTCATTTTTGACCGTCCTCAAGACTTGGACGTCACCTCTTGAACACTCGGTGATTACCCATGTTTGTGTTCGTCTTGAGTTCCCGGAGGTCTCGGCCACGCGCCTTGCCTCAGGATCTCTCGACTCGACTGTTTTGTGTCTGGTTTTGCACCAAACACTTGTGTTTTGCTTTTGAGGGGCAGTGAATGGCTTGTTAACCATCCCCACACATCACCGACCATGGATGGAGGCCACCGGCCACTGGTTTGTTGCCATCGGCCAAATATTTGGCCGGCCGGCACTCTTTGTGGCCAGCCGACCATTTATTTTGGTCAAATTGCATTTTTGGCCGGCCGACCACTGTGCATCTGCTTTTGCAGATATTTTTATGCCAGCTGTGCTAGCTGGCATACACCTTTGCTCCCCTTCATACACGTGTATGGAGGGATTTCCCTCTTGACTAGCTTACTTGAGAAGCTTTGCAAGAGGGAGCTCTATAAGAGAGAGCCACTTCTCCCTCCATTAGGGTTAGACAAAAAAATACAGAGGGAGCTTTGAATTAGGGTTTACATAGTTGTAGCTATTCTATCTCTATATCTCTCTCTCTCTCTTTTGCTCTAAGTGTGTTTTAGTCTTACTATGGGTCGTTGAACACACCAAAATTAAATACTAAACTATACCAAATTCTTTTAGAATAATGGCAAATCCAGGTATCGATCCACATGGACTATTGTGAAATTAAACTAATTTAATTGTCAAATTCCTAAATTAATTTTGATGAAAAGATTGGTTGTTTATAACCTAATTTAATAACGAATAAATTAAACTAAGGAATTAAATTATTAATAATAAATGAAATTGGTTTACTGAATTGGGGGAAAAACTAGGGTAGAGAATTCACCACTAACCACATAATTAGGGTTTCCAATTGAAATCAATTATGCTATGGTTTGAACGGATTAATGCTTCGCAACTACAAGCTCAAAACATTTAACAAGAAGATTATCACATTTAATGTACGAGCATGAACCATCTCAAGTAATATGAATCGTTCACTCTAAACTAGGGTAGTGATACGACTCGTTCTTCGTAGTATGGTTCGTCCTATACCTTGAATGTGAAGGAAAAGAAAACAATTGTATGGATAACATTTAACAATCACAGAAAGTCAAATATTCGAAGGAATGATGAAAATTATATAAACGAAACTTCTAAATTACCATACAAATATTCAAACCTTTACATAATTTAAAATCAAAAAGAAAACTACATAATTACATGGCTAGGGTTTCATCAAAACCCTAGAAAAGACGACTAGCCACTCATGGAGGAGTGGAAGGAGGAAGATAAAGAAGGAACCGCCATGGGAGACATCTTGGAGCTTTTGTTTTTCCTTTCTTTTCCAAACCCTAGCCTCTCTCTTTAGGTCCAAAACAATTTCAGACCCTTAGAAAAGCCTTTCCCTTTTCTTTTTATACTTCTATTCATTTCCAAACAGGTTTAAAACATCAGTTTGACTTTTCCAGAAAAAGTCAACTCTGTCCAAATTTTGTCTTTTTGTCCATTTTATGCTCCGACGATGTACAACCTGATTGACATTTAACACACATAAAGTATACGGTTTGACCAGCAAGTGAAGTTAAGAGATTCTAATTAACGGCCTCAATGATGTACAATTCAGCCTTAATCACATCCCCCAACTTACAACTTAGTAGTCCTCAAGCAAGTAATATAAAATAAAATAAAATAAAATAAAATTAAACAAAATCTATCTATTTCCTCTTTCGTGGGAAAAACGGTTACATTTAGCATATGCAACAAGCCTTTAAACCACAAGGTTACCCCAAGTGGACGAGTAAAGTCTCGTGAGGGTTTCCAGAAATGATACCCACAAACATTAACATATTCATATATACTCAACAACAAATGACCACACTACTCCGCCTAACAATCAACTTATGTGCCACTACAGTGTGATATTGAGACATCATGAGTCATTAAAGACACAGTGGACAAGCATGAAGGAACCTATTGAGTCAAAACCACAATTCAGTTAATACAAAAGTAAAGTTCCCTATACTTGTGCATGCTAGTAGACAAGTCATGAGTACCCTCGGTGTAAAGTGTAATCTCCATATTAGTTAACTATCCACTATAATAGCCCAGTGTAACTCACAATAACACCCAACATATACAGAAAAACTAACCTGTTGCAGCCAAGATTTTCAAAAGTTTTTTTTTTTTTAAATGACTATGCAATGTCCTGATCCATTAAGCTTTCTAATCAACCCATGTAACAAGCATTGGGCCAATGACTCCCAAACCAGACGGTTTTAGGGCACTAGGTGTAAAGACACCCCTACGGGCTTAATAACTCGAGTTGAAAATGTTACGAATCCGAACAAGTCATTCTTCTTATTTTTCCTTAACTGTGCAATGTCCAAGTCCCTTAAGCTTTCTAATTAACCCATGTAGCAAGTTTTGGGCCAATAACTCCCAAACCAGACGGTTTTAGGGCATTAGGTGTAAAGAGATCCCTACGGGCTTAATAACTTGAGTTAAAAAGGCTACGAACCCAAACAAGTCAAGTGTGTTTGTTTTTGTTTTTTTGTTTTTTTTTTAAAGAATCTTGGCTCCTCATTTATTTTTTTCTGCAACTCTAGCTATTATCAATGATGTACACCAGGGATTATAATAAAAAGATCATCGTTATGATAGTGTGTTCATGTGAATTAAGACATACTCATGACAAGTGTACTTAAATCACAAACACAGACAACTCTCCTCGTGCAAACATCATATGCAAGTATCTACCCAATAAACCCTTTTCATATAAGTCTACTATGATCTCCAAATAACATATGCAAATATCATCACCCTACTAGCAAAAAGTCACATCAGGTGAAGTAATGCAATCAAGTGAAACAGGTATAAGCATGAATTATGAGCCAAATAAGAATATACAAAAGAAAATATAACCCTCATCTCCCAACTTGAATATGGCATTGTCCTCAATGGAAAAATAAAGAGAAATGAGAGAATATTACCACAATTGTAGATGCACATCCAGGTAGGCAGAGAGTAACATATACACACTTCACACATTTTTTTTTAAAGATTTTTGTTGTTTTTGTTTTGTTTTTTTTTTTAGAAGAGAAGAAAATAAAATAAAATAAAAACGAAACTACTGAATAATTAAATGAACAATTACATCATAGAATAGAAAAAATAAAAATAACATCACGAACTAAACAAAAAAAAAAATAATAATAATAAAAAAAATTAAAAATTAAAAATAAAAATAAAACAATCAACAATCTAATTAAACGAATGAGAATCAGGAACGAAACAATGTAAACTAAACAAATATAGCAAATAAAAAAAAAAAACTAAATTAGGATTATTGTTAGTACCATTATTGCTGAGTTTTTTTTTTTTACTAAAATAAAAAATAGAAAATGAAAATAAATAAATAAAAAAAACAATTTTTTTAATATATATATAAAATTATAAATAAAACAATTGTATATTTATTTATTTATTGTTAAAATTTATTTACGTATTTATTTACGTAAATAAATTAAAAATGAAATTAAAAAAAATAAAATAATAAAAAAAATAAAAATAAAAATAAAACTAAAACTAAAACTAAAACTAAAACATTTCTTTTTAGTTAGTTTTTTTTTTTTTAATAAAATAATATTTCTGCCGCACCACCCACGCACCTGATGAAGTAGGGTGCCATTTGCGGAATCTCAAAACTTTCCGTACATGCGCCGCACCTGCGGCAATTTGTCCCTCGCACAAATTTTTATTTATTTTTATTTTTTTTTATCGGCGTCCCGCACGTGCGGCTTGGTCAAGGATCACTCAAGACTTGCTTATTTAGCGATTCGAGAATGTTTTGGGGAGATGGTGCATGTGCGTTACGCAGTATCACATGCGGGAAATTGTTTTTATTTTTTTAAACAACAATTAACAAATAAAACAACTTTTTTTTTTTAATAAAAAAAATCAAAACTAAGCATTTCTACCTTCAATTAACATCCGAAATAAATGTAGCACATAAAATAAAATAAAAAAAAATTAACGGAATGCCCACTAAAGGTATAATCTTCACGCGAAAACCACGGGTACTACTTTTCTCTCTAACTGTGTTTGTAACTTTCCCTATTCTCCAATAAGGTGACAGACTAGGTTGATTCGGTATCCAGAATCGAGGCACATAAAGCTACCTCAACCTATGGGGCTGCCATACAGAGTTCAGGCCGAGGTAGTTTTGAAGCAATCTCCACACCCCTGGGTATTTAAACCAGACTCTAGTCTCGGAAATCCCAAACCTTTGTGTTCTAGACTTTGCCATTTGAACTCTAGTTTCCACCGTTTCAGTTGGTCTCCTAGGAACTCACTACAAACATGGTTAGGTGACTATACCAGACCGTCAGATGCCGTTCGGGCACGACTAACACCAAAGGAATTACACCTTTAGAGGATTTAAAGTCTCCTAGGCGCTAATAAAACATGACGAGAATAAAGAAAAACAGAATAACATAGAAGGGAAAGAAAAAAAATAAAAAAAATAAGGAATCAATCTATCAAGCATAATAAAATGGGTCCATCAAACCCCTGGGTAAAGGAAAATGATCCTTCCTAGTTGAGGAATTTAGTCTCCTATAATCAATGCACACTTGCCACCCAGTAGTGGTTCGTGTGGGAACTAACTCTCCTCCCTCATTCTCAACAACGGTGATGCCCGATTTCTTGGGCACCACTTGTGTGGGACTCACCCACTTGCTATCTGAGATGGGGTATATAATACCCGCATCCAACAATTTCAAAACCTCCTTCTTCACCACCTCTTTCATATTAGGATTCAGTCTCCGTTGCATTTCGCGAGAAGGTTTGGTGTCCTCCTCTAAGTGTATATAATGCATGCACACGGAGGGATCTATCCCTTTCAAATCAGCCACTGACCACCCTATAGCACTCTGATGTGCCACGAGAACACTCATTAACTGACTCTCCTGCTCAGCAGTCAAGTCAGATGCAATGATAACTGGTAAAGTCTCTTGGGGCCCTAAAAATGCATACTTGAGTGTGGCCGGAAGTGGCTTCAACTCAAGTGTAGGTGGTGTGGCCAAAGATAGTGTGGCAGGCTCTCTCGACAGAGGAGGAAGTGACTCAAACCGGGCTTTCCATGGAGGAAAATCCGGTGTAGAAGAAGAATTAAGCAAGACATTCACCTCCTCAACTGACCCATCTATATCAAAATTTTCAAACCCAAAATGAGCTAGACAAGCCTCAAAACGGTCCTTTATAAGAATGGAGGGCAAAGCCTCCTTAACAATCTCATCCACAACATCCACTAATAAGCACTCCTCTCTCTCATGAGGTTGTTGTGATGCTTGGAAAACATTAAGTTTCACTTGCATGTTACCAAATGAAACTTCCATAACCCCAAATGAAACTTCCATAACCCCGGTCCGACAATTAATGCATGCATTGGCTGTAGCCAAGAAAAGTCGACACAAAATCACCGGGATTTGTTTCCTCGAACTGGCTACCGGTTCCATATCTAAAACCAAAAAGTCAACAGGGAAGTAGAACCTATCAACCTTAACTAGTACATCCTCAATCATGCCTCGTGGCACTTTGAGGGACCGGTCAGCCAACTAAAGAGTAACAGTAGTGGGCTTCAACTCGCCAAGCCCAAATTCCTCGTACACAGAGCACGGCAACAAATTAACACTAGCCCCTAAATCCAATAAGGCCCTATCAATGAAGTGGTCCCCTATAATGCATGCAATGGTTGGGGTACCTGGGTCCTTAAGCTTAGGCGGTGTGCCATTCAACAAGATGGAGCTTACTTGCTCCGTGAGTAGGACCTTTTGGGACACATGTGTCCTAGATTTACGCTTTTGCGTACAAAAGTCCTTCAGAAATTTGGCATATGATAGTACTTGCTTAATCACCTCCAACAGGGGGAGGTTGATTTTTACCTGTTTAAAGACATCCATCATTGCCTCCATGGATGCCGCCTTCTTATTAAAAGGGGACGGTGTATCAAGGCATTAGGGAAAGGGTGCCTTAGGCACATATGGAGTGCTAGGGACTAAGTCATCCCTCTTAAGTGTTTCCCCCTCACCCTTGCTCGCATTAGGTGTACCCCCGTAGTTACCCTTCTTAACTCTAGTTACATCTAGCACAACTGACTGAGGCTCTAACTCCCTACCACTTCTGAAAGCAATCACTGCCTGCACTTGCTCATGTTGCTTACCATTCCCACCCGAACTCTCTGCCCCGTATTGTCCCTTAGGGTTGGGCACAGTTTGACTCGGTAATTTTCCCTCCTCTCTCCGATTCATGTTGTTAGCTATTTGACCCAATTGGGTCTCTATCTTGGTAATAGAGTGAGTGTGGGAGTGAACTATCGGTGCTAACCCCTTAAGTTTTGAGAGAACTTCCAACACCTGAGTCTCAAAGGCAGAGTTGCCCTGAAGAACAGGCAGGGGTTGTGGCTGCCGGTACGGTTGTGGGGGTCAATAAGGTTGCGATGGTTGATAGGATGGTTGGTTGGCAAAATTATTGAAATTCTGCCTTGGTGGTGGAGGATTATAAGAAGTGCCTTGTGACGGGGGTCTCCATGAGAAATTAGGGTGATTTCTCCATCTCGGATTGTATGTGTTGGAGTATGGGTCATTACTCGGGTTGGACAATCCTTAAGCCACATTCACATGCTCTTGGACTAACTCCGGAAATTGTGATGCCGAAGGGCACTCACTCAAGTCATGAGTAGGGCTTGCACATATAACACATGCCTCGTGAAATTGAGGCTGAACTTGCTGGGTAGGGGCATGTCCCGTAGCTAATAATTGGTCCATCTTGTAGGACAATGCCTTTACTTGTTGGGCTAACTCTAGGTTTTGCCCGACCTCATAAATGCCCCCTCTTTTCGGGGCTCCAACTACGGGTTGCCGGACTTGATGGGCTGCGGAGGCATGGTGAAGGGAATTATCACTTAAGTTCTCAAACAATTGCCATGCCTCGGCATCATTCTTAGACATAAATGTCCCACCATAGGATGAATCCACCATTTGGCGGTGTGGCTCAGTTACGCCATAATAGAATGTTTGAACAAATTGCCAATTAGGCACTTGGTGGTGGGGACACTGTTGGAGAAGGTCTCTAAGTCTTTCCCACGTCTCATGGAATTGCTCACCATCCATTTGAGCAAAGTTTGTGATGGCTCGCCTAAGTTGGTTGGTTTTACCTATGGGAAAGTACTTCTCCAAGAACCGTTGCTGTAATTGGTCCCAAGTTGTGATTGAATTAGCAGGTAAAGAATTTAGCCAGTGTTTGGCTTTATCCTTTAACGAGAATGGAAACAATCGCAACATTAAGGCCTCAATGATGGAAGCATTTGTATGGTGCTGGACTTAATCTCATAATGAACAGCAGTGGTGTTGGGCAATTGGATGCATGATGGTGATGTATATGCAGTGGGTGTAAAATAATCCTTAAGTGTCCGGTTGGGCACATTCGGGACATTAGGATCTGCCATCTCTAATGGCTCAATGTATGAATATAAATACTCAAGCCTAGGAACACGGGCAGAAACCCTAAGTCTCCTAAGGGTCCTTTCTAGTTCAAGGTCCAAACTCCACAATTCAGGGCGACAAGAACGACGCCCGTGCATACACTACCCAAACACACACAACAAGTTCCGACTCTGTGCACTAAGTATGAAAGCAAAATACCAAAGGAAGAAATACTCACAGCGGTTTAACGAAAACGCTTTACTCGTCTTACGGATGCTTGACGTGTAGACGTTGTTTCCAACATCTGTTTGAGCTTTGACTTTCGTTTTAGCACTTTGGTGCTTTGCTTGTGAGTGTTTGCTTCTGTTTACTCACTTTTGTGCTGCGGTTTTTATTTAAGCTCGGCTGTGCTCCGCTTACACTTCAATGATAGCTCCAATTTCAAACGCTCTGCACACTTAGCAACACTAAAAGCATAAAATCCTAAACTAAAAATTAAAGTAAGAATGTAACTTTAAATTAACTAATTTCGCCAGAAGTCCCCAGCAACGGAGCCAAAATTTGATGGGTCGTTGAACACACCAAAATTAAATCACTAAACTATACCAAATTCTATTAGAATAATGGCAAGTCCAGGTATCGATCCACAGGGACTATTGTGAAATTAAACTAATTTAATTGTCAAATTCCTAAATTAATTTTGATGAAAAGATTGGTTGTTTATAACCTAATTTAATAACGAATAAATTAAACTAAGGAATTAAATTATTAATAATAAATGAAATTGGTTTACTGAATTGGGGGAAAAACTAGGGTAGAGAATTCACCACTAACCACATAATTAGGGTTTCCAATTGAAATCAATTATGCTATGGTTTGAACGGATTAATGCTTCGCAACTACAAGCTCAAAACATTTAACAAGAAGATTATCACATTCAATGTACGAGCACGAACCATCTCAAGTAATACGAATCGTTCACTCTAAACTAGGGTAGTGATACGACTCGTTCCTCGTAGTATGGTTCGTCCCATACCTTGAATGTGAAGGAAAAGAAAACAATTGTATGGATAACATTCAACAATCACAGAAAGTCAAATATTCGAAGGAATAATGAAAATTATATAAACGAAACTTCTAAATTACCATACAAATGTTCAAACCTTTACATAATTTAAAATCAAAAAGAAAACTACATAATTACATGGCTAGGGTTTCATCAAAACCCTAGAAAAGACGACTAGCCACTCATGGAGGAGTGGAAGGAGGAAGATGAAGAAGGAACCGCCATGGGAGACATCTTGGAGCTTTTGTTTTTCCTTTCTTTTCCAAACCCTAGCCTCTCTCTTTAGGTCCAAAACAATTTCAGAACCCTAGAAAAGCCTTTCCTTTTTCTTCTTATACTTCTATTCATTTCCAAACAGGTTTAAAACATCAGTTTGACTTTTTCAGAAAAAGTCAACTCTGTCCAAATTTTGTCTTTTTGTCCATTTTATGCTCCGATGATGTACAACCTGATTGACATTCAACACACATAAAGTATACGGTTTGACCAACAAGTGAAGTTAAGAGATTCTAATTAACGGCCTCAATGATGTACAATTCGGCCTTAATCAGCACACAAACACCTAATGTTACACCTTCCCTTGGTTTCTGAGGTGCTGAGGGGCTGTTCTTGGTGTTCTTGAGTGGATTCAAGCTTGGAGAACCAGTTGGAGTGTTGTTCTTGAAGAGGGTCATCAAGGGTAAGAACTTCACCCTTTATTCCCCATTTTTGCATAGCTTTTTAACCAATCTTGCAACTATTTTTAGACTTTGTATATAACTAATAAAAGTCTTGTTTTTGAGTCCTTTAAATAGTTGTTTAAGAGTGTTTTGTTGTTTGGGGTTGTTTGACCCCTCTTAGGCCTTGTTTGGCCCTATTTTTGTGCTATTTTGGTGAGCTCCGGGACCACCTTGTTTGGGCCTCCTCACCACTGAAATCTTGAGGGATTTCAGTAGTGGGGATGGTGCCTTAAGGTCCTAAGAAGGAGAGGGTCACCTACTCTCCTTGTTGTCCTTGAAAAGGGCCATTTTTGCCTCATGTGTGAGCATCTTGTTTAAGTGTATGATGGCCATGCCTTAGCTGTTTTTTGTGCTTATTATGTCATAATATAGCTCTATTTTTACTTGGTTTAGATACACCATGCTTGCCTTGCATACATGTCTTGTAATGCCATGTTTTAGCCTTAACATGCTTTGTGCTTTGAGCCTTGTTCTAGCATGTTTTTGGCTTAGCTTTGTGAAGCTTATATGCATGTCTTGATGTGTTTGAGGTCTGTTTTTGGTCATTTGTGTTGTCCATGCCTTGCTTTGTATAGCTACCATGCAAACTCTCTTGTATGCCTTGAGCATTGACCCCTCTAGCATGCCATCCTTGCATTATTTTAGTGGTTTGGAACCACTTGTCATGTCATTTCAGTCCCCAAGGTATGCTTGTATGCTTGCATTTGATGCTCCTTTAATGTTTTAAAAGGTTGTTGTCTTGTGCTCCATGTTTGGACCCTTTTGTATGCTTGCATGTGTAGGCCACTTAGATGCTATCTAGGTGTGTTCTTAGCTTTGTTTAGGTCTACCTTGGGACTATTCTAAGTCCTCTTAGCCTTGTGAGGCTTGGTTGGCATGGCCATGGTTTAAGCCCCTTGGCTTACCTTGAGTTTTGGGCTTGTTTGCATGCTATGCTTGTCTTGTTTAGTTTGATCTGGCATCATTCCTCATGTATTTTCAGAGCTTACAATGCAGGCCTTTAGTCCCGTGTTTGGTCTCTTTTAAGTGTGCTTAAAAGTTGCTTCTATATGCCTAAGTGTTGGACTATGTGTACATGCATGTTTGTATGTCATTTTGTCTTCATTTCCACAGCACTTAGCCACTGTTTTGGACTTACTTACACCTTGCATGCTTTGATTGCATCATGTCTTGCATGTCCACTAGCTCGCATACTTGTTGATTGCTTGCTTATTTGCATTGCCATGTTGTATGCTTAGTTCACATGCTTAGGTTGCACTTGGCATGCACACTTAGCCTCTTGAATTGAGTATGATAGAGGTTTAGTTCCTTGCTTGTTTATGTGCATTTCATTTGAAATCAAAGTGCATAACTTGGTTTCTTGGGCCATCACGTATGGAAATGCGCGATTGGTGGTCCGAGAATCGAGAACCATGTCCCTTTGAGTCATAAACATGATAAGGGATGTGTTGGTGCACACATTTGCTTGGAATGCATTGCTATGCCTTGTTTTGCCCTCTGCTGCTGTCAAAACAGGATTCTGCAGGAAGATCTGGCCGGCCGGCCATCTTTAGTGCCGACTGACCAGCAATTGATGGCCGATGATCATTTCCTTTGGCCGGTGACCATTTCCTTTGGCCGGTGACCATTTCCCTTGGCCGGTGGTGTCCCACATGGTTCATAGAATGCACCTTGGGAATTTTGCAATGATCAAAGAAGGAAAACAGTGTGGACAAAGGCAACTTGTGCATGGCAGTGGACTTCCGAGCGGAGCCGAGCACGCATTGCATTGGGCGCTCTTCCCGAGGCTGGTTACTGTTTTATTAGATTTGTTAATTTGCTTAATTAGTTTAATTGGTCTGTAATATTTAATCAGCTTATAGGCTAGTTAAATCTGTATTATTCTTTCGGTCCCTCCGAGCGAGGGCAAATGTGTAATAAGTGTGGGTGCGTGTGTGCATGTCTTCCAACCCCCACTTCTTTCTCCTTTTTTACTTGCCTGCTTTTGATGGTTAGTATTAGGACATGTTTAATTTAGCATACCTTATGCTATGCATGCGTGCATCATTCATCAATATTGCATGCACCGGGCTCGGCGCATCATGCTAACATCATAGTATTCCAAATCTAATTTGAATACGTGCTACTTGTTGCATTCCACATGCCATCCTAGGATTAGCCGAGCCTATTCTAGTGACATTTTGTATGCGATGCATTAGCCACTTAACATGAATTAGGATCATGCATATGATTACTAACATGTTCTTTGTTTTGGCTCGGAGTACGATGTAAGTATTCATGCTTTAGCATCTTGCATGAGTGTGAATGTTAAACATGACAGTATGCTTACCATGCGGCTAAATGCTTATTTGATTAACTTCCTGAATGCCTGTGGGTGAAGGTTGAATTGTTTGAGTTAGGACAACTCGTTGAAATCCATGTTTTAGCCTACTCGCGAGTAGCAAATTTCAAACCATTTCTTAACAACACGGATATGCAATGCTTTGTTCCAAATTAGGCGATCTAGTCTATACTTGTTTTGCTGCGCGCATCACATAGTAATTCTAGCTAATTAATCGGAATAAGAACGCATGTGTTTTCAAAAACGAGATATCATGGTTAGTAGAGGCCGATCTTCGGATCGGGCGAGAGGGGGTGCTCATAGCTAACCTTCCCCAATCGTACCCAAGTTCCCGAGCCGAGGCAACTTTGGTGATGACGGACACGTGGCCTTAGGCAAATGAGTCAGGGTTTCCTAAATTCCCCCATTAAAAAATATTTAGGTGGCAACTCTGTATCTGGAAAAGCAGTCCATGTTTGGCATTTCTTTTCTAAAAATCTGTTTTTCTCAAAACGATTTGCCAAATTTGGACTCTTTGGTTCAGATTAAGAACCGTGACAATTTGAGTCCGAACTGTAGCACGGAGGCCCTCACGCAGGGTGCATCTACACACGCACAATTTGCATGCCTAACATTTGCTGTGCAGGGCCTAGGTCCTTCATGTCAAAGGATTGTGATAACTCTTTCTTCAGTGATTTGATTACTGTGGCATCCTATCCAACAATCAGCATGTCATCAACATAGAGCAAGAGTATGATGAAGTTTCCATCGGGAAATTTCCTGACATAAACACACTGGTCTGCAACAGTTCTCTTGTACTCATGACCCACCATGAATGAGTCAAATTTCTCGTACCACTGTCTAGGCGATTGTTTGAGGCCGTAAAGACTCTTCTTCAATATGCAGACTAAGTTTTCTTTCACTTTTACGTCAAAACCTTATGGCTGCTCCATGTAAATTTCTTTCTTCAGATCACCATGGAGAAATGCCATCTTTACATCCATCTGTTCAAGTTCCAAATTCAAACTGGCCGCTAGTCCCAAAACTACTTGAATAGATGTCATTTTCACAATTGGCAAGAAGATTTCATCAAAATCAATACCTTTTTTCTGCTTGAAACCTTTGACAACCAATCGAGCCTTATACTTGACTAGCTTTCCGCTGCCATCTTTCTTCAACTTGAACACCCATTTGTTCTACAATGGTTTTTGACCCTAGGGAAGTCTTACCAAATCATAAGTCTGATTCTTCTGCAAGAACTGCATCTCTTCTTGCATAGCTTGATGCCAGCTACTCTTATCCTTATGATTATGAGCTTCTTGAAAACTTTCTAGCTCCCCCTCATTAGTAAGCAAAATATAATCAGAAGAAGGGTATTTTGACGACGGCTTAGACTCTCTTGTTGATCTTCGCAACTGTGGACCAATAGTCTCTGGCAGAGAGAGTTGTGGCTTCCCCTGCTCCACACCCTCTTCTTCTGGATCATCTTCTTTTGGCAATCCATCCTGTAACTCTACATCATTGGCTACATGCTGCGGTAGCTCTTCTTCATCAATGGCATGTTGTGATGGTGTAGGATTGGGAATAATTTCTAAAACATCATTAACTTTGGGTTTGGCTGGTTGCCCAAAGTCTTCCAAGGTCTGACCTTCTTGAAATACCACATCTCGGCTTCGAATGACCTTTTTGTTTTTTGGATCCCATAATCTGTATACAAATTCTTCATATCCAAAGCCAATAAAGATGCATGGAGTAACTTTGTCATCCAGCTTCTGTCTGCAATCCTTGGATACATGTGCAAATGCTTTGCACCCAAACACTCTCAAGTGAGAGTAAGAAATCTCCCTTCCAGACCATACTTTCTTTGGTATTTCAAAATTCAGTGGAACTGATGGCGATCTGTTGATCAAATAGCATGCAACACGAACAGCTTCTCCCCAAAATGGCTTTGGCAGCTTTGCCATTTTGAGCATACATCGGACCTTCTCCACAATGGTCCGGTTCATTCTTTTAGCTACACCATTGTGTTGTGGGGTTTCAGGAATAGTCTTCTCATGTCGGATGCCGCGAGTAGCATAGTAGGCTTCAAACTCCTTTGACATGTACTCGCCTCCATTGTCTGTTCGGAGACACTTCAACTTCTTTCCGGTCTCCCTTTCCACCATAGCATGAAATTTTTGAAAATGTTGGAACACCTCAACTTTGGTTCTTAGGACATAAACCCATACCTTCCGTGATGCGTCATCAATAAACGTTAGGAAGTATTTTTTGCCACCCAAAGATTCCACTTCTATGGGACCGCATACATCAGAGTATACTCTGCTCAACAACTCTAATTGCCTTCTGGATGATGAATGGAAAGCGACTCTATGTTGCTTCCCAAACAAGCAATTGTCACAAGGGTTCGATTTCGCATCTTTGGCAAAGGGAATAAGCGACTTCTTTGCCAGAATCTGCAACCCTTTCTCACTCATGTGACCCAGCCTTTTGTGCCACAAATTTGGTGATGCCTTATCTTCTGCTGCGTTAAGGCTATCTAAATTCACCTCCTCATGAGTCTTATATAACGTGCCACTTGCCTATCCTCTGGCTACCACCAGAGATCCCTTTTTCAACTTCCACATGCCTTTGTCGAAGTAGTTCTCATAGCCTTGTCGATCTAAGGCTATTCCTGAGATAAGATTCAGGCGTAAATCGGGAACATGTTTGCCATCTTTCAACACCATTGTGCACCCAACTTTGGTTTGGATGCGAATATCACTGATTCCCACAATCTTTGAAAAACTGGAGTTGCCCATCTTCACTGTACCAAAATCTCCAGCTTAGTACATACTGAAGAACTCCTTCCGGGGTGTGGCGTGGTAGGAAGCTGCTGTATCTACCACCCACTCGGTGTCGTTGTCTGACATATGGAGGCATTCTTCTTTTTCAATAGAGAATAATGTAATATCCTTTGAGACAGTAACTGCAGTGTTCCCATCTTCAGTCTTTAGCTGTCTATTGCCTTGTTTTTGTTCTCCCTTCAAGGCATAGCAATATTTCTTTATGTGACCCTCTTGGCCACAATGGTAACACTTGAATTTCGGCCGGCTCGTACCTTCTTTGGATTTCCCTTTGTCTTGAAATCTTCCTCTGCTGCGTCCTCTGCTTTTGCTTATTCTTTTGTCTCTGCCTCTACCTTTATTTTCTGTGACGAGGACATGGGATTGATCTCTACCAAGTCTTTCCGCCTTGTCTCTTCATTGTACATGGCGTCTGTGACCATGCTCATGGTCAGCTTCTCTTTTGGTGCAGAGTTGCTGAGAGAAACCACCAACGTCTCCCAGCTATTCGGTAAAGAACTGAGCAGTAGAACGGCTTGCATTTCATCGTCTAAGCGCATCTTGATGGTTGTAAGCTGATTCACCAGATTTTTGAATTCACTAGTGTGCTCGGCGACAGACACACCATTCTTCAATTTCAAATTGACAAGCCTTCTCATCACCAAGGCTTTGTTCCGAGCGGTCTTTGACCGGTACATTTCGTCTAACATTGTCTATAGAGAATAGGCATATGTCTCCTCGGCAACATGATGGTACACACTGTAGTCTATCCATTGTCTGATACAACCGATAGCCTTGCGGTTTATCTTTATTCAGTCATCATCCTTCACTGCTTCTGGTTTAACCCCTTTTATAAAAATAGGGTCAAACAGGTCTTTATAATACAGGGTGTCTTCCATCCGTGACTTCTAAATTGCATAATTGAAAAGAGTCAACTTGAACATAGATCCTAAAGTCGACGTTGATTCCTCCATCAACACTTGTCTATACAGAAAATAATCTCTGTCTGAAAAACAGGCTTCGCTGTTGTGTCCAGAACTAGTCAAATTAGCCGAAACAACACTTTGGATTGTTCAAATACAAACTAAATTTTTTTGAAATAGGATTTGCAAAATATAACCATATAGATGTGTCCAGAATATTTCAAATATTTGGAAAGCACTATTGAATCGTCAAAAACGGACTCAAAATAACTCAGATCGAGCCAAAACAGTTTGGACAGTTCTGATCTACGGGTGTACCTTAGCCGCGAAGCATTGGATCAATCCTCCGGTAGGTTGACTGGTTAACAGGATGTGATGATGTGTCCGACACGTGGATGGAAGACTGACACGCGTCACTGACGTGGTTGAGGACGTGTCAAACAGGTGGCGCTGACGTGGCGACACGTGGCGTGACGTGGCTTTGGCGTGCCACCGACGTGGCTCGTCTTCTACCTTTAGACGCCCGTGAGGTGCGTGTCGAGAGTGGGCAGACGCGCCGACTAGTTTAACGGCACGTGATGAGACTGAGATTCAAGCGCTTGCTTTGGGTGGCGCGTATGGGTGCGTGGCAAGGATTCTGGAGCTCGATTTTGCGGTTTTGCAGTTTTGGACTCCTCTTGACGAGACCTTGCTCCTAGTATACTCAAAACCTGATTTCGAGGGACTTAATTTTTGGCAATTTCAAAAAAACGCACTCTGTTTTTCTGAAACGCAACCGATTCGGCTCTGATACCACTTGTTGGGACTGTGAGACACCAGAAATCAATCACACACAATAACACAAGAATATTTACGTAGTTCGGCAAGTGTCTACGTCCACAGAGAGCTATCCACTATAGAATTTCCCGGAGGGAGTTTACACACTCACACCTCACAAACACTCACTATGGCACTCTTATTTGTTGTTTCTCACAATCTCTCTCAGATTACACACTGCAATCTCTTATCAAACCCATCCTTCTCACCTCAATTTATACACAATTGAGGGAGGAGCTTATTGGTTGCCACCAACCCCTTCCACTAGCTAGTGGGTTTGGTAGAGTGGAAGAGTGGGAGAGCCACCTTCAGATAATGGAGAAAGTGGGAGTTCCATTAGCGCAGTGGAGCTAACAAAGCCTACTTAGTTTGAATTGTATGGCTTGGATTGATTCTTTTGTTTCAAGATGAGATTTTGACGTTTAGAATACAAAATAGATTAGTAATTCATGAGGGTTAATGTCTAATTGAAGATGGGCCTTTACTCTTCCATTTTAGATAGAGGAAATCAATTCCTCTCCCATTTTCAAACCCTTAGTCATGCCTTCGCTTTTTGTATGTGAATCTTTTGGAAATTCACATATTTCAAATGTGGAATGAAATAGAAAGGAAGTTTATTTTGGATTATGATGAGACTTGTGAGCAATTGGGTATTACATTTATTTTGGTATATATATATAATTGGTATCTCAATCATGGATTTATTTAGTGTTATTTTAGATTACGGAAATTGGAGCGTTACATCTCTCATTTATTTTTCTCCATTATTACACATTTAAGATTTTGTATTATTTAACCTTTGGTCACCATTGTTGCAAATGAGTGAGAGTTAGTCGGTTAGGGCCATAGATTAAACACTTTGGTGGGATAATTAGAGTGTTTTGAGTGGGCTTGAGCATTGGATTAAAGAACTTTTAGAAGAGCAACGTGGTGTTCTTGAAGCCTCGGTCTCCTGTCATCTCTCATCTCCATTTTGGAATGTTAAAGCTTGATTTCAAGGTAGAGTCTTCTCATTAGAAGCATGGTAGGATTTACTTTTAAATTAATGGCATGATTTTAAATATTTAAGAATGACTTTTTTATTTTATTTTATTTTATTTATATATTATTATTTGTATTTGTTCAAATCCATGAGATACATGTTTTATTTTATGCCTTATTGAACTACTTTTTTAGTTACAGTGGGATTCTTGGCATGAAACCTTTAAAAGTGTTCTTGTTATGTGATATTATGAACTTTGAGTATAATATTATTATATTTATCTTGAAATCATAAGAAGCATTATTTAATTAATTTAGGGTTTTTTTATTCAAATATCAAAAAGCGCAATATATAACATATTACAAGACTAATGGTGTTAAAAGCATGTGATTTAAAACCACTTTAAATTTTTGGTAATTATTTAAAGTGTTATGAAATTAGAAAAAATGGCTTCATAGATTAACTATGGGTTAAAATAAGTTAATCTAAAAGTTGGTGTGATTTAGAGTTGACTTACTATTTTTTTTCTTCATAATATTAGCACTAATTTTGCTTAGTGGAGGGTAAACTGGTAATTGCATACCTTAAGGTCATTTTAGTAAATTGAACTTTAAGAGTAAATTGGTGAAGTCATGCCTTGGGGGAATTTGGGTAATTTGACAAAATTATGCCTTAGGGACATTTTGGTCTTTTCACACTTACGCTCCGTTTGTTTGGGGTGAAAACATTTTTTGAAAAATGTTTTTTTTTGTAATTTCTAGTGTTTGGGACAATGGAAAACGAAAGTCAACATAAAATATTTTCCATAGTAAATAGAAAACAAGTCCATATCGGTAAAAAATATTTTCCACTTTTAAAAGACAGAAAACCTTTTCCAAACTAAAGCCTTACCAATATCACCACACGACCATTACCACTCTTACCTCCACTACTACACCAACATCACTGTGGCTACTGCCACCATTACTATCTTTATCACTGCCACCGTTAACCCATCACCATGCCACCACATTTACCTTCGTTTCATCGCCACAACCATCAAACATAGAAAATTATTTTTCCTAGAAAATATTTTCTAGAAATAGTTTTTCGTAGAAAATATTTTTCATTTGAAAATGTTTTTTGCCTAAACAAACGGAGTGTTAGTATATTACAATTATAGCCATAGGGGCAAAGTGGTAAAATTGGCTAGAAAGAGTATTGTTGAGAAAAAATAGATGTGTTAAAAATCATTGTAAGTGTGAAAAAGTGAAACCCTACTAAGGTTCATTTTCAAGCGTGTCCTAGTTTAGGGTTGTTCTACTATTGTTGATTTTCGGGTTTGTCCCTGTAGTATTGATTTTATAAGCTTGGATCAGCTAGCCATGGAAGTGGCTTGGGCCATCAATGGTGGTCTGTCGGCCATTGATACACTGGTTCAACTTGCTGCAATAGAGAACAAACAGAGCATAAAGAGGGTATTCCCACAGATTGTTTGCATAACTCACCCCTCATTTTCATGAGCAAATCCAAGGAGTTGTGAACTTAAGCCACAAACCACCAACTCAAGCAATTTCATTGCATGATGGCTTGTGATTCAAGAGGTGCAACTACAATAAATGCAAAATGAGACACAAACCTCCTCCCTTTCATGAAAGATCAAGGGAAGAAATTGACCTTGGAGACTTGGATCATTTCATCACTAACAAGTGTGAAATGGTCCAAGTTCCATGTGTTCAATTAACGTCCAATTGAACACATCAAAACGCAACCAAATTCTTATCTTGGCTCACTTTTAGTCCCAAGTTTTAATTCTCATTTTACTTTACCAACCATTCCTTAATCCAATTAAGTCCAAAAGGTGAGTTAAAGTCCTCTAATGGAAAGAAAAGCTCAAGACACAAGTTGCTTTGGGTATGAAAGAAGTATCACACCATTGGTAATGAACCCCCTAAGGGCTCGTTTGTTTTTCGAGTTGAGGCTTGGGATTAGGATTAATAGTGAGGTTGGATTCACAATACCATGTTTGTTTGCAAAATAACCCCTGGAGTAATAATCTGTTCGGACTTTGAATCCCCTCCAACAAGGGGATTAGCAAAGGTGTAGAGGACTTGGTATTAGAAATTAAGCCGTTGGTATTAGAGTGTGAATGACGATTTTGCCCACAAAAATGTTCCTTCCATCTCTAGAAAATATTAACAAACTCATAAATTTACAGAAAATTGGCTCAAATGAGACAACATTGTTGTTCTGATCCACAAACCCACAAACCCAAAAATTTGCAAGAAAAAAAAAAAATCATACCCCAAATGAAGCCATCATCATTTCTTCCTTCGATCTTCAGAAAATATCAACAAACCCAAAAATTTATAGAAAATTGGCTCAAATGAGACAACATCGTCGTTCTCATCCACAAACCCAGAAATAAGCAACATCATCGTTCTCATTAAGGTTGATGATCTTGATCTTGTTCTTCGTCACTGTCGACCTTAGATGGATGAAGTCAAAGCGTCGTCGTTGGCTTACATGGATGAAAGTCACAGAGTGAAAGGCAACATCTTTTTCTTAATGTTTTGAATGCCTTTTCAAAAGCATGGGTTGGTTTTGGAAAAACCATTGGTTGATTTCTTTTTTAATAATAATAATAATAATAATAGTAATCTGTCGGCCAACAAAAGGAGGCTGCCGGCCACTGGTGTGCTGTGACACCAAGCTACAACAAAGCACAAAACAGAGGAAATGGAGGGTCTCTCAAGGATATGTACGCACTATGCCATCCCATATCACCTCAAAACATCAAGGGAGAGGCATAATCGGATCCAAGACCATCAATCACGCATCTCGATGCATGATGGCCGAAGATTTAACTTGTGCAAATCAATGTAGAATGAATGCACAAAAACACATAAATGCTTAGAACTCTATCATGCATCGTCAAAAGTGTCGGCGACCGAAAATTGAGGCACGTTTCATCACTTCAAGTATGAAACGTCCGTCATTCCTCATGTTTGGCTTAACACCCAAACCAAACACAATGCAACACAAGCATGGCAAACATGCAATATGACTTAAGCATGCAAACATGCAACTACATGGCATACTCAATGCTATGTGATATGATTAACTTAACAAAGCCAATGGTATGCGAACAATGCTAATGCATGCATGCACAATGCAATGCTACAAGGACAAATTAGCAATGTTAGGGACATGCATACTCAATGCAAGGCAAAATAACTTGGCATACACAATACAAATAACCACGTGGCATGCACAATGCAATGTAGGATGGCATACTACATGCAATGAACAATATGGCATACTCAATGCAATGAACTACATGGCCTGCATAATGTTTAATGGACTTAAACCAAAATGGATAGACCTCAGTCATGCCCAAATCAATGGCCATTGGTGATAAAAATTAAGGCACATGAAGCACATATAAGCATGCACAATGCGATGGCCTATCAAAGAGGCCTAAGAGCACAACTCTCGAGAGTGCTCAAAGAGTGACAAAAGTGGAAGTGTAGCAACACTAAGTGCATTGAAATGAGGTAAGAAATGATGCCAAATCATTTAATCAACACAAGTAAAGCATGCAATGATCCTTAAGCATTAAAGCTAGCGAAGAGGATTACAAAGAAGACATGCAATACATGGCACATATGCATGAACCAATCATGGACAGAGCTCAAGTAGGTCAAAACAAAGACCTAAACATGCTGAGATAGGGGCTCAAAGACCAAGGCATGCAAGCATACAAGTTAGGCCACAATGAGGTAACAATGCACAATACTCAAAGGCATTTAAAGCATGAATGAAGTGGGAACATGGCAATGCTAAATGCTCTGAAATAACATGATAAATGATGCCAAATCATATACATGATGCAAATGAAGCATGCTATGGTGCCCAAAGCTTGAAGCTAGCAAGAGCACTTGTACTACAACTATGCAAAACATGGAGCTTATGGCAAAGGCAACCCAAAACAGTCCTAGAACATGCCAAAATGATACTAAAACATGTATGGAAGGAAGCCAAAATAAGCTAGCATGGAGGGTATAAGGCATGATGCATACAAGGCAAATAAGGTGGATTACACTACACCTATTAAGACCAAGCATGGAATGACTTAAGCAGCAAAAATCAGAGTTATATCATGGCATAATAACCCCCAAAACACATTGAAATGATAGCTCGCAAGTCTAAGCATAAAGGCATACGCAATGATCCATGTTAAGGCATAAAAGGACAAACCCTCCAACGCATTGAATGAGTGAAAGATACAAGTGCATGGCCATGAAACATGGACTAAAATCACATTACAAATGATGCCAAATCATTGAAATAGGCCAAGCAATGCATGCTAGTGGACTCGATGCACAAAGCTAACAAGCTAGGATGCACTATAGCTATACAAAGCGAGGCATGCATGACCAAAACAACCTAAATCAGAGCTAAAGCATGTTAAAACATGGATAAAAGCTTCATAAAGTTAAGCCAAAAATATGCTAGAATGACATGTTAAAGCATGATGCATGTTAGGCTAATTCATGGAAATGCACTACAAGTGCAAGGAACATGCAAAGGCCAACCAAACCAAACCCTAACAGAGGTATGGCATGGTAAAACAAGCCCAAGAACATGCTGAAATGGACACAACATAGGCTAGAAAGACATGCTACTTCATGAAGCATACAAAGCTAGTTTATGTGATTTATACTACAAGTGTATAAACCATGCATAGAGTGACCAAAGCAAACAAAAACAGTGGCAAGCCTCATCAAAATAACCACAAATACATGCTAAGAACAAGCTAACATAAGCTTAGTAAACATGCTCAAACATGAGGCATATGAAACAAGTAAACAAGACACAAGGAGAGGGGATGACCCTCTCCTATTTAAGACTCCAAAACCACCTTTCCACCACTGAAAATCCTCTGGATTTTACTGGTAGAAAGGTCATGCAAAGGTTGCAACAAGAGCCTAAAGGGATGGCTCAAAACAAGGCCTAACAAGGCCTAAGAGGGGGGGGGGGGTAGACCACCCTAAATGAAAAAGTGACCTTAAACAAACATTTTAAGCATGCAAAAATAGAACTTTTTCCAGTAGAAAGCTAAGCTTAAAACAGCATGCAAGAAGGGCTAAAAACTTAAGCAAGAATGGGGGTTTTAAGGGATAGAAACTCACCCTTGAAGACCTTCTTTAAAACTGCAGCTCCAGCAAGCTTTTCAAGCTCAAATCAACCCAAGAACACCAAAAACAACTTCAAGAAGCCTCAGCAATACAAGCAAGGTGTTTGAGTGTGTGTTTGTGTGTTAAACTAAGACAAAACTACACTTTTGAAGCACAAAACAAGAACAAAGAGAGATATAGATACAAACCTATATCTATAACTCTCAGCCCATTTTTCTGAACCTCTCAAATGAAGGAGGAGCCTCTCCTTATATAGAAGAGAGGCAATGCAAAGCTTGTTAAACAAGCTTGAAAAGAGTCTCATCCCTCCATACACGTGTATGGAGGAGAGATGAGTGAAAACCAGCTGGCTCAAAAGATCTAGAGTGAAATCTGCTGAGACAAAGGGTTCTACCGACCATCACCACTGCCAAGAAGGTTTCTCACCGATGGCTTCTAGCAGGATCATCACTATGCAGTACAAATGCAAGGCGTGGCGAGAATGTGGTATCGTGGCGAGGCACCATAAGAATCATGTTGGAAGGACCAACACATGGTCCAAAAAATGGGGCATAAAGGATATAGGGTTTGGAAAGCTTAAACCTGTGACGTTTCGTTGCGAAAGTCGAGCACTCGACGAGCAATCGAACTTGTGGTTGGATGTACCTGCAAGTACAACCAAGTCTTGAGGACGGTCAAAAATGGGGTGTCTACAGTTGCCCCTCTTTGACAGAACTCGAAAGTCACAAAGTGACGAGAGTGAATGTCAAAGCCTAGAGACGACCCATTTTTGACAAGGCCGAAGACTCAGGCAAACATTCAATATAACTATGCAGAGATGTGCCTGCAGGCTAGGGCAAAATGCAAATGACATGCACAACGCTGAACATAACTTATGATTATGCAAAGAAAGCTGTAATGAAGTATTTATACACAACAAATGCGACAGTTTAAGCAAGCGAATTCAAACCAAACTACATTACATGCAGAAAGGATGTAAGAGAATTATACAATTCTCGCTACGTCTCACGCAGAGTACATACAATACCATCTGGTTCGTCTGGTCGTGCCAGCTTCAAATGAACTGTACATACAATATCATGCCTGGAAAAGAAAGAAACTCAATAGGTACAATATCGTAGAAACACATGCATAGCATTGCAAGTGAAAAATGTGTGACAACGCAAGTGGAGGGGTGCATGACAATGCAACCTAAGGGTGGAAGGATGCAAGACAATGCAACCTAAGGGTTCGAGATAACGCGGAAGGGATGCAAGACAATGCAACCTAAGTGTGATGCATAACAATGCAGAAGGGAAGCAAGACAATGCAACCTAAGTGTGACGCATAACAATGCGGTGAAAACAAGCATAACAATGCAAGTGAAGTGTACATAACAATGCAATGCACTAACAAGTGTAGGTAAGGTACGCAAGATAGTGCGAACAATGCAATGCACTAGCGAGTGCAGGTGAAATGCACAAGATAGCGCGAATGATGCAATGCACAAAACAGTGCGATGAGGTGCGCAAGATAGCACGAATGATGCAATGCACAAAATAGTGTGATGAGGTGAATGTAATGCACAAAACAGTGCGATGCGCAAAATAGCGCAAATGAAATACAATGCACTGTAACAAGTCCGCGAGGGACCTCGCTACAGTTCGGACCCGATTTGTGTCACGGTTCTCAATCTGAACCAAAGAGTCCAAATTCGGCAAATCGTTTTGAGAAAAAAACAGATTTTTGTAAAGAAGTGCCAAACATGGACTGCTTTTCCAGATACAGAGTCGCCACCTAAATATTTTAAAATGGGGGAATTTAGGAAACCCTGACTCGGTGCCAAAGGCCACGTGTCCGTCATCACCAAAGTTGCCTTGGCTCGAGAACTTGGGTACGATTCGGGAAGGTCAGCTATGAGCACCCCCTCTCGCCCCGATCCGAAGGTCGGCCTCTACTAACCATGATATCTTGCTTTGAAAACATTACATGTCCTTATTTCGGTTATTAGCCTAGAATTACTATGTTATGCGCACACCAAACAAGTATAGACCAAATCGCCCAAATTGGAACAAAACATTTCATGTTTGTTTTGAAAGTGATTTGCTACTCGTAAGTAGGATGAAATGCGGATTTTGCCACCCTCAAGTGGGCTTTAGAAAAGATGGTTTTGCCACTATCTAGTGGGCTTAAAACTCATAGTTTTGATGCATTATTCCAATTTAGGTAATTCAACCTCCATCCACAGGCATTCAAGCAGTTATATCACATAAACAGCTAGCCTCATGGTAATCATGCTATCATGGCAACACTCACACGCATGCGGTATGCTAAAGCATAAAAAGCTCCCTAGTACTCCAAGCCAAAACAGAAACTAGTTAGTAATCAATGCATGATCCTAGTTCATGTTTAAAATGGCTAATGCAACACATGCAAGGATGCAATCTAGACAGGCTCGGCTATCCTAAACATGGCATGTGAAATGTAACAGATAACACGTATTCAATTTGGAATTGAAGTACAATGCAATTAGCATGATGCGCCGAGCCCGGTGCATGCAAGACAAATGTATGAATGCACGCATGCATAGCATAAGGTATGCTAAATTAAACATGTCCTAATACTAACCATTGTAAGCGGATAAATAAAAGGGAAGAAAGACGTGGGATTGGAAGACATGCACATACTCACACACACTTATTACACGATTGCCCTCGCTCGGAGGGACCGAAAGAATAATACAGTCTGAATAAATAATACTAAATTAATTATTACAAAACTCCTAATTAATTAACAAATTAATTACAAAATGAATTAAATATGAAGCTTAAAGAGATTGCCACAACTCTGCCTCGGAATGCGCGAACGATGCATGCTTGACTCGCCTCGCTTGGAAACTCGCTGCCATAGCATTATCGCCTGCTTTTTCTTGCTTAGCTCCTCCGAGGATCGCACATCTTAGGATAGATCTTATGCACACTGTAGAGCACCACCGGCTGAGAGGAATGGCCACCGGCCATGGGAAATAGCCACCGGCCATTGATGAAGCTATCGGCCATTCATTGATGGCCGGTCGGCACTAGAGATGGCCGGCCGGCCAAAACTTCCTGCAGAAGTCAGTTTTGACAGCAACAGAGGGCGAGCAGTGTATGGCATGGAATTTTAAGCAAATGTAAGCATGGCCACACTCCCTATCATGCAATGGACTCAAGGGAGCATGGCCCTCGACCCTCGGGCCACCAATTATGCATTTCGGTGCATGATGGCCTAAGAGGCCAAATTTGCAACTTAATGTAAAAATGCATGCAACAAACAAATGAAAGCTAACACCTTATCATGTTGAGATCAAAGGTATCGGTGACGGAGGATTGAGGCATGTTTTGTCACTTGAAGTACAAACACCCCTCACCCCTCAAGTTTGGCTTGACACCCCAAACCAAACAATGCAATGCATATACACCAACTTGGCTTGAAGATGCAACATGAAGCTAAGTAAGCAAGGCATGCCAAATGCAATGCGACCTAAAACATGCTAATGTATAATGTACTAAAGCATGCAACATGCAATGTAGTAAACATGGACGAATACGCAATGGGACTAGCATGTGGTGACACATAATGAGCCAAATATGCAATAAACATATAACAAACATGTAATGGTGGACTTAAACTATAAAGGGCAGACCTCAGCCTTGCCATAAACAGTGGCCAAAAGTACCAAAAAAGGTGGACAAGTGCCCATGCAATCAAGCACACTAATGAGCCAAACACCCAAGCATGGAAGGCTACTCTCAAGGACACTCAAAGGTGGTAAGCATAGGTACTAAACACTCATGTTACTTTCCAAAAAAAAGTGCGAATGATGAGGCCAAGCATGCTAGAGAATAGATGCAAGATGAAGGGCATTCAAGGCTACAAATGGGAGCATGACTTAACACCTACCCCAACCACTCATGGCATGGACTAATCAACCAAAAACAGAGCTTTAGCATGCAAAAGGGACCCCCAAAACCCACTGATATGACAGCTCAAATGACTTAAACACAAGGCATGCATTATGACCCATTTCAATGCACAAAAGAATAACCCTTCAAGGCATGAAAGTGATGATGAATGTGAGCATACAAGCATGGATTAAGGACTGAAATGGCGTATGAAATGACTCCAAATCACTTAAACAACCTAACCCAAGCATGCTCATGATTCACATAATCAATGCCAACATGCTAGAATGCTAAGGAGCCATATAAAGCATATCAAATATGACCAAACTAGCACCTAACAGACCCCAAGCATGGAAAAATATGACCAAGAACTTCACAAAGTAAAGTCAAAACATGAGAGCATGGTGGTCAAATGTCATGATACATTTCTAGGCAAGATGAAGGAACACAAAGCAAGTACAAAATGCATGCTAAGGGTCAACAAACCAACATGTAACAGAGATATAATACGACCCAAAACACCCAAAAATCCTCTGAAATGGAGTCATAAACAACTAAGCATGCATGCTACCATATTGAGCCAAAAACATGGATAAATGAGTCACAAAGGGGAGAGGGGTGTCCCTCCCCTATATAAGACCTCAAACCTCCTTCTTCACCACTGAAAATCCACTGGATTTTAGTGGTGAGAAGACCAATACACAAGAATAACCAAAGCTTGCCAAAAGAGCACCAAAAGAGACCAAAAGAGGCCTAAGAGGGGGAGGTCGACCCCCAACACCAAAACAACCTTAATGAAGAATCTTAAGCATGAAAATACAAGACTTTTTTTAGTTATACACAAAGCCTAAATCAGCATGCAAGACAGGTAAAAAACTAGTGCAAGATTGGGGAAACTGAAGCAAGATTGTTACCCTTGAAGAACTCTTGAAGAACAGCAAGATCAACCACCTTCCTCTTGTCAAAACCAGTCCAAAAACTCAAGAACAAGCCCTCCAAGCCCCTCAAGGTCGAAGTATGGTGTAACGGTGTGTGTCTTAGTACGAAACTAAGGTAAAAACACACTTTTTAGGCCTCCAAACACACACAAAGGATGAGAGAGAGAATGTATATGATAGATATGTATATGTATGAGCTCTGGTTTTTTGTTCTAACCCTAACAATGGAGAAGAAGGAGGCCTTATATAAGCAATACAAAGCTTGAAGCTTCTCCAAGAAGCCAAACAAAAAAAGGGTCAAAGGGGGCAAAGGGGGAGAGGCTTCTTGAGGAAGCTTTGACAGCTGGGAAGCTTCTTGAGGAAGCTTTGACAAAAGGTCAAGCTTCCTCAAGAAGCTTTGACCAAAAGGGTGCAAAAGGGTTAAAACAGGCACACTATGCACGGGGAAAAGTGTTGCCTATGCCTGAAGGGTGCAAAAGGTGCATACCAGCCAGCAAAAGAGGTCACCGGCCAAACAAAATGCCGGCCGGCTACATAAAGTGCCGACCGGCCACATAAAGTGCCGACCGGCCATTGGTACCAAGAAACCATGGCCGGTGGCAACAATGAATGGCCGGTGAGGCTAAGGGAAGGCCGGTGGGGTGTGGGGATGGCCAACAAGCCATTCCCTGCCCCTCAAAGCAAAAGCACAAGCATTTGGTGCAAAACCAAACACAAAACAAACAAGTTGAGAGATCCTGAGGCAAGGCGCGCAGCCGAGGACTCTGGGAACTCAAACGAACACGAACATGGATGATCATCGAGTGTTCCAACGGTGACGTCCAAGCCTTGAAGACAGTCAAAAATGGGGTGTCTACATGCACAAAACAGTGCGATGTGCAAAATAGTGCAAATGATGCAATACACAAAACAGTGCGATGCGCAAGACAGCGTGATGTGCAAAATAGCGCGAATGAAATGCAATGCACAAAACAGTGCGATGCGCAAAATAGCGCGAATGATGCAATGCACAAAACAGTGCGATGATGTGTGCAAGATAGTGCGAATGATGCAATGCACAAAACAGTGCGATGAGGTGCACAAGATAGCGCGATGCAATGCACAAAACAGTTCGATGCGCAAGACAGTGCGAATGATGCAATGCACAAGACAGTGCGATGAGGTGCACAAGATAGCGCGATGCAATGCACTAACAGGTGCAGGAAAGGTGCGCAAAATAGCGCAATGCAATGCACTAACAGGTGCAGGAAAGGTGCGCAAAATAGTGCAAGTGATGTAATGCACAAAACAGTGCGATGAAATGTGCAAGATAGCGCGAATGATGCAATGCACAAAACAGCGCGATGAGGTGCGCAAGATAGCGCGATGCAATGCACTAACAGGTGCAAGAAAGGTGCGCAAAATAGCGCGAACAATGCAATGCACAAAATAGTGTGATGAAATGATAGTAGAGCAGATGCAAAGGGGCGACAAACTCCAACCATGCTGGAATCATGAGAAGAGGAAAAGCAAATAATCAGGCGCGTACACAACGCATCTTGAGATAAATTCCAAACATGCCGAAATTGTGTGAGGAAAGGGACACTCAAACCACGCTGAAATCGTGAGAGGAGGTCCAAAAACAAACAATCAGGAGCGTGCACGACACAACCTAAGATAAATTCCAAACACGCTGAAATCGTGTGAAGAAAGGGACACTCAAACCATGCTAAAATCGTGTGAGGAAAGGGACACTCAAACCATGCTGAAATTGTGAGAGGAGGTCCAAAAACAAACAATCAGGAGCGTGCACGACATAACCTGAGATAAATTCCAAATACGCTGAAATCGTGTGAGGAAGGAACAAACTCTAACCACGCTGAAACCGTGAGAAGACGTAAACAAATTCCAAACACGTTGAAATCGTGTGAGGAAGAAACAAACTCTAACCACACTGAAATTGTGAGAAGAGGTAAACAAATTCCAAACACGCTGAAATCGTGTGAGAAAGGAACAAACTCAAACCACGCTGAAATCGTGAGAAGAGGTAAACAAATTCCAAACACGCTGAAATCGTGTAAGGAAGGGGCAAACTCTAACCACGCTGAAATCGTGAGAAGAGGTACAAAAACAAACAATCAGGAGTGTGCACGACACAACCTGAGATAAATTCCAAACACACTGAAATTGTGTAAGGAATGAACAAACTCTAAACACGCTAAAATCATGAGAAGAGGTAAACAAATTCCAAACACGCTGAAATCGTGTGAGGAAGGGGACAGAGGGAGAAACACAAGGACATATCCCCGTGTTTCCTGAAGGAAAGGGAAACATAGGGACGTATCCCCGTGTTTCCCGAAGGAAAGAGAAACATAGGGACATATCCCCGTGTTTCCCGAAGGAAAGGGAAACATAGGGACATATCCCCGTATTTCCTGAAGGAAAGAGAAACATAGGGACATATCCCCGTGTTTCCCGAAGGAAAGGGAAACATAGGGACGTATCCCCGTATTTCCCGAAGGAAAAGGAAACATAGGGACATATTCCCGTGTTTCCCGAAGGAAAGGAAAACATAGGGACGTATTCCCATGTTTCCTGAAGGAAAGGAAAACATAGGGACGTATCCCCATGTTTCTCAAAGGAAGGAGAAAGCAAAAGAATGCAACGAGAGGAAAGGCACACCTCTCATCATATCACTCGCAGGAGAAGAAAGGTAAACCTCTCAGCGTATCACACGCGAGAAAGGAAAAATAAACTTCTCAGCGTATCACACGCAAGAGAAGAAAGGTAAACCTCTCAGCGTATCACACGCGAGAGAGGAAAGAAAGCATCTCCCAGCGTATCACCCGCAAGAGAGGGAAGGTAAACTTCTCAGCGTTTCACACGCAAGAGAAGAAAGGTAAACCTCTCAGTGTATCACACGCAAGAGAAGAAAAGTAAACCTCTCAGCGTATCACACGCGAGAGAGGAAAGGTAACCTTCTCAGCGTATCACACGCAAGAGAAGAAAGGTAAACCTCTTAGCATATCACACGTGAGAGAGGAAAGGTATCAGTCAAACTGAATCGGAACTTCTCTGAATGAACAGTACACACAATACTGTGCATAAATGAGAAAGAAACTAGATAGGCACAATGCAAAACAATGCATGATACTAAAGGAATGCAATAAACGGACAAAGCGGCACTTTAGAAAGCACCTCAAGGGGTGAGGGGTGGTGAACCGCTCTACTATGACGGAGATCTCCCCTTGTGTTCTTCGAACTCTTACCTTCAACTTACAGTACAAAGGTCATGAAATGCTGACAAGGAGCAACGTCTGCTGGGGAAGCCACAGATGCCGCTTTTCTTCCTGATCATACTCACAACTTTCCCTATTCTCCAACGGGGTGACAGACTAGGTTGGCTCAGTATGCAGAATCGAGGTGCAAACCCACTACCTCAACCTATGGGGCTTCCATACAGATTTCAAGTCAGGGATACACCCTTGGGTATTTAAACCAGACTTTAGTCTTGGAAATTCCAAACCTTTGCGTTCTAGGCATCAGCCATTCAAACTCTAGTTTCCGTCGTCGCAGTTGATCTCCTAAGAACTCATTGCAAACACAGCCAGGATGCCTCTGGTAGGAATTGGTACTCCAGGAGAGCACTTCTAATCGCCATTCTGGCATTAAAACAGCTAGCACAATATTCTGTTCACTTTGAACACACAGCTCGTACAGCACACTGCACATTCTGAACATGCAGCTCATAACAAAGTACCTAGTTTATTCTGCACACGGCGCATTCTGAACACACTGCTCACTCTGAACACATAGCTCATAACACAGTACTTAGCTTATTCTGCACACGGCGCATTCTGAACATGCTGCTCACTCTGAACACACAGTTCATAACACAGTACTCAGTTTATTCTGCACACGGTGCATTCTGAACACGCTGCTCACTCTGAACACACAGTTCATAACACAGTACTCAGTTTATTCTACACATGGCGCATTTTGAACAAACAGTTTAATCTGAACAGACGGGATGTGAAAATGGAACATGCAAAAGTTGAAATAAACTCAGATGCTCCAAATTTTCCCTCTTTTCTTTTTGCTTCGCAGCTCGGAGCCTGCATAGCTTCAGATAGGTCCTGGTTCTACTGTTCCCATATGACCTGGGTTAAACCCTGCGGTTTTATGGAAGAACAAATCCTGTTTTGCACTAATGTGGAGAATGGCATAGTACTCCTGGCACAAAACGATTTATTTTGAAATTAAGAAATGAGTTCTTAACCGGGTATTGTGCCTACGACTGAACACAGCGCAAAACGACTCAATAAAGAAAGACAAAAGGTAAACAACCTAAACACATCAAGAAACACTCGAAACGACTCAAAACAAGAATCAAGACAAAACAAAAGACACGACACTCAGACGTGTTACAAAGGCGAGAGACCTCTTAGTTTATGAGGAGCCAGTTTCTTTGGGTATTGCTTCCCACCCTTTCTCACTTGTGATTCTCACATCACTTGGTACTCAATCTCTAGTTTTCTGAAAAGCCCTTTTCTCACTTTTTCGCTCAGCGCACATCTCTCTATTCTTCAATCTCTGATTTTTTTATCCCTCCCCTAGGTGGTTGATGGATAAACAGGAAGTTGTAGGCTTTTGCCCCTAGCACTCTACTAGATTCTCATTCTTCTGCTCACAACAGTGAACTTCCCCCCACAGAGGGGTTGCACTACAATTGAGTGTGTAGCCAGTTTGTAGCTAACATCGGTTGACGATGCTCTGCTGGGGAGTTTGGATGTGATCAAATGTGTCCAGACGAGGGAGTGGAATATCTAGATCCATTCCAGTTCGTGCTTCGCACTTGGCTTGATACCTCGTTGCCCGGAGGATGAGACAGCTTTCGACATTTTGCTATTAGCTTCAGTTGTGCCCTTTTCTGGCAGGTAGAGTTCTCGTTCTGGCGAGTAGAGTGCCCTTTCTGGCGAGCGTGGTGATAATGGGGAAAAGACAGAACACCTGACTTAACTGTGCCCCTAGTTCATCATTTTGAACATTTTTTGGTTTGCCTTTCTATTAAAACAATTTTGACCAACATGAGAGTTAGATTAACATGCTTGTTCAATTTTCTTCTTTGAAATCATGCAAGTCAGGCTATGAACACTGAAAATTTTCCCTTTTTGGGTCCAAGAAATGGTCCAGTTTTGGAAAAATGGAATAATTTTTGAGAGAATTGGTCAACCTCAGTAAAAATTCTCAAAAATTGTTTTTGCAAACGGCCACCGCTCAACGAGCATGGAACCCACTCTTGAGATGCACAACCTTAGATCCATAACAATGGAAAATTGTCCCTTATCTGCTCGGCACTGTATGGCAATGGAAAATTGCCCCTTGTTTGAATAGCACTACAGCACGCTGTAATCAGTCCTCAAAGTGATGATCACAACCGAACTCTTAGATACAGAGAAAACAAAGATGATCAGAATCATTACATGGACACAGTCGATTTGGAAGTGTTTATGGTTGGACTTTGGAATGAAGTTGCCTATGTATCCCAAACATGGGAATCAAGCCTTACGTAGTTCGGGTAAGGCACACTCGGGTATTAACATCTCCTTTTGCGCTCTCACGTTTGCCAAGGCCGCCCTTCCGGGTTTTCAACCTTGCGAGCTCTGTTTTTCTTTTCTTTTCATTTCTTCTTTTTCTTCTCATTTTTTTTCATCTTTTTTTTTTCTTTTGCTTCTTCATTCTATACGTTTTTTCTTTTTTGTTTTTTTTCTTTTTTTCTTGCTCTAACTTTTGCCCGGGTCGCCATTCTGGGTTTTCGGCCCAGCAAGCCTCTCAAGGGTAAAAAGTGTAACAAGTCCATGTTGAATGGTCGTAGGATCTCGAATCCATCTGAATCCAAGAGAATGGTTGCCATTCGCTGATGATGTAGGAGTCCATCCAATTGGGGATTGAATTTGCCCCTAGTGTTGCGGCTGGGAACTTGGTTGTTCTTCAGCAATACTTTCTTCTTTCCTCCCTTCTGGGATTTGGCATTCTGGCCTATCTTCATTAGCTTGAGCAATGACTCATCTTTCGCTTTTCAAGCATATCTGGCATTTTTGCCCCTAGTTCAAGGGCTGTTTCTGATCTGGCCATACAAGCCTTATATTGTGGTTGACCGTTGAACATTCTGAATCCAAGTTCAAGGTTTGAAAGAAAAAGGGTTGAGTCTCGAGGCTGAGAGTGATCCTATGCTGCACAATCTCAAGAGCGATTCAGCACAGGTCTTCGCGGGACCACGCAAAACATTTTTTGAAATCTTTTAAGAAAGCGACAAATCGCTCGCGCTGAAGACAGTGTAGAACCAATTTGGATCAAGCCAGGATCCTTCTCAGTACTCACATTAACAAACATGATTTCATTCATTAAGGGCTTAGCATGCCTCTCTTTCTCTCAAATGATCATTATTTTGCAAATCCCGAGGAATTCCTTCCTCTTTGTTTTCACCACAATGTTCAAAAAGTTTTTAAAAAACTTAGGTCAATGCAATGATTTAAAGGCGCAGAAAAGCAAGTGAAAAGCACTGCGGTTTCATTCAAAACTTCTGGCACAACTGGCGCAAAGTAGAAGCAAACACAAGAGTGTGAAAATTACTGCTGTTTCATTCAGATCTGTTGGCACAACTGGCTCCATAGCAGAAGCAGACTCAAAAGAAAAAGAAAAGACAGAAAACAAGCAAGTGATGTCCGAGGTAACACCCCCGAAATCACCTGACTCTAACAAAACAGGACTGACTCGATACAACAAGACAGACCCGACTGACTTAGTGCAAAAAGATTGACTTTATACAAGACAACAAAACTGACTGAATACCCAAGTCAGAAAGTACAAAAACTAGCATTTGCAAATGCTCAAAATAGTGCGTGCCATACGCCATTTCTGAAGTAAACTGAGCGCCGCCCACAGGTGGTTCATCCCTGATCACATCACATTATCCTCCAGGTTCACTGATCCAGTGACGATAGACTTTGCTGAGCTTGGTGGGAGGACGACCATGTTGTCAAACAAATCCTGTACTTCGTGGCGAAGATGGAAGCAATTGTCAGTGTTATGACCAGTTTGTTGATGGTACGCACAGTACTGGGTAGCGTCATGACTAGGTGGAAGAGGACTAAGGAGAGGCCGAGGCTCGAGGGGTTTGAGATGCCCCTTTTCGGCAAGGATTTGAAGAGCCTTGGACAATGGCATATAGAGGGCATGGAAGACCCTGCGACCTCGGGGTAAATACTTCGAGGTTTGTGGATTTTTGCTGGATGCACTGGCAAAGGGGTCAGCAGGTGCTGGCTTGGTCTGCTGACCTTTCTTGGGTGTAGAATTAGGATTGGGAGGAATGGTTCTGGTACGACGGCCCTTCTCCCAATTTTCCCCTTGGCTCGAATTGCCCTCGTTCTGAGTAACAAAAGTGTCATCCACAGTTTTTGTAGCAATTGCGAGCACTTGCTGTTTGTTTAGTCCCCCAGCTTTCAAAGCTTCAACGGCTTGCAGAAGTTGTTCATAGGGATTAGTGTCCGCCTCCACCTTGTTCTTACCACTCGCCTCAGCTTGGTCGAAGGTTTGGGTTGCCACATCAGTGTGAAGTCCTGTTGTTGTCGACATGTCATTGCCGAAACTTGGGATGGTTTCGAGTTGACTGAGTTCAATTACAATTCGCCCCAAGAGTGGAGGCTCTTTCGGCATGAAGTTCTCGACATGTGATATGATCGATGGCGGAGCCGACATTCTGAAGGCTAGATCAACCACAGACCTCTGAAGATCGCCGATCATTTCCATCAGCTCAAAAGTGGTGGGCTCACGGGTTTGGAATAATTGGGGTTCCCAGATTGGATGTGCGGTAGGTGACCTGGGCGGGCGTTGCATTGCAACATTGGTCTCACCCTGCATGGTGATTCCCTGGTTTAATGCTGCTGCTATGACCACAATTTCTTATGAATTTTGCGTCATCACGAGTCTACTGAACTGAACAGAGGTGATGTGACTGGTGACTAACGGATCAGATGAACCAGTGAGTCTTGATTGGCCTTCTCTGCCTTGCCTCAGCGAAGGAAAATACTGGCTGCTCTTGAACTGAATCTCTGACCTGACAAAGTCTATCAGCACAAATCTAATGAACCTCGGGGGATATTGGAGCCTTCTGAAGTTACGGTTCCAAGACTACCTTGCAAAAGAGAAAACCGGCAGTGTCTCAGCCCAATTTCACCAATACAGACATGAACATAGCTGAATGACTGTACTTATTACTGAATTCTACCCAAAATTCTGCCTGTAAACTGATACGCTCAGGTAAAACTAATTCCCCCAAAATACTGATGCCCTCAGGCCTGATACCCATACTTGTAAACTGATACGTGCATTCCTGTAAAGGTGCACTCTAAAAGCACATAGCAAGTAAATGAGAGCCAAAACACCCCTATGTTGGGATACGGTTTCCTTGTCCTATCTTGTCAGGAGCTAGGGTTTCACTACGCACCTAGCGGTTTCAAACAACCTATAATCGGGTAAGCAACCTGTCCTAGCTTGGAATGGACACTATGGTTTCCGATATGCACTAGGTCGAATGGTCAAAAAGGGTGCCCCGATAAAAATTGAGGTTTGTGTTCCTGTCGTGGCAGAGCCCACAACCGGTCAGCCTTATGGCACGCTTCTCAAAGCAAGCCTTCGGCAAACCGTTCAGGAATAGCATACGGTAAACACGGTGTCCTAAGCGCACCAATACAAATACAATGCAAAAAAAAAACACAAAAGTGTAGACCAAACAAGATATCATGAGTTCGAGTCAAGTTCTCTAAATCCCCAACAGAGTTGCTAGAAACTGTGGACACGCCCGAACGTCCCCAGCCCCGCGCGCGAATGGGCGCGAAATCCCATTTTGTTCATTAGCTACTACAGTTCGGACTCAATGTCACGGTTCTGAATCTAATCTCGCAAAGTGCAATGCAAGACCGATAAATCACCAAAGAGTCCAAATCCGGCAAATTGTTTTGGAAAACTGATTTTTGTAAAGAAGTGCCAAACATGGACTGCTTTGCCAGATACAGAGTTGCCACCTAAATGTTTTATTTTTGGAAAATTTAGAAAACCCTAACTCATGCCTAAGGCCACGTGTCTGTAGACACCTCATTTTTGACCGTCCTCAAGACTTGGTTGTGCTCGCAGGTACATCCAGCCACAAGTTCGATTGCTCATCGAGTACTCGACTTTCGCGGTGGAGTGTCACAGGTTTAGGCTTCCCAAACCCTGTATCCTTTCTGTCCCATTCTTGGACCATGTGTTGGCCCTTCTAGCTTAATCTTCATAGTGCACTGTCGGCCCCTTTTTGGCACTGCCGGCCTTGCTTTTTCCCCTGCCTACTACTAATGATGCCTGCCGGCCATCAGTGAGCCACTGCCAGCCACCATTGATGGCCGACAGAACACTTGTCTCAGCAGGTTTCTCTCCAGATCTTTTGAGCCAGCTGGTTTTCACTCATCTTCCCTCCATACATGTGTATGGAGGGATGAAGCTCTTGCCAAGCTTGTTTAACAAGCTTTGTATTGCCCTCTTCTATATAAGGAGAGGCTCTTCCTCTCTATCAGAGGTTCAGCCATTTTAGAGAAGATGTATCTCTCTCTATATTTCTCATTCTCTCTCTATATTGTTGTTGTTTTGTGCCTTAAAAGTCCATTTTCTTCTCACTTTTGCACTACAACACATAGTGATACACCACCACCTTTGGGCTGAGGTTCTTAGGAGTGTTATTTGAGCTCTGAAAGTTGGTTTCTAGCCTCTGAGGTTGCTGGTTTTGAAGTTGATCTTCAAGGGTGAGTATATTCCCCATTTAAGCCTTTTTTTGTATACCATTTTGGCCATCCTTGCATATTATTTTAGGCCTTGCTTTCAACTGAAAAAAGTTCTGTATTTGAGTGCTTTTGATGATTGTTCAAGGTCTCTTTGGTATTAAGGGTGTTCTACCTTCTTGTTTGCCTTATTTGCCTTGTTTGGCCTTGTTTTGGGTCATGCCTTAAGGCCTTTGAGTTGGTGTTTGGTTTCCCTTTTAGCCACTGAAATCTAGTGGATTTTCAGTGGTAGGAATGTGATTTTGATGCCTCAAATCAGAGGGGGGTGACCCTCTCTCTTTTTGTTTTGTTTGCTTGAGTTATTGGCCTACCAAAGGAGCATGTATCCCTATACTTTTTAGGCTTAGTTTAGATACTTTTTTGTGACTTTTAGGTCCTACCTTAATTCTGTCCATGGCTGGTTTGGTCACTTTATGCATGCTTCTTGTATGTGTAGTGTAATCCCATTTGTGGCTCATCAAAGTAGCATGTCTTTCTTGCAAGTGTTGGCTCCATTTCAGTGGGTTTTTGATCATCATTTTCCATTTCATAACTCTTTCTAAAGCTGGTTTGGTTGTCTCTTGAGTGGCTCATGTACGTATTAGTTTTCATTTTCGTATTGAGTTGTAATCATCTTCTTCTCATTTGTCAAGTTGTTGTAACTTGCTTATCGAGTTGTAAACTTGCTAAGGTTTTGTTTTGCTTATCAAGTTGTTTTGTTGTTAGTCGGTTCACTACCTGATTAATGCAATTCGAGTGTTTAGTTTTCAAAATAATTTCTATCTCATTTACATTGTTATGTAAAGTGATGCGATGCGATGCGAAGCATAGAATGTACAAATGTAACACTTTTTCAAATAAAAGAGCTGTTTCATTCCATTATATTTTCTTTTGCAAAAAAGTACATAGTTTTGAAGAAAATAAAACCTGCCTGACGCAGTACAAAGTGCTAAAAATACAAGTAAAAAGAGAAATAAAGCAAAAAAAAGAAGAGCAGCATATGAAATCAGCAAAATGTCTGGATCGACGCCAGTCGCCTCAAGGCTGAGAGGTCCTCCTCACCCTCTTCCTCAACTGAGAGGACTCCGGAACATCATCACCATTAGCACCTGACTTTGAACTTGAACCATCCCCAGTGTAGACGCGCCCTTGGGCCTCACTACAGTTCGGACTCGATCTGTGTCACGGTTCTTAATCTGAACCAAAGAGTCCAAATCTGGCAAATCGTTTTGAGAAAAAATAGATTTTAAAAGAAGTGCCAAACATGGACTGCTTTGCCAGATACAGAGTCGCCACCTAAATATTTTATTTTGGGAGAATTTACGAAACCCTGACTCGGTGCCAAAGGCCACGTGTCCGTTATCACCAAAGTTGCCTCGGTTCGGGAACTTGGGTACGATTGGGGAAGGTTAGCTATGAGCACCCCCTCTCGCCCGATCCGAAGATTGGCCTCTACTAATCGTGATATCTTGTTTTGAAAATATTATATGCTCTTATTCCGGTTATTAGCCTAAAATTACTATGTTATGCGCGCAGCAAACAAGTATAGACCAAATCGCCTAAATTGGAACAAAACATTTCATGTTTGTTTTGAAAATGGTTTGCTACTCTCGCAAGTGGGCTAAAAATGCAGATTTTTGCCACCCTCAAGTGGGTTTTAGAAAAGATGGTTTTGCCACTATATAGTGGGCTTAAAACTCACAGTTTTAATGCATTATCCCAAATTAGGTAATTCAACCTCCATCCACAGGCATTCAAGCAATTATATCACATAAGCAGCTAGCCTCATGGTAATCATGCTATTATGGCAACACTCACACGCATACGGTATGCTAAAGCGTAAATGCTTACCGAGTACTCCAAGCCAAAACAGATGCTAGTTAGTAATCATATGCATGATCCTAGTTCATGTTAAGATGGCTAATGCAACATATGCAAAATGCAACTACAATGGGCTCGGCTATCCTAAGGAATGGCATATGAGATGCTGTAACTAACAGTATTCAACTTGGAATTGAAATACAAGTGCAGTTAGTATGATGTACCGAGCCCGATGCATGTAAGACAAATGTACGGATGTATGCATGCATAGCATAAGGTATGCTAATTTAAATATGCCCTAGTCTACCATCATAAGCGAGTAAATAAAAGGGAAGAAAGACGTGGGATTGGAAGACATATACACACCCACACACACTTATTACAATACGCCCTCACACGGAGGGACCGAAAGAATAATACAGTCCGAATAAATAATACTAAATTAATTATTACAAAACTCCTAATTAATTAACAAATTAAATGCAAAAATAAAAATGGCCACAACCCCGCCTTCGAAATGTTCGGATGATGCATGCTTAACTCGTACTGCCCGGAAACTCGCTGCCATAGCATTGCTGCCTCTGTTTTCACTGCCTAGCTCCTCTGAAAACTACACAAGTCTCAGGACAGGTTTTATGCACACTGTGGAACACCACCGGCTGGGAGGGATGGCCACTGGCCATGGGAAATTACCACCGGCCACTGATGAAGCTATCAGCCACTCATTGATGGCCGGTCGGCACTATATTTGGCCGGCCGGCCAAAACTTCCCGCATCGACAATCATGGCAAGCAAAGCGATTGTATGGCATGAAATTTCAAGCAAATGTAAGCATGGTCACACTCCCTATCATGCCATAGACTCAAGGGAGCGTGACCCTCGACTCTCGGGCCATCAATTATGCATGATGGCCTAATAAGACAAGTTTGCAACTTAATGTAAAAATGCATGCAACCATCAAATGAAAGCTAACACCTTATCATGTTGAGATCAAAGGTATCGGCGACCGAGGATTGAGGCATGTTTTCTCACTTGAAGTACAAACACCCCTCACCCCTCAAGTTTGGCTTGACACCCCAAACCAAACAAATGCAATGCATGTATGCAAACTTGGCTCAAAGATGCAACATGAATTATGTAATGTGCCGAACATGCAAGATGTAATGCTATGCAACTCATCATGTAAACCATGACACGGAATGCAACTAGTTAATAATATGCAAGCATGCAATGACGTTACTAGGCAAACATGAAATCAAAGCAATGCAACATGATCATGCAATGCAAAGGGGCAAACCTCAGCCCACCCCAAAACAGTGGCCAAAGGTACTAGAATGATGATGTTAACATACAAAACAAACATGCAAACCAATAGACCTAAGACTAGGGCATAAAGGTCAACTCTTCAAGGCATGAACGAAATGGTAAAGGTAGGCATGCAAGCATGGATTAGGGACTAAAATATCATGAGAAAGGATTCCAAAGTACTGAAATGACCCAATTAAATATGCTTATGACTCTCACCTTCAAGGCTCATAAGCCCAAATGCAAAGAGATTACACCAAACATGGCAAATATGGTCAAAACAGCACCCAACAGGCCTCAAGCATGGTAAGACATGGCTAAGAACTTCACAAAGTTAGGCCAAAACATGAGGGCATGGTGGGTTACATGTATGATGCATTTCTAGGCCAAATAAGGGACTACAAAGCAAGTATATTAAACATGCAAGGGGCCATTAATCCAACCAAAAACAGAGGCATAATATGACCCAACAACACTCAAAAACCTCTGAAATGAAGCCAAGAACAACTAATCATGTATGCTACCCTTATGAGCCAAAAACAAGGACAAAAGAGAGACAAAGGGAGAGGGGTGTCCCTCCCCTATGCAAGACCTCAAAATCCCTTCTTCACCACTGAAAATCCACTGGATTTCAGTGGTGAGAAGGCCAATACACAAAGGTTTCCAAAGCTCAAAAAGGAAGGCACAAAAAGGGCCAAATAAGGCCTAAGAGGGGGAGATCGACCCCTAACACCAAAACAACCTTAATGAAGTATCTCAAGCATGAAAATATAAGACTTTTTTCAGTTATACACAAAGCTTAAATCAGTATGCAAGATAGGCAAAAATCTAGTGCAAGATTGGGAAATCTAAAGTGAAAAGATTACCCTTGAAGAACCCTTGATGAACAGCAAGGCTAGCCACCTTCCTCTGGTCAAAATCAGTCCAAAAACTCAAAAACAAACCCTCAAAGCCTCTCAAGGTCGAAGTATGGTGTAATGGTGTGTGTATTAGTGCAAAACCAAGGTCAAAACACACTTTTTGGGCTTCCACACACACACAAAGGATGAGAGAGATATATATATATAGAGAGAGAGTATATAATAGATGTATGTATCTATAAGCTCTGGTTTTTTGTTCTAACCCTAACAATGGAGGAGAAGGAGGTCTTATATAGGCAAAGCCAAAGCTTGAAGCTTCTCAAAGAAGCTAAATAAGAAAGGGGGAAAGGAGGCAAGAAGGTCAAGGCTTCTAGAGGAAGCTAGAACAGCTGGCAAGCTTCTTGAGGAAGCTAAGACAAAGGTCCAAGCTTTCTCAAGAAGCTAGATCAAAAAGGGTGCAAAAGGGGCAAAACAGCCACACTTATGCACGGGGGCAGGATTAGTGCATTCCAGTTGGCACAGTTGGCATGCACCATGCCTGAAAAAGGCAAAAAAGTTCTACCGGCCATAAAAGGAGGCCACCGGCCAAACAGATGGCCAGCCGGCCACACTGAATGCCGACCGGCCAATGGTATACTTCACCAATGGCTGGTAGCCTCAAAACATGGCCGATGGCCTCAAGCCACGGCTGGTAGGTTCCAAGGGTAGCTAACAAGTTACTCTGTACCCTTAGAAACAAAAACACAAGTGTTTGGTGCAAAACCAAACACAGAACAGTCGAGTTGAGAGATCCTGAGGCAAGGTGCGTAGCTGAGACCTCTGGGAACTCAAAATGAAACACAAACATGAGTAATCACCGAGTGTTCGAGCGATGATGTCCAAGTCTTGAGGACGGTCAAAAATGGGGTGTCTACAGTTGCTCCTCTTTGACAGAACTCGAAAGTCATAACAATGATGGGAGTGAATGTCAAAGCCCAGAGACGACCCATTTTTGACAAGGCCGAAGACTTAGACAAAGCATGCAAGACAAACAAGATATGCGCCCGAAGGCAGGGGCAAAATGCAGGACAATGCACAAAGTCAAACATAACTTATGATCATGCAAAGAAAGCTGTAACGAAGCATATCATGCGACAGTTCTAAGCTAGGATACACCAAACTACACTACAATGCAGAAAGGATGTAAGAGAATTATGCAATTCTCAAAACGTCTCACGCGGAGGATACAATACCTGTGCGGTTCGTCGGGTTGCACCAGCCTCAAATGAACCGTACATACAATATCGTGCCTGAAAAGAAAGCAAACTTAACAGGTACGATGCCGTTAGCAACATGCATGACAATGCAATTGAAAGTGCGTGACAACGCAAAGCCCGTGAGAAGCATAACAATGCTGTGAAGGCACCAATTCATGTAAGTAAAGAGCACGTGACAACGTGCACAATGTGTGTGAAGGAATTTAAGTACATGTAAGTAAAGCGATGCACGTATGCACGCAATGTGTATAAAAGGAATTTGAACACATATAAGCAAAGCAATGCACGCATGCACGCAATGTGTATAAAAAGAAATTGAACACATATAAGTAAAGCCATGCACGTATGCACGCAATGTATATAAAAGGGATTTGAACACATATAAGTAAAGCAATGCACGCATGCACGCAATGTGTATGAGAGGGATTTGAACACATATAAGTAAAGCAATGCACGCATGCACGCAATGTGTATAAAAGGAATTTGAACACATATAAGTAAAGCAATGCACGCATGCACGCAATGTGTATGAGAGGGATTTGAACACATATAAGTAAAGCAATGCACGCATGCACACAATGTGTATAAAAAGAAATTGAACACATATAAGTAAAGCAATGCACGCATGCACGCAATGTGTATGAGAGGAATTTGAACACATATAAGTAAAGCAATGCACGCATGCACGCAATGTGTATAAAAAGAAATTGAACACATATAAGTAAAGCAATGCACGCATGCACGCAATGTGTATAAAAAGAAATTGAAATATGGTAAAGATAAGTCATTTAATGATATTGAAACGCAAAGCACTGCAATGCAGCATAATTGAAGTGATTTGTGGAGTTCACAAGATACAAAAAGGATACGGGAGGGGGAATTCCTCGTATGTATGGAGCATCGCGCATAGTAGACACCACTTGAGGTCAACTCGGGGGGTCTATGAATGTTCTGAAGGTGTACTTTCTCGCATTGCCTCAAGAAATGAAGGTGCCAAACCATACAATTGATCAGACAAGAGCGCGAGAGATGTATTGATCACAAGGGAGGGGCTACCGGTATCAACCCTGATACCTTGCTGCCTTGCTCCTTCTTTTTGCTTTACTTTCCTTTTTTACCAATAGTTTAAGCACATTGCACTGCCTCAGGCAGATTTTATTTTAAGAGAAACTGTATATGTTTGGAAATGAAACTGCTTTTTTGTTCAAAATGTGTTGCATTTGTACGTCTTATGCATTGCATCGCACGTTGCACATAACAATGTGAATGAAAATTGTTTGAAAATAGAGCATTTGCATCGTAATAATCAGGTAGTGAACCAACTTACAACTCGATAAGCAAAACAGAGAGACTCGACATAACCAACCAAGCGTGAGTACAACTCGATAAGCAAATTAGAGGTTTGAAGAGAGTGACATACAACTCAATAAGAAAATATACAACAACTTGATAAGCAAATATGTGTGACTCTGCAAGAATTGATCACCAGAGGGCATTGGAGGTGGTGGAATTCCCAAATCCTTAGCATAAACAGCTCAGAGAACAAGGAGGGAGACCACCGGCCAGAGATAAAGGCTGTCGGCCGTGAGAAATGGCCATCGGCCAGAAGCTTTGATTCATCGGCCAAAAGTGGTGGCCGGTCGGCACTATATTTGGCCGGCCGGCCATGAATTGTCAGAACCAGTAGAATGCTGACATATGTCCTTCACTCAACCTTATCTTCTACAAAAAGGCCTCAGCTTCGTGGTTCTCCTCAATTCACCACGGATTTGCCCCAAATGGAAGCGCTTCTTGCCCAAAACCTCACAACTTGGATTAACAACTTGGATGGCTCGGAAAAGCTGAATTTCTGGGGCTTCGGCATAAACGCACTATTCACTTTGAGTTGTACCCCGCTGCACTTTCCATTTCTCCACGCTGCAGCAAGGTTTTGGAATCCGGTGACACATGCTTTTAGCTTTGGCGGGCAAGAGGTATGTCCTACCTTTGAAGATTTTCACGCTTTAATGGAGTCCGAGTGCAATGAAGAGATCCTGCCCCAACTTCGTTTTGGCCATGCCCAAGCCTTAGGACAAACGTGTGGGCTCTCAATACCTGACGCTTCATCTCTGATTTATGACGGAATGCTGGATATTCCGGGTTTGATTTGCCCTTTTTCTGGTGCCGGTGATCGCAGCGACTGTCATTGGCAAGGTTTTCGGCAACATGCACTTTGTTTGTGCATGCTATCTCATTTCTTACTTGCCTCGGGTTCTGGAAGATCTAGCGTCCGATTGATTGAAGTTGCCCAAGGTTTGAAGTAGGGTAAGAGTTGTATCGCCATGACTTTGGCTGAGACATTGATGGGCTTGGATGCTTTCTATCGTCGTGAAACAACCAAATTTGTGGGGAGTCCACTATTACTGCAGGTAAAGTTTCCCACCCAATCTGTCATATGCATTGCTCACATCACTCAGCCCTCAAGCTCGGTTTTTCTCACAAAACCCTTTTCTTACTTTTCTCTCATCGTACACCTCTCTATTCTTTATTCTCTCATTTTTCATCCCTTCCCAGGTGTGGTTGATGGACAAGTTGCAGGTTGTGGACTCTTGCCCAGCTTACTCAGCTCGTGGTTACTTCTTCAGGCAACGCCTAGTCGACGCCCTTGATGAGGGTTGGTGGTTTGACTGGATGCGTAGCTTGTCCATGGATCGCATTGCTTGGCGATGTCCTTGGCTTCATTTACCGGCAATGAGCTACAGCATGACTCGCCAACCTGGGATTCAGCTGATTGGCTTGACTCACTGTGTCTTCTATTTTCTGTTTTGGATCCGGCGTCAGTTCGGTCATGACTAGACTTGTCCACCAGAAGAGATAGATTATCCAGCTGCATTCCCGATCCGAGGCGCATAGCTTGCCCGGTATGTGACAGCATGAAGAACTAGAGAGCTCCTGGCCCCCGCTCCCACTTTCAGTTGCACTTTGTCTGATGAGTGCTTGGATTGGTTTAATGAAGAGGCACAGGTCGGGCCCAGCTTGGCATCAGAGGCTTCGACCAGCTCTCGGAGGGGCCGCAGGGACACCTGACTTATCCATGCCCAAATTTATTACTTTATTAGTACTTTCAAGTTTTCCTTATGAATGTAATAAAAAGCAACCTCAATTTGTATGCAAGAGCAGGAGAACTCTGTATTGAAATCAATGAAATTGAACGTTGTGGTACTGAAAATTTCCCGTTTTGGTCCAGAAATGGTCTTAGTTGTAAAAAGATTACTTTGAACAAAGTCAACTTTTATTAAAACTTTTCAAAACTATTTTCGGTATGGATCAGAATCGGACACGCCCGAGATTTGTCACTGAGATGCACAACCCCGGATCCCAGCAACTGGAAAGTTGCCCCTAGTTTGAATAATACCGCGGCACTGCACGGCAACGAAAAGTTACCCCTAGTCTGAATAGCACTGCACCAGAGATTACAATCGAATTCTTGAATGCTGAATAGACAAAGATGACCGAGCCGATCAAATAGACAAAGTTGATCGGGGAAAAGTTTATGGCTGAACTCCAGGATAAAGTTGCCTACGTATCCCAAGGATGGGAATCAAGCCTTACGTAGTTCAGGCTTAGGTTCGCTCGAGTATTTTCACTCTCTTTTTACGCTCTAACTTTTGCCAAGGCCGCCCTTTGCAGGTTTTCAACCTTGCGAGCTCGGTTTTTATTATTTCAAATTTTTTGTGCTCTAACTTTTGCCCAGGTCGCCCTCTTGGGTTTTCGGCCTAGCGAGCCTTTCAGGGGTAATATTTCTTCAACTTGTCCATATTGATCGGTTGTGAGAACTCTAGGCCATCTAGATCCATCAGAACCACAGCCCTACCTAACCAGATAGACTTAATAATGTAGGGAGCAGTCCAATTGGGCCTGAACTTGCCCCTTGGATCGTGGATGGGAGCTCGGTTGTCCTTGAGTACCAAATCTCCTTTCTTTAGATTCCTGGACTTAACCTTCTTGTTGAAAGCCCGGGCAATTCTGCGCTGATAACCTTGAACATGGTACAATGCCTTCAATCTGCGCTCGTCAAAGAGCATGAGTTCTTCAAATCTGCTCTGCTGCCAATCTGCTTCGGCTATCTGACACTCGGCCAATACTCGCAATGACGGAACCTCAATCTCGATAGGTTGAACGGCCTCCATCCCGTAGACTAACGAATACGGAGTCGCTCCAGTAGAAGTTCGGATTGAAGTCCGATAGCCCCACAGAGCAAAATGTAACTTATCTGGCCAGTCCCGGTAGGTTTCTACCATCTTCTGTAGTATGTGCTTGATGTTCTTGTTGGTAGCCTCAACCGCTCCATTGGTTTGCGGCCGATATGTGGATGACTTATGAAAAGCCACATTGTATTTCTCTAACAAGTCAATCACTTCTTTCTTGAAGTGGGAACCATTGTCCGAAATAATCTCGTTTGGGACTCCGTAGCGGCGGATAATGTTGTTTCTGATAAACTTCGCGACATGTGAAGCCTTCAACACTGCATAAGATTGGGCCTCGACCCATTTTGTAAAATAATCTATCACAACCAAGATGAACTCATGCCCATTCGACCCTTTCGGAGTGACAGCCTCGATCACATCGATTCCCCAGACTGAAAATGGCCATGGCGAAGTCATATTGTACAGCTTCGACGGCGGAATGTTCATGCGATTTGCATGAATTTGACATTTGTGGCATCGCCGAACAAAACCGATACAATCCTCCTCCATGGTGGACCAGTAGTAACCCTGTCTGAGGATCTTCCGTGCCAACATTACTCCGTTCATATGCGCACCGCATTCCCCTCCATGGATGGCCTCCATTAGGCGCTTCGATTCTTCGGCATCGACACACAGCTTTTGCATTCCCAGATGACCTCTTTTATACAGCTTACCCCCACAGATGATGAACTGAACGGCCATTCTTCTGATTGCCCTTTTATCCTTGGCATTTACCCCTGGCGGGTACGTCTCTTTCTCCAAGAAGTTCCAAATGTCGTAATACCAGGGGTTGTCGTCCTGAGCCTCATCTATAGCAGCAATTGATTCATACGCTGGCATGAACTTCTGGTCAATGATGACTGGACGCATCCGGACTCCAAATGGGATGTCTATCATGGAAGATAGAGTTGCTAAAGAATCTGCGAACCTGTTGTTTTCTCTTGCTAGATGAGCGAAGTTTAGCTTTTCAAACCGAGGAATTAACAAATCCAAGGTCTGGTGGTACATTATCATCTTTTCTTCCTTGACTTTCCAATCTCCTTTTGCTTGAGACACAACGAGGTTCGAGTCTCCAATGACGTCCAACCGTTTTGCCCCTAGTTCCAGGGTTGCTTCTAGACCGGCAATGCATGCCTCATATTCTGCTTCGTTGTTCAAGACTTTGAACCGGAGTTTGAATGCTAGAGGGATACGGGAATTGTCGAGTGCTATCAGCAACACTCCTATCCCATACCCGTATTGATTTGATGCTCCGTCAAAGTACATCGTCCAAGTTTCATCGTCGATGTGCAGAATGGCTTCGTCTGGGAATAAATACTCGACTGCTTCACCCCCTTCCACTAGATGGTCGGCTAAGAATTCTGCCACTGCTCTTCCCTTGACTGACTTGCGTGTCACATATTTCAAATCGAATTCGGAGAGCAACAGCAACCAACGAGCTAGCCTACCCGTAAGTGCTGGTTTCTTGAAAAGATATTTGATGGGATCGAGTCGTGAAACCAACATTACGGAGTGAGCTAACAGGTAGTGCCGCAGCTTCCTGGTAGCCCATACCAAAGCTAAGCAAGCCTTCTCCAACGGTGTGTAGCGAGTCTCATACTCTAGCATTTTCTTGCTCAGATAGTAGATAGCTCTTCCCACTTTGTCCTCTGATTCTTGCGCGAGCATGCAGCCCGTTGTAGTCTCAGTTACTGAAAGGTACAATATCAACAGTTTCCCCGGCTCCGGTGGTGACAACACGGGTGGGTTCTGTAATTATGTCTTGATTTGTTCAAAAGCAGCTTGGCATCGGCCGTCCCATTGGAATTTCTTTCCTTTCTTTAGAAGACCAAAAAGTGGTTCACAAGTCAAGGTTAATTTTGAGATAAACCGTCTTATGAATTGCACTTTACCCAGAAAGCCTCGCACCTCCTTTTCAGTCATTGGTGGTGGCATTTCTAAGATGGCCTTGATTTTGGAAGGGTCGACTTCGATGCCCCTTTGTGTAATTAGAAACCCCAAAGATTTTTCCCAGAACAATCAACGTACACTTTTGAGGATTCAGCCGCAACCGGAATTCTCTGATCCTTTGAAAGAACTTTTGCAAGGCGGTGTAGTGGCCCTCTCTTTCTTTGGACTTAACAATCATATTGTCCACGTACACCTCAACTTCTTTGTGGATCATGTCATGCAATATCGTGGTCGCGGCCCGTTGATAAGTAGCTCCAGCATTCTTCAATCCAAACGGCATCACTCTGTAGCAGTATGTCCCCCACGGGGTGGTGAAGGCAGTCTTTTCTCGGTCTTCAGGTGCCATCACTATCTGATTGTAGCCTGAGAAACCATCCATAAATGAAAGCAAAGCATGTCCCGCTGTGAAATCCACCAACTCATCAATATGCGGCAAGGGAAAGTCGTCCTTCGGACTAGCTTTGTTCAAATCCCTAAAATCCACGCACACCCGGATTCTGCCATCTTTCTTCGGCACTGGAACAATGTTGGCCAACCAAGTCGGGTATTCAGATACCAGCAGGAAGCCTGCATCGATTTGCTTGGTGACCTCTTCCTTAATCTTGATGGCCCAGTCAGGGTAGATCCTTCTGAGTTTCTGTTTAACAGGTCGGGCCTCGGGGTCAAGAGGGATCCGGTGCTGTACAATCTCAGGATTGATTCCAGGCATGTCTTCGTAGGACCACGCGAAAACATCTTTGAAATCTTTTAGTAAAGCGACAAAGTGCTCGCGTTCCTCTGAAGACAACGTGGACCCGATCTAGACCAGCCGCGGGTCCTTTTCAGTACCAATATTCACAGTAGTGATTTCATCCATTAAGGTTTTAACAAATCTTTCCTGCTCTTGATCAATTAATCGTTGCAAAACTGGAGGAATTTCTTCCTCGTCGTTTTTGTCAAAATTTTGAAAGTCCTGATTCAAGCAAAATATCAAAGGCACAGAAAGTACTCAGAAATCACATTCATATCATTCTCATTATGTACTTCCAAACCGTCCGATTCTTCTATTACAACAGACTCAAAAGAGAAAGAAAAAGACGACCTGGACAGGATTGTGGCATTCGAGTTATCATCCCCAGGAATACCGGACTCAGACTCAGTTGAGTTGGAACCTGATTCTGACTCACAAGACTCGGTGGAATCAGATTCTGGCTCACTACCTGACGCGGTGCTGCTCGACAAAAATCCCTCTTCGTACTGCCAAACGAGGGAGGGTGCGCTGGATGCATCCAAAATAGTTGATGGTAGGCCCGCGACCATTTCATTCCCAATCATGGAAACCGAGAATTTATCCCCCAAGCACTTTTGGTCGATCAGGGGATCTGAAAGTAGACAAGCCAATACTACCCCCATTTCAATCTCGATGTCCTTAGACTCCATTTCTTTGCTCTGTTCAGCCTCAACTATCGGGTCTGTCTGCTCTTTGGCAACATCATTCCCAGGTAATTGTAGGTCAAAGAAGATCTCGAACCCCGGCACGCGCTTCCTCTCCGCGTTTAGCCACGGCTCCGGAAAGCCACAGAATGGAAAATCTTCCCCCTCTCGGACGAAGCGTCCGTTTAGGGTACCCCGGATGGGCCGGTGCATCAACTCAAAAGGTTTCCCCATTTGTTTTGCTCTGGCTTTTCCGGCAATTTCCTTTCCATTTCTTACCCAATCCTCTTTGGTGGGCAGATAACCCAAGCCAAAGGTATGGGGGTTGTGCGGCACTTCGGCCAATGTTGCGACACCCTTCCGGCCACTCTTTCCCAATCCCATCCCGGGGATGTGTTGGAGCTTGTTCATGAGGTATACTGCTTGAGCACTAACATATATCCCTTCGTTAATAGCCATGATGTTCTGTACAACTTAAGCCTCAGCCAGAGAAAAACCTGATATGAACACATCTTCCATGCCGTGTTCAATTTCTAGAACAGGCGTAGACACCTCCGGTGGTGGATGAATCGATGAATTTCCAAAAACAATGGCTACTCCCTTTCCATAGGGGTATTTCACCATTTGATGTAAGGTGGAGGACACCGCTTTTACCTGATGCAGCCATGGCCGCCCCAAAAGCAGGTTGAAGGTTGCAGGAACCTCTAAGACATGGAAATCTATCTCATGCTGTCCCGGCCCCACTTTAGTCTAAATTTTCACCGTCCCCATGACTTCTCTACTCGTGTTGTCGTATGCCCGAATTACTTGGGCTGTTGGTACAAAATCCGCGGTTTTCAAACCGATCGCATATGCTGTTCTTGCCGGGCAGACGTTGATGGCTGATCCGGTATCGACAAGAACCACCGGTATCCATTTATTCTTACACTCCACGGAGATGTAGAGTGGCTTGTTATGGTTTGCCCCCTCAGGTGGCAGTTCCTTGTCGGAAAAAGTCAGTGTCGGGGTAGCCCCTCCCGGAAAGACTAATCCCACCAACTGTTCTGGCGTGGTTTCTATCGAAAGCTTGGCCTTGTCCATGGCCGATAGGACGGCCTGTCTGTGTACTCGTGATGCCATAAGCAGCCCCCAAATGGAGATGTCTGCTTGTATCTTTTTTAACTATTTGAGCACAGCCTCCTCTTCAAGTTGTTTCTCCTTCTGTTTCTCAGTCTCCCTGTCTTTCCCAGAAGCCTCTGGTTGATCTAGGTGCGGGGGTTTGAAGTACCGCCCGCTCCTTGTCATATGGTCGACTTCTCCAATATACCAGGTGTCGTCGGGTTGGTTGTTTCCCCAATCTTCGTCCATGTGGGCAAGACATAAATCGTCGTCCTCCCACCACATTCCATCTGCAGCCGACATACACCTGTCCAGCTCTGGTATGACTGTTCTCATACTCGCAATGCCTTCCATCCCTATGCTCGCAGCATCCTCTGTTTCTGTGCTCGTAGCGGTTTTAGTCCTCACATGAGCCTTAGCCTTCCTGATTCTCTCAGAATCTTCAAATCTTTCCTGTTTCGACTGTGTTAATACAGCTGGCTGTTTGATAATCCCTGTAGTCAAGATGCTCCAATCTTGAGCGAAATTCTTCGTACCGGCGCTCTCCGGCAATGTACTCTGACTTTCGGCCCCTTCGGCCTCAACTGATACCCTCGCCCCTGCCGGGCCCCGTTCTGGTTGGAACTCTTCCACCACATCCGGTTTATCATCCAACCATCCAGTGGCCTCTGCCGATTCCTCATAATCGAACCAGTTGACTGTCGCACCTCCTGATTCTTGGTCATGGAAAAACTGTAGGTTGGCAAAGTCCTCTTCTATGGCCGTCAAATCATCCGTCCCCTGCTCAAATCTGTCCCCCCGGATCACACACAGTTCTGCTCTCTCTGGCAATTCTATACTTGGTTCAGGTAGGCCTGCTGACAGGATGTAATCACTCGGATTGTAGGCTTCCCCAGCAAAATTCTCAGACTGCTCAAACCCCGACTCAACAGTTCCATCCTCCTCCGTAAACTCCCCTGTACTCTCTTCAACAGCCACCTCTACTGGCTCAGGTTGGGTTGTAGAGATGTCCAGCATGCACAAAAAGTCAGTGCAGTCGGGAAGGAGTACCTCTGGCTTAGGTAGATGGGAAGGGGTAATATAGATGCTAGGATCATAAGACATGACCCCAGTTTGGATACAGTTAATTCTTTTGGGAGGTGGAGCTTGGTTGTGTGTAGGGAGTGGGTTGGTTATAACATTGGGTTTCTCGGGAGGTATAATCACCCCGTTATCGATGAGATCTTGAATCTCATGACGTAATCGGTAGCATAGGTCGGTATCATGACCGTGCTATTGGTGAAATGCGCAATACTTGGCTGGATTATGGATAAAGGGAAGTTTTTCTAGTAATGGCCGCGGCTCTAGGGGCTTCAAGTGCCCTTTTCTGATTAAAACCCCGAGAGCTTTGGAAAGGGGCATATATAGTGGAGCAAAGGTTCTTGTATTTTTGGGTGGGTATTTGGCTGTTTGTGGATGGCTTCCAGAAGCAAGATAAGCTAACAAAACATGCAAAAATAGGGACCAAAGAGGGGTACAATGGCAAGTGATACATGGAGGTCCCAAACAAGGATGGGCCCTTCTTCAATGTTGAAGAAGGGCTCAAAATAAGCCTATCTACAGTTTATGACATGCTCCAAAACAGATCTCACATAGGCCAAAAATATCATGCAAAATAATGGCATTCAAGAGGATAATGAAGTAAGTGCCAAAAAGAAGCTTCAAACTGCAATGAGCCCTTAATGAAACATGGAATATAGCTCAAAAAAATGACATTTTCAGTTTTAGTCAGAGCTGAAAACAGCAAGCAAAATGGCTAGAAAAATGTTACAAAATTAAGCCCAAAAAGAGGGAATTGACACTTACCCTTGAAGACTAACCCTTGGTTGCCTCTTGGACTGAAAAATGGTGCCTCCTAGCCTTTGAGAAGAGCTCCAAGCTGCTGGAAATGGAAGTGGTAGTGTAGTGCTAGGTGGTGGTGTAGAAAAGGGCCAAGAGTAATGGACTTTTGAGCTTTGGAGAAGAGAGCTATGGAGGATTAAGGGTGTATCTATCAGATATATATATATATCTAGTTTTTTGCTCCAACCCACACAAAGGAAAAGGATGGATCTCTTATATAGACCAAGCAAGAGCCAAGCTTCTAAGGCAAGCTTACTAAAAGGGCTCAAGGCTTATTCAAGAAGCCAAGCAAAGGGACCAAGGCTTTTCAAGGAAGCTTGGACAGCTGGTAAGCTTCTTGAGGAAGCCAAGACAAGGGGTCAAGGCTTCCTCAAGAAGCCTTGAGCAAAGGGTGCAAAAAGAGGGGTCCAAGGCTCAAAATGGCCACACATGTGTATGGGGGGTCGGGTCTGTGCATCCCAGCTGGCACAGCTGGCATGCACAATGCCTGGAAGGTTCAAAGGGGTCAAACCGGCCAGAAAAGGAGGTCATCGGCCAAAATAAATTGCCGGTCGGCACTATAAATTGCCGGTCGGCTAAATAGATTGCCGATAGGTTCTGCCAAGGTCAAAAAATGACCGGTGGGTGTCCAAATTGAAGCCCCGGAAGTTAGCTTTCTAATGGTGCAAACTTTGCATTAAAATTCCTCCTATGCAAAAAGTTATGCCCTTTTTGGTGAAGCCGCGCAGATTCGATCCAACCGGACTGATCCTCTACTTCAACCAACCATATCTCCCCCACCCGGACTTGGCTTTAAGAGATTCTTGAGTGCAAAATGAAGCCCCGGAAGTCTTCTTTCCAATGATGGTGGCCTCATAGCTAAAATCCTAGTATGCAAACAGATAAGCTTGATTTAGCGAGGACTACTCGACTCCCTTCTACCCGAATCCTTGCCGAACTTCTTCTCCAACTTGTTTTCTCCCCTCTTCTCCTCTTCACTTCAACTTCAAACCCCTAAGAAAGGTGTTTTGAAAGATTTTTCAAAGATTTCATCTCTCCTTCACTCGTTTCCACTTTGTCCTTGCTCGGTTTATCGAAAAGCTCATTATTTGACAAAATGTGAGCCTCGGAACATTGTAGAAACTTTATTTCAAAAATGTTTTGAAAGAGATGGTTTTAAGGTCTAAAAACCATCCAAAATAGCTTTGGTGCAAAATAGGGTGTGAAGTTGAGATTTGTCTCTCTCCTTGCCGAGGAAACCGGACCTGTGCCTTGCACACCTTTCTCCAACAAGTAAACCATCAGTAACGCCCAAGTCTTAAGGGCGGTCAAAAATGGGGTGTCTACAGTTGCCCCTCTTTGACAAAACTCGGAAGTCATAACAATGACGAGAGTGAATGTCAAAGCCCAGAGACGACCCATTTTTGACAAGGCCGAAGACTTGGGCAAAACAAACAAAATATAGATAAATAAATGGTTGTACCCGCAGGCTGCCTACGTATCCCTTTGCAAAGAATCAAACCAGCGTAGTTCAGGGGCAGGATGCAAAGTGATGCACAATGCAAGTGCATAACTTATGATCATGCAAAGGATGCTGTAATGAAGCAAATCACACAACAGTTTTAAGCAAGCAAAAACCAAACTACATTACAATGCAGAAATGATGTAAGAGAATTATTGCAATTCTCACTGCGAATACAGTGTGTATGTGTGATAGATACACAAAGCGAACGTGTGTGATTGATACACCAAACGAGCGTGTGTGATTGATATACAAAGTGAGTGTGTGTGATTGATACACAAAGTGAGCGTGTGGGATTGATACACAAAGCGAACATGTGATAGATACACTACATGAAGCAAAATGTGATAGATACAGTAGTTGAGTGCGTGATAGATACAGCAAGCGAGTGTGGTGAGCACAGTGTGATAGATACACAAAGGGTGAACACAAAGTGTGATAGATGCACTTAGTGAACAAGTATGATGGATACACTAAAGGTGAACACAAAGTGTGATAGATGCACTTAGTGAACAAAGTATGATTGATATACTAAAGGTGAACACGAAGTGTGATAGATGCACTTAGTGAACAAGTATGATTGATATACTAAAGGTGAACACGAAGTGTGATAGATGCACTTAGTGAACAAGTATGATTGATATACTAAAGGTGAACACGAAGTGTGATAGATGCACTTAGTGAACAAGTATGATTGATATACTAAAGGTGAACACGAAGTATGATAGATGCACTTAGTGAACAAGTATAATTGATATACTAAAGGTGAACACGAAGTGTGATAGATGCACTTAGTGAACAAGTATGATTGATATACTAAAGGTGAACACGAAGTATGATAGATGCACTTAGTGAACAAGTATGATTGATATACTAAAGATAATGAAGTGTGATGGATACACTAAAGTAAATGACGTGTGTGATGGATACACTAAAGTAAATGAAGTGTGTGATGGATACACTAAAGTAAATAAAATGTGTGATGGATACACAAAATGAGAATGTGTGTGATAGATACAGAAAGATGAATATGTGCGTGATAGATACACAAAATGAGGATGTGTGTGATAGATACACAAAAGTGAGAATGTGTGTGATAGATACACTAAATGAATGAAACGTAATTGATGTACTAAGTGAATGAAGTGTGATTGATACACTAAATGAATGAAGTGTGATAGATACATAAAATGAGAAGGTGTGTGATAGATACACAAGAGTGAATATGTGCGTGGTAGATACACAAAATTAGAATGTGTGTAATAGATACACAAAATGAAGAGAGTGTGATTGATACACTAAATAAACATGTGACAGATACATAAGGCAAACAAAGTGAATGAGGTGTGATGGATACACTAAAGTAAACATGTGATATGAAGAGAAGAATGGTGTAATAGATACACAAAGTGAATGAAGTGTGATTGATACACTAAGGCAAATAAAGTGTGTCAGATACACTGAGTGAATGAAGTGTGATTGATACACTAAGTGAATGAAGTGTAATTGATACACTAAGGCAAATAAGGTGTGTTAGATACACTGAGTGAATGAAGTGTGATTGATACACTAAGGGAATGAGGTGTGATTGATACACTATTCTGGCTTGAAGCAGACTTGATCTTGAGCTTGAGGTAGAGGTACACTCATACTTTGGAGCATTGGCAAGGCCTGAAGAGGTACACACGGGATGTAGTCTCGGAACTTACTGAAGTTGAAATGAACTCAGATACCCGACGTTTTCCTCTTTTGCTTTTGCTTTGCAGTCCGGAACCATTATAGCTTCAGATAGGTCCCGGTTCTACTGTTCTCACATGACCTGGGTTCAACCCTGCGGTTTTATGAAAGAACAAATATTGTTTTGCACAAATGTGGAGAATGGCACAACACTCTGAGCACAAGATGATTTTTTTTGAAATTGACGGTGAGAATAAGTTCTCGACTGGGTATTGAGCCTACGACTGAACACAGCACACCACAACTCAACAACGGAAAACAAAAAGGTAAACAACCTAAACACATCTATTGACACTCGAAACGACTCAAAACAAGAATCAAGACAGACAAAACAAAACACAAGACTCAAATGTGCACAGGGAGCCTGTTTCACCGGGTATTATTTCCCACCCTTTCTCATTTGTGATTCTCACATCACTCGGTCCCTAAGCTCTGTTTTTCTAAAAAAGCCCTTTTCCTCACTTTTTCTCTCAGCGCACATCTCTCTATTCTTCAATCTCTCATTCTTCATCTCTCCCCAGAGTGGTTGGTGGATAGACAAGAAGTTGCGGGCTCTTGCCCCTAGCATTCTACTAGATTCTTTTTCTTCTGCACACAGCAGTGAACTTTTCCACAGAGGGGTTGCTCCACAACTGGGTGTGTAGCAAATCTGTAGTTGACATTGGTTGACGATGCTCTGCTAGGGAGTTTGGACGTGCTTAGATTTGTCCAGATGAGGAAGTGGAACATCCTTATCCATTCCAGTTCGTGCTTCGCACTTGGCTTGATATCTCGTTGCTCGGAGGATGAGAGAGCTTTCTGCATTTTGTTGTTGACTTCAGTTGTGCCCTTTCTGGCATGTATGCTGGCGACGGGGAAAAGACAAGAAGCCTAACTCAACTGTGCCCCTAGTTCATCATTTTGACCATTTTTTTATTTTGCTTTTTACTAAAACAATTTTGACCAACATGAGAGTTAGATTAACATGCTTGTTCTATTTTCTGATTTAAAATCATGCAAGTCAGGCTATGAGCACTGAAAATTTTCCTTTTCTGGGTCCAAGAAAACGGTCCAGTTTTGGAAAAATTGAATAATTTTCTAGAGAAAATCAGTCAACCTCAGTAAAAATTCCCAAAAACTGTTTTTGCAAACGGTCACTGCTCAACGAGCGTAGAACCCACTCTCGAGATGCGCAACCTCAGATTCGAAGGAAAATTGCCCCTTGCTTGAGGGGAGCTGCATGGCAACGTAAAGTTGCCCCTTGTTTGAATGGCACCGCGGCGCATTGAATGGCAACAGAAAGCTACCCCTTGTTTGAATGGCACCGCGGTGCATTGTGATAAGTCCTCAGAGCGATGATTACAACCGAACTCTCGGATACAGAGAAGGCAAGGATGGTCAAAACCATTACATGGACACAATCGAATTTGAACGTATCCCAAACATGGGAATCAAGCCTTATGTAGTTCGGGGTTAAGGTACACTTGGGTATTTAACCTCTCCTTTTTATGGTCTAACTTTTGCCAAGGCGCCTGTTGCAGGTTTTCAACCTTGCGAGCTTTGTTTTTCTTTTTTTTGTCTTTTCATTCTTTTTTTCATCTCCTTTTTTGTTTTTTTGCTTTTTTGTATTTTCATATTTCTTTTTTTGTATTTTGTATTTTTTTTTTTTGCTCTAACTTTTGCCTGGGTCGCCCTTCCGGGTTTTCGGCCCAATGAGCCTCTCAAAGGGTAAAAGTGTAACAAGTCTATGCCAAATGGTTTTGAGATTGAAGCCCTTTGTATCTAGGAGAGTGGCTGTTGTATTGATTTGCAGAAAGACCCACCTTTGGCTCTTCGAGCACATCAGATATTTTTTTTGCCCCTAGTTCGAGGGGTGCTTCTGATCTAGCTTTGCAAGCTTCTTTTGTCAACATCTGATCCTCTTGATCTGACTTCGGTGCCTCTTGTTCGAGGGCTACTTCAAATCTGGCCACACAGGCCTCACATCATGATTGTCCTTTGAACGTTCTGAATCCAAGTTCAAGGTTTGGAAGCGAAGGGGTTGAGTCTCGAGGCCGAGAGCGATCCTAAGCTGCACAATCTCAAGAGCGATTCCACACATGTCTTCGCAGGACCGCGCAAAACATTTTTTGAAAGTTTTTAAGAAAGCGACAAATCGCTCGTGCTGAAGACAGTGTAGAACCAATCTGGATCAAGCCAGGATCCTTCCCAGTACTCACACTATCAAGCATGATTTCATTCATTAAAAGGCTTAGCACGCCTCTCTTTCTCTCAGTTTGATCAAATTTTGCAAATCCCGAGGAATTCCTTCCTCTTTGTTTTCAATACAATGTTAGAAAAAGTTTTGAAAAACTTAGGTCAATGCAATGATTTTAAGGCACAGAAAAGTCACAGCTTCTTATCAAATACTGCCATCTCATTTGGAATTTCTGGTACAACTGGCACACGGCAGAAGCAAACACAAAAGCATGAAAAACCACTGCTGTTCATTCAAATCTGTTGGCACAACTAGCTCCCTGGCAGAGACAGACTCAAAAGAAAGCGAAAAGACAAACACAAAACAAAATGGCGATGCCCGAGGTAGCACCCCCGGAGTCACTTGACTCTGACAAAATAGGATTGACTCGATAAAACAAGATAGACCCGATTGACTCAGTATGAAAAAACCGACTCAATACAAAACGACAAGACTGACCCAATACCCAAGTCAAAAAGTACAAAACTAGCATTCGCAAATGCTCAAAACAGTACGTGCCAAACACCACATCTAGAGTAAAGTGAGTGCCGCCCGCAGGGGGTTCATCCCCTGATCACATATTCGTACTATCCCCAAAGTTCACTGATCCAGTGGTGATAGACTTTGCTGAGCTGGTGCGGCAATGACCTTGTTGTCAAACAAATCTTGTACATCATGGCGCAGACGAAAGCAGCTATCGGTCTCATGACCATTTTGTTGATGGTAAGCACAGTACTTAGTCCTGTCATGCTTTGGAGGGAGAGGATCAGGTAAAGGCTGTTGTTCCAATGGTTTCAGATGTCCTTTCCGGATTAAGACCTCTAGAGCCTTTGACAAAGGCATATAAAGTGGGGTGAAAACCCTCTTGACTCGAGGTGGATATTTGGTTTTCTGTGAGCTACTTCCGGACGCACCGGTGAATGGGGTAGCTTTTTGTGATGTGGTGTTGGTGACCATGCCCACTTCAGAAGATCTTGCAGCTGCATCACCACTGGTGGTCGCATTCGAACTGCGGGTAAACGCCCTCCTGGGCTGCTCCTTTTCCTGGTCAATAAGGCCTTGCTTTATAGCGTCCTCGATTTGTACTCCCATCTCATGTAGATCTGAAAAGGTAGGGAATGGGAGAACAATCATTTTCTGCATGAGCTTGGGTTGGAGGTTGCGCACAACCATCCGTATTTGATCCTTGTCCGTTGGCCTAATGGTCATCATTGAGGCCTTGGCCCTCCACCGAGTTACAAAATCGGAGAAACTTTCCTTCGGCTCATGCCTAGTCATCTCGAGATCACAGGTTGTAATCTCAATTTGTGTATTGTAGGAGTATTAATCGATGAAAGCCTCGGCCATCTCATCCCAATTCCTCTTAACATCGTCTCCTAGTTTCGCGTACCAGATGGCCGCCACACCTGACAGGGTTCGGCCAAACAGAGGTAGCTTCTGTAGTCTGGTGAGGCCCATCGGCCTTAAGATATCTGAAAACAGCCTCAGGTGCACCATGGGGTCCCCGGACCTATCAAATCGGTCGATTTGTGGCATCTTGAACCGATCTAGCAGCGTCACAGCTGCGTCCGTATACCCATCCTCAATGTCGGGAATGGACTTGACTCCTTGGGATTTCTTAAACATCTTTTCCAGCTTACTCAGCTTCAGCACTGTGGGGTCCGCTTCGAACTCGAAGGGAGAGTCCGGCACATTGAGAGACGTGGGTGCCTTAGATAGTTGCGGTAGAATCGGGGGCGGAGCTGGCCTCGTTGGAGGGTCTGTATCCTCTTGGACATTTGGTGTCTCCCCAGGTGCTAGAGCTCCTGGTGGGGAAGGAACTTATTGTGAAGCAGACGCGCCGCTTTCTTTGTTGCGGCTGGTGATGAGCTCGACTCTTTGAGCCATGATTGCGACTTCTTTGCTTAGAAAATCGCTTGGATGACAGCGTCTTGTTGCATGAGTTTCATAGTTTCCTACATTTGACGCATCATTGCCTCCATCCCTGATGTATTCTGCTGATCCATCTGACTGACCTGTTCACTGGAGGGGTGGATAAGGGCCACTGATCTGGTACTGCTGAACTGGTGATCTGTGCCTGACTAGCCTTTTCTAGCCCTGATTACCCTTGAACTGAGTCTCTGACCTGACAAAGTCTACCAGTACAAATCCAATGTACCCGGGAGATAGTGGAGCCTTCTGAAGCTATGGTTCCAAGACTACCTAGCAAAAGGGAAAACAGACAGCATCTCAGCTCAACTTCACCAAAACAGATACGAGCAGAGCTGAACGACTGTGTTCTATTACTGATCACTGTTCCCCGAAATCACTGCCCCAAATCTGAATCTAATACCCGCAGATATAACTGATTCTCAAAAATACTAATACTGGTGCCCGTAGGCTTGATGCCCAGACTCGCAACTGGTATATGCGTTCCTGTAGAGATACACTCTAAAAGCACATAGCAAGTAAGAGAGAGCCAAAACACCCCTATGCTGGGGTAGGGTTTCCCTGTCCTATTTTGTCAGGAGCTAGGGTTTCACTACGCACGCAGCGGTTTCAAACAACCTAAAATCGGGTAAGCAACCTGTCCTAGTTTGGAATGGTCACTATGGATTCCGAATATGCACTAGGTCGAATGGTCGAAAAGGGTGCCCCGGTAAAACCAGGGTTTGTGTTCCCATACTGGCAGAGCCCGCAACCGGTCAGCCTTATGGTCATGCCTTGACAAGACAAGCCTCCAGCAAACCGCTCAGGAATAGCAGATGGCCAACACGGTGTCCTAGGCGCACCAATGCACATGCAATGCAAAGAAACACATAAGTGTAGTCAAAACAGGATATCACGAGTTTGAGTCAAGCTCTCTAAAATCCCCAATGAGTCGCCGAAATCAGAGACCGAGGATGAACCCCCGTTCTGTTCATATTGGGCTTACTACAGTTCGGACTCAAATTGTCACGGTTCTAAATCTGAACCAAAGAGTCCAAATCCGGCAAATTGTTTTGAGAAAACAGATTTTTGAAAGAAGTGCCAAACATGGACTGCTTTGCCAGATACAGAGTCGCCACCTAAATATTTTTTAAATGGGAAATTTAGGAAACCCTGACTCGGTGCCAAAGGCCACGTGCCCGTCATCACCAAAGTTGCCTCGGCTCGGGAGCTTGGGTACGATTGGGGAAGGTCAGCTATGAGCACCCCCTCTCGCCCGGTCCGAAGACCGGCCTCTACTAACCATGATATCCGATTTTGAAAACTTTATGTGCTCTTATTCCAGTTATTAGCCTAGAATTACTATGTTATGCGCACAGCAAACAAGTATAGACTAGAATGCCTAATTTGGAAACAAGCATTGCATATCCGTTTGTTTTTTGAAAAGTGCTTTGAAATTTGCTACTCGCAAGTAGGCTAAAACACGGATTTCAATGAGTTTTTCCAACTCAAACAATCCAACCTTCACCCACAGGCATTCAAGCAGTTATATCACATAAGCAGCTAGCCTCATGGTAATCATGCAATCATGGCAACACTCACACGCATGCGGTATGCTAAAGCATAAAAGCTTACCTAGTACTCCGTGCCAAAACAGAAACTAGTTAGTAATCACATGCATGATCCTAGTTCATGTTAAGATGGCTAATGTAACACAGGCAAGATGCAACTAGAATAGGCTCGGCTAATCTAAGATGGCATATGAGATGCTACAAATAACATGTATTCAACTTGGAATTAAAATACAGTGCAGTTAGCATGATGCGCCGAGCCCGGTGCATGTAAGACAAATGTATGAATGCACGCATGCATAACATAAAGTATGCTAATTTAAATATGTCCTAATACTAACAATCAAAGCAGGTAAGTAAAAGGGAAAAAAGACGTGGGGTTGGAAGACATACACACACTCACGCACACTTATTACATAATTGCCCTCACTCGGAGGGACCGAAAGAATAATACAGTCCGAAAGAATAATACTAAACTAATTGTTACAGAACTTCTAATTTAATTAACAAATTAAATGCAAAAGGGAAAAGGCCGCAGCTCGCCTCGAAATGTGCGAATGATGCATGCTCGATCCATCTTGCTCGGAAACTCGCTGCCATAGCATTGCTGCCTCTGTTTTCACTGCCTTGCTTCTCTAAAAATTGCCAAAGTCTCAGGGTTGCTTCTTTGAGTTCTGTGGGACACCACCGGCTGAGGGGGAACACCACCGGCCGAAGGGGATGATCACCGACTGCATTTTGATCTATCGGCTACAAATTCCTGGCCGGTCGGCACTGTATTTAGCCGACCGGCCAAAACTTGCTGCAGAACCTGCAATTGACAGCAGCAGAGGGCAAGCAGTGTATGGCATGGAATTTTCAGGCAAATGTATGCACGGACACACCCCCTATCATGTAATGGACTCAAGGGAGTGTGGCCCTCGACCCTCGGGCCATCAATCACGCATTTCAATGCATGATGACCCGAAAGCCAAGTGCGCAACTTCGATATCAAATGAAATGCAAGCACAAAACACATCAAAAGGCCCCAACCCCTATCATGATTGATCAAGAGGCAAGAGATGCATGCTCAATGAGATGCAACCTAGGCATGGAGGCTAAGTATGCAACATGAACATTCAAATGAGCAATGTACACTAGGCACGCAACCTAAACACGTAAACAAACATGGCATGCGACAACATGCGATGATGGACTTAAACTAACATGGATAGCTCGCAAGCATGCCAAAATCAGTGGCCATAATGAGGGGCAAAACAGCCCCGAAACAAGGCGAAATGACACCCGATGCATGGAATCTCTCCCGAAATGCGAAACTAGGCATGCGGAATGGCCTATAGCTATACTAAACATGTGTAATTTGAACATGAAGTGTAAAAGAAGAAGCAAGGAAGCCCCAAAATAAGAATTTTTATTGTACAAAGCATGGCCAAACAGTGAGCAAAAGTGGAACTAAAATGGTATACAAAAAGGGCTCCGCAAGGGAGGCAATGAAGCAAGTGGTAGATGCAATACCCAAACAGAAAAAGATCCTTCTAAAACACTGAATATGGACCAAAAATATGACCACTTACAGCTTATGGCAGCCCCCAAAACATTATACAAATATGGCAAACAATTCATGCAAGAAATGGGCCAACAAAAGGGCAAAGAAGTAACTGATATATGGAGGTCTCAAAAAAGTGAGGGACCTTCAATAATGTTGAAGAGGGTCTCAAAATATGGCATTTTACAGTAGATGATCAAGCCCAAATCAGTATAAAAACATGCTCAAAATGCAATGTAAGATTAAGGCCACAAGAGGGCTATAACATGAAGTACACAAAATATTCATCAAACAGCCAAAGACCCTTAATGAAACATGACTAGGGGGTCAAGATATGGCCAATTTCAGTTCTGATCATGGCCTAAAATCAGAAGCAAGATAAGCGAACAAAACATGCAAAAATAGGGACCAAAGAGGGGTACAATGGCAAGTGATACATGGAGGTCCCAAACAAGGATGAGCCCTTCTTCAATGTTGAAGAAGGGCTCAAAATAAGCCTATCTACAGTTTATGACATGCTCCAAAACAGATCTCACATAGGCTAAAAATATCATGCAAAATAATGGCATTCAAGAGGATAATGAAGCAAGTGCCAAAAAGAAGCTTCAAACTGCAATGAGCCCTTAATGAAACATGGAATGTAGCTCAAAAAAATAACATTTTCAGTTTTGGTCGGAGCTCAAAACAGCAAGAAAAATGGCTAGAAAAATGTTACAAAATTAAGCCCAAAAAGAGGGAATTGACACTTACCCTTGAAGACCAACCCTTGGTTGCCTCTTGGACTGAAAAATGGTGCCTCCTAGCCTTTGAGAAGAGCTCCAAGCTGCTGAAAATGGAAGTGGTAGTGTAGTGCTAGGTGGTGGTGTAGAAAAGGGCCAAGAGTAATGGACTTTTGAGCTTTGGAGAAGAGAGCTATGGAGGATTGAGGGTGTATCTATCAGATATATGTATATATATATCTCTGGTTTTTTGCTCCAACCCACACAAAGGAAGAGGATGGATCTCTTATATAGACCAAGCAAGAGCCAAGCTTCTAAGGCAAGCTTACTAAAAGGGCTCAAGGCTTATTCAAGAAGCCAAGCAAAGGGACCAAGGCTTTTCAAGGAAGCTTGGACAGCTGGTAAGCTTCTTGAGGAAGCCAAGACAAGGGGTCACGGCTTCCTCAAGAAGCCTTGAGCAAAGGGTGCAAAAAGAGGGGTCCAAGGCTCAAAATGGCCACACATGTGTATGGGGGGTCGGGTCTGTGCATCCCAGCTGGCACAGCTGGCATGCACAATGCCTGGAAGGTGCAAAGGGGTCAAACCGGCCAGAAAAGGAGGTCATCGGCCAAAATAAATTTCCGGTCGGCTAAATAGATTGCCGATAGGTGCTGCCAAGGTCAAAAAATGGCCGGTGGGTGTCCAAATTGAAGCCCCGGAAGTTAGCTTTCCAATGGCACAAACCTTGCATTAAAATTTCTCCTATGCAAAAAGTTATTCCCTTTTTGGTGAAGCCGCGCAGATTCGATCCAACTAGACTGATCCTCTACTTCAACCAACCATATCTCCCCCACCCGGACTTGGCTTTAAGAGATTCTTGAGTGCAAAATGAAGCCCCGGAAGTCTTCTTTCCAATGATGGTGGCCTCATAGCTAAAATCCAAGTATGCAGATGGATAAGCTTGATTTAGCGAGGACTGCTCGACTCCCTTCTACCCGGATCCTTGCCGAACTTCTTCTCCAACTTGTTTTCTCCCCTCTTCTCCTCTTCTCTTCAACTTCAAACCCCTAAGAAAGGTGTTTTGAAAGATTTTTCAAAGATTTCATCTCTCCTTCACTCGTTTCCACTTTGTCCTTGCTCGGTTTATCGAAAAGCTCATTATTTGACAAAATGTGAGCCTCGGAACATTGTAGAAACTTTATTTCAAAAATGTTTTGAAAGAGAGGGTTTTAAGGTCTAAAAACCATCCAAAATAGCTTTGGTCCAAAATAGGGTGTGAAGTTGAGATTTGTCTCTCTCCTTGCCGAGGAAACCGGACCTGTGCCCTGCACACCTTTCTCCAACAAGTAAACCATCAGTAACGCCCAAGTCTTAAGGGCGGTCAAAAATGGGGTGTCTACAGTATGCTAAAGCGTAAATGCTTACCGAGTACTCCAAGCCAAAAGAAAAGCTAGTTAGTAACCATATGCATGATCCTAGTTCATGTTAAGATGGCTAATGCAACACATGCAAAATACAACTACAATGGGCTCGGCTATCCTAAGGAATGGCATATGAGATGCTGCAACTAATAGGTATTCAACTTGGAATTGAAATACAAGTGCAGTTAGTATGATGTACCAAGCCCGGTGCATGTAAGACAAATGTACGGATGCACGCATGCATAGCATAAGGTATGCTAATTTAAATATGCCCTAGTCTACCATTGTAAGTGGGTAAATAAAAGGGAAGAAAGACGTGGGATTGGAAGACATACACACACCCACACACACTTATTACAATACACCCTCACACGGAGGGAGCGAAAGAATAATACAGTCCGAATAAATAATACTAAATTAATTATTACAAAACTCCTAATTAATTAACAAATTAAATGCAAAAATAAAAATGGCCACAGCCCCGCCTTTGAAATGTTCGGATGATGCATGCTTAACTCGTACTGCCCGGAAACTCGATGCCATAGCATTGCTGCCTCTGTTTTCATGCCTAGCTCCTCTGAAAACTACACAAGTCTCAGGACAGGTTTTATGCACACTGTGGAACACCACCAGCTTGGAGGGATGGCCACTGGCCATGGGAAATTACCACCGGCCACTGATGAAGCTATCGGCCACTCATTGATGGCCGGTCGGCACTATATTTGGCCGGCCGGCCAAAACTTCCTGCAGAAATCAGTTTTGACAGCAACAGAGGGCAAGCAGTGTATGGCATGAAATTTCAAGCAAATGTAAGCATGGTCACACTCCCTATCATGCCATAGACTCAAGGGAGCGTGACCCTCGACTCTCGGGCCATCAATTATGCATGATGGCCTAATAAGCCAAGTTTGCAACTTAATGTAAAAATGCATGCAACCATCAAATGAAAGCTAACACCTTATCATGTTGAGATCAAAGGTATCGGCGACCGAGGATTGAGGCATGTTTTGTCACTTGAAGTACAAACACCCCTCACCCCTCAAGTTTGGCTTGACACCCCAAACCAAACAAATGCAATGCATGTATGCAAACTTGGCTCAAAGATGCAACATGAATTATGCAATGTGCCGAACATGCAAGATGTAATGCTATGCAACTCATCATGTAAACCATGACACGGAATGCAACTAGTTAATAATATGCAAGCATGCAATTACGTTACTAGGCAAACATGAAATCAAAGCAATGCAACATGATCATGCAATGCAAAGGGGCAAACCTCAGCCCACCCCAAAACAGTGGCCAAAGGTACTAGAATGATGATGTTAACATACAAAACAAACATGCAAACCAATAGACCTAAGACTAGGGCATAAAGGTCAACTCTTCAAGGCATGAAAGAGATGGTAAAGGTAGGCATGCAAGCATGGATTAGGGACTGAAATATCATGAGAAAGGATTCCAAAGTACTGAAATGACCCAATTAAAACATGCTTATGACTCACATCTTCAAGGCTCATAAGCCCAAATTCAAAGAGACTACACCAAACATGGCAAATATGGTCAAAACAGCACCCAACAGACCTCAAGCATGGTAAGACATGGCTAAGAACTTCACAAAGTTAGGCCAAAACATGAGGGCATGGTGGGTTACATGCATGATGCATTTCTAGGCCAAATAAGGGACTACAAAGCAAGTATATTAAACATGCAAGGGGCCATTAATCCAACCAAAAACAGAGGCATAATATGACCCAACAACACTCAAAAACCTCTGAAATGAAGCCAAGAACAACTAATCATGTATGCTACCCTTATGAGCCAAAAACAAGGACAAAAGAGAGACAAAGGGAGAGGGGTGTCCCTCCCCTATGCAAGACCTCAAAATCCCTTCTTCACCACTGAAAATCCACTGGATTTCAGTGGTGAGAAGGCCAATACACAAAGGTTTCCAAAGCTCAAAAAGGAAGGCACAAAAAGGGCCAAATAAGGCCTAAGAGGGGGAGATCGACCCCCAACACCAAAACAACCTTAATGAAGTATCTCAAGCATGAAAATATAAGACTTTTTTCAGCTATACACAAAGCTTAAATCAGTATGCAAGATAGGCAAAAATCTAGTGCAAGATTGGGAAATCTAAAGTGAAAAGATTACCCTTGAAGAACCCTTGATGAACAGCAAGGCCAGCCACCTTCCTCTGGTCAAAATCAGTCCAAAAACTCAAAAACAAACCCTCAAAGCCTCTCAAGGTCAAAGTATGGTGTAATGGTGTGTGTATTAGTGCAAAACCAAGGTCAAAACACACTTTTTGGGCTCCCAAACACACACAAAGGATGAGATATATATATATATATATATAGAGTATATAACAGATGTATGTATGTATAAGCTCTAGTTTTTTGTTCTAACCCTAACAATGGAGGAGGAGGTGGTCTTATATAGGCAAAGCCAAAGCTTGAAGCTTCTCAAAGAAGCTAAATAAGAAAGGGGCAAAGGGGGGAAGAAGGTCAAGGCTTCTAGAGGAAGCTAGGACAGCTGGCAAGCTTCTTGAGGAAGCTAAGACAAAGGTCCAGCTGGCACAGCTGGCATGCACCATGCCTGAAAAAGGCAAAAAAGTTCTACCGGCCAGAAAAGGAGGCCACCGGCCAAACAAATGGCCGGCCGGCCACACTGAATGCCGACCGGCCAATGGTATACTTCACCAATGGCCGGTAGCCTCAAAACATGGCCGGTTGCCTCAAGCCACGGTCGGTAGGTTCCAGGGGTAGCTAACAAGTTACTCTGTACCCTTACAAACAAAAACACAAGTGTTTGGTGCAAAACCAAACACAGAACAGTCGAGTTGAGAGATCCTGAGGCAAGGCGCGTAGCCGAGACCTCCGGGAACTCAAAACAAAACACAAACATGAGTAATCACCGAGTGTTCGAGCGATGACGTCCAAGTCTTGAGGACGGTCAAAAATGGGGTGTCTACACCCAGCCTCATCTCCGTCTTGAGACGACTCTGACTGCGGACTCACTGCCTCCTCGTCAGACTCATCATCATCTAGGACAGGCCCCCGTGAACTATTCCTAACATGGGCACGCCCAACTCTGCTACGGTTGTGCGCTGAAGTCCCTCGTCCCGCTCCCTCTGCTGCTCGGGGAGGTGCTGAAGGACCCGCCCCTGCTCCTGCTGGGGCACTTGATGGGCCTGGTATCATGAAAGGAATCTAAAAAAAGGCAATTCACCAAATTGCATTAGTAATCAAAATGTATTAGACGCAAAGAATAATGTGCTGTAAGCAGTGAATGATTTGCAGTGTATGTGTATCATGAGCGGTGTATGGGAGCAATGTATCAGATCAGTGTAGTGTGGAACTGTGCAAATGATGGTGTGTCAAGACAATACTTTGTGGCATGAAGTGTAGTTTGAAAGAACTTACTTGAATACTGTAAATACTGAGCAGGTCCAAGCTTGTCTGCAGCATCCCTATCGCCGACGCTGTCAGTTCCAGAGACTGATGAGTGTACTCAATAGGAGCCTGCAAGAGTGTTGAAGTCATTAGTAATCTGCGGGATATCAAATGAAATGAAATGACTATACGGAATGAAAAATATAGCACATACCGGGGTCGAGCCATGAACTTCGACAAGCTCATGACCAGCTGGAGGAGGAGCAAAGGGAATCTGATAAGTCTCTCTAGCCCACCCTCGGCATGTCATAGTACTAGGCAACGCTGGCCATGCAGCCCCCTGTCTCCCCTCAGGACCTCTCATTCTACAAGACCTGGTCGCTCTGCCTCATGCGGCGGGAGCCCTCACTCTCTCTCCTCCTCGGACACCGGATAGTGGTGGCATCAGATGCGTCTGAATAAAGGTCGTGTAGTCGCCCTCTGTGCGGAAGTAATCCGTCTCCAGTCCTACCATGAGCTGAATCACCTGGTCGACGAACAACCTGTGTGTCTCCCTCATCGATGGTGAAGGTGCTGTCGGTACAAATGGAGTAGGCAATCCCAAGGTTTGGTGTACGAAGCGCTCACTCAAAAACCAGGCGCGACAGATCAGACCCTCGAAGAGGATGTGGCAGTGAGAAACAATCCAGGCAGTCCGGTACTGATCTCGGAATCCTGATGGAATCCCCTCTCATGGCTGCCACGTGATCTGAGAAAGGAGAACGAACAAGATGATCAGTTGTCAAATAACTAATGTGGGTGCATCGGGTTAATTGAAATAATCTCATCGCAGAATTACCTTGCGCGCTGTGATTGAATCGAAAAACTGCCAGAAGAACATGAAGCTCTCTCGGGTCCTACGACGGAGCTGGCCATCATATACATCAGAAAATGGGACTGTCACTGGAGTCTCCTCTACAGGCTCTAGAGCAAGTGTCGGGAAGTATGCGTACACCCATAGCTGCGAGAGAGATGTGATCAGTATAGTGTATGAACAGAATATAGAACATGCAGAAAGTAGAACGCAGTATAATGCATGAGAAGTGCAGGTCTAGAGCAAATATTAGGTTTTGTGTGTGCAGTGTATGGTATGTAGTGTGCAGCATGTATGGTATACAGAAAATGCAAAGCAGAAAGCATACAGTGCAAAAGCAGATACAGAAAATGCAAAAAGTGCAAGTGTTGAACAAAGCAAAAGTAGGAAATGCTAAGCAAAGTAATGAAGGGGAGACTAGGTTGTGTACCTCCCAAGCTCGCCAGTAGCCGCCGATCAACCTCCCACACATCCGAGAGGTTGAACTCATGTATCCGTAGAACGTGGTAAGGCCGGCTGTGCCCCAGTCATAGAAACGGACCCGCTGAAGTACCACCAGAGTGCCCAGGAAGTATAAACCCACGGTATTCCACTTGTTCGAAAACAAGGTGGTACTGAAAAGGAACAAGAGGAAGCCACTGGCATACTGCTCCACCTCTCATCAGTCTCGGGGTCCTTCCCTCTGTAATGCTCCTCGAACCAGGTATATCTGACCATACCTGCCCAAAGTATCGGTGGACACGCTCCAAGTAATGTATCCTATGCGGCTACCCACTCTCCCATGTCGGGATCAAGAGGAATCGGATCACCTCCTACGCCAAGGCCAATGATCATGGCGAAGTTGAAACGAGTCATCGTCATCTCTCCCGCCGTGGAGAAGTGGAAAGAATTGGTGGTGTCCCACCACCTCTCCACAAGAGCCCCTAGGAGAGGGCGACTCGCTATGACCCATGTCAAGCTGGAGCAAAATAGGTCGAAGCCGGTCCCGTCGATGATCTGGCGGACCCTCGCAGGAAGTACATCATACCAATCTCGAGCCGTCGTCGTGCCATAACCTCTGAAGGAGCGGGATCCGTCCTGTTGATAGTGCATAGGACGAAATCAAATCAAGTGATGCATTGGAAGTACAGTTACATTCAGATCAGTGATGTGTTGAAAATACAGTTGCATGTAGATCAGTGATGTATCGAAGATACAGTTGAATTCAGAATAGTGACGCATGAGGTGTGATCGTATACAGTACATACAGGGCAATGATGTGTGAAGTATAGTTAAATGTAGCACGACAAAGTATGAAATACAGCCGGATCCAAGCATGTGATGCAATCAGATCAAAACAGTGCAAGAAATGTAAATAGTTGAAAGTAATACTGCGAAAAGGCAGAGTTCGTACCTCCACAGCAATGGCCGACAAATGAGACATTGGCTCTCTCAGTAAGAGCTCGTCTGGCGCGCCCTCATCGAAATCAGTGAAAGTGTGGATGCCTCCTGCTACTGGTATAATGTGAGTCTCCGGGTGATACCTCGTAGGGTCAAAGAGACGTATACTCAGTGGTAAAGGCTGAGGCTCAACCCCCAGCTCAGCCGCAAAGTCCACACTAGGCTCCACTGGAGGGAGTGCCGGGAAACCCCCATCATACGGGATATCGTCAGCCATCTGAAATAGATGCAAAAATGAGCAAAATGGTGGAGTTTTGAACAAATCAAACCCTAGGAGAGAGAAAAGTTCAAATAAAGTTGAAAACCCAGGAAAGTGAACTAACCTTGAGAGGAACTCGGGGCAAATGATCCTTGAATGGGGGAAATGACAGAAGAGTCGTCGAAATCAAGTTCTGATCGGTTCAAATCGAAGAAAACGAAAGTGTTTTCACGAAGAAAATGTTTTTAGGGTGTTGGGAAACGCGTAGAACGCGCAAATCTAGAGAAAAGACACACCCAGAGGGCAAGGGAAATGTTTTCTATGCAAGGGTTTGTAAGCAAATGAGGTAATTTTGGATATATATGAAGACCCACTGCCAAAAAGACCAATTTGCCCGAATCTGCCATCGATGGCCGGTTGTTGATTGCCGGCAGTGGCCTCTGATGACTGGCATGGGGTCGGCAGGATTCCCTGAGGGTCGACATGCCTTCACCAGCTTCTACTGTCTATTTTACCTTGGCATGTGTGCCTGGGTTCCAACGATTTTGAGGATTTTTCAAAATTTGATTCAAAACGCCTCCGTGGAAGCCCGGAATCATGTTCTCAATATACGGTGGTCATCGCCCATCAACGCGCACGAGGTGTATCCTTTTGACGCATCACAAATCTTTCGGGAGGTAAACCGAAACTTGCCTTCAAGATGTCTTTATCAGGCATGCTTTTGTTGTCACCTAGGATTTGCTCGTTGCATTAAATATCCATTCCATGTACTTGCATTATTTTGCATATATAACCTGCGTTGTCTCGCATGTTTTACTTGCATTATTTTGCATCCATATAATCTGCATTGTCTCGCATGTGTTACTTACATTTTTTTGCATCCATATATAACCTGCGTTGTCTCGCATGTCTTACTTACATTGTTTTGCATCCATATAACCTGCGTTGTCTCGCATGTTTTACTTGCATTATTTTGCATATATAACTTGCGTTGTCTCGCATGTTTTACTTACATTGTTTTGCATCCATATAACCTTCGTTGTCTCGCATGTTTTATTTGCACTGTTACGCATTTCTTTAACCTGCGTTGTCTCGCATGTTTTATGCATTTCTTTAACCTGCGTTGTCTTGCATGTTTTATTTGCGCTGTTACGTATTTCTTTAACCTACGTTGTCTCGCATGTTTTATTTGCGCTGTTACGCATTTCTTTAACCTGCGTTGTCTCGCATGTTTTATGCATTTCTTTAACCTGCGTTGTCTTGCATGTTTTATTTGCGTTGTTACGCATGTTTTACTTGCGCTGTTACGCACTTTTTTAACTTGCGTTGTCTCGCATTTTTTTATTTGTGCTGTTACGCATTTGTTTAACCTGCATTGTCTCGCATGTTTTATTTGCACTGTTACGCACTTCTTTAACTTGCACTGTTACGCATGTTGTACTCGCGCTGTTATGCACTTCTTTAACTTGTGCTGTTACGCATGTTTTACTCGCGCTGTTATACACTTCTTTAACTTGCGCTGTTACGCATGTTTTACTTGCATTGTCTTGCACCCTTCCACCTATATTGGTATGTGCACGCTTAGGTTGCATTGTCTTGCACCCCTCCACTTGCGTTGTCACGCACTTTTTACTTGCATTGTTATGCATGTTTCTAATGATATTGTACTTGTTAAGTTTCTTTCTTTTGCAGGCACGACATTGTATGTACGGTTCATGTGAAGCTGGCATGACCAGACGAACCGCACGGTATTGTATTTACTCCGTGTGAGACGTGGCGAGAATTATAATTCTCTTGCATCCTTTCTGCATGCAATGTAGTTTGGTTTGAATTCGCTTGCTTAAACTGTTGCATTTATTGTATATAATTGCTTCATTATACCTTTCTTTGCATAATCATAAGTTATGCTCTCGTATCGTGCATATCATTTGCATTTTGCCCCAGCCTGTGAGCACATCTCTGTATGATTATATTGAATGTTTGCCTGAGTCTTCGGCCTTGTCAAAAATGGGTCGTCTCTGGTCTTGGACATTCACTCCCGTTACTTTGTGACTTTCGAGTTCTGTCAAAGAGGGGCAACTGTAGACACCCCATTTTTGACCGTCCTCAAGACTTGGTTGTGCTCGCAGGCACATCCAGCCACAAGTTCGATTGCTCGTCGAGCACTCAACTTTCATGGCGGAGCGTCACAGGTTTGAGCTTCCCAAACCCTGTATCCTTTTTGCCCCATTCTTGGACCATGTATTGGCCCTTCTAGCTTGATCTTCATAGTGCACTGTCGGCCCCTTTTTGGCATTGCTGGCCTTGCTTTTTCCCCTGCCTGCTACTGATGATGCCTGCCAGCCATCAGTGAGCCACTGCCAGCCACAACTGATGGCCGGCAGAACACTTGTCTCAGCAGGTTTCACTCCAGATCTTTTGAGCCAGCTGGTTTTCACTCATCTTCCCTCCATACACGTGTATGGAGGGATGAAGCTCTTGCCAAGCTTGTTTAACAAGCTTTGCATTGCCCTCTTCTATATAAGGAGAGGCTCTTCCTCTCTATCAGAGGTTTTTCCATTTTAGAGAAGATATATCTCTCTATATATATTTCTCATTCTCTCTCTATATTGTTGTTGTTTTGTGCCTTAAAAGTCCATTTTCTTCTCACTTTTGCGCTACAACACATAGTGATACACCACCACCTTTGGGTTGAGGTTCTTAGGAGTGTTATTTGAGCTCTGAAAGTTGGTTTCTAGCCTCTGAGGTTGCTGGTTTCGAAGTTGATCTTCAAGGGTGAGCATATTCCCCATTTAAGCCTTTTTTTGTATACTATTTTGGCCATCCTTGCATATTGTTTTAGGCCTTGCTTTCAACTGAAAAAAGTTCTGTATTTGAGTGCTTTTGATGATTGTTTAAGGTCTCTTTGGTGTTAAGGGTGTTCTACCTTCTGGTTTGCCTTGTTTGGCCTTGTTTTGTGCCATGCCTTAAGGCCTTTGAGTTGGTCTTTATTTGCACTTTTAGCCACTGAAATTCAGTGGATTTTCAGTGGTAGGCATGTGGTTTTGAGGCCTCAAATCAGAGGGGGGTGACCCTCTCTCTTTTTGTTTTGTTTGCTCGAGTTATCGGCCTACCAAAAGAGCATGTATCCCTATACTTTTGAGGCTTAGTTCAGGTACTTTTTTATGACTTTTAGGACTTGCCTTAAGTCTGTCCATGGCTGGTTTGGTCACTTTATGCATGCTTCTTGTATGTGTAGTGTAATCCGATTTGTGGCTGATCAAAGTAGCATGTCTTTCTTGCATGTGTTGGCTCCATTTCAGTGGGTTTTTGATCATCATTTTCCATTTCATAACTCTGTCTAAAGCTGGTTTGGTTGTCTCTTGAGTGGCTCATGTACTTGTAGAACAAATCTTGCTTACTAGCCTTGTGTGCATGATATTTTGGCTCATCATTCTAGCATATTTTGGCTATGCTCCAGCATGATTTTATTCATATTTTGGGCTGTACTAGGACTGTTTTGGGCTGCCATGGTCACATGACTCATGTTTAGTATAGCTATAGAGCAAATGCTTTGACTAGCCTTGAGTTTTAAGGGAGCTTGCATGCTTAACTTGTGATGTTTTCATGCTTTGGCATCATTTGGAGTGTTATATCAGTGCATATTTCATGGTCATACACTTGCCTTTGTCATGCTTTCCATGCCTTGAAGAGTTGGTGTTCTATGCCTCATGAATGGATCATTGTGCATGCCTCTATGCTTAGGTCTTTGGAATGCCATCTCAGTAGGTTTTTGGGCTTATTTTGACATGATGTAACTCTGTTTTTCATTGGTTAAGTCATGCCATGTTTGGTTGTAATAGGTGTAGTGCAATCTCCCTTGTTGGTCTTTCTTGCACCATGCTCTATGCCTTCCATGTTGACTTGTTTTGGCCATGGTCCTTGCATGTTTTAGATTCATTTTGGCATGATCTAGGACTGTTTTGGTTATCCTTGGCCCTTTGGGGTTTGATTCATGTGGCCTTGGTACAAGCTCCTTGTTAAGTCTTAAGCTTTGAACATCCTAGCATGCTATGCTTGCATTGTTTAGTTGGTTTGGCATCAATTTACATGAGATTTCAGAGCTTACCATATTGCCACATTATCATGATTGTCACTCCTTGCTCATGTTTGAGAGTTGTGTCCTTATGCCTTAATTCTTGGGCCAATGCATTGTGCTTGCATACCTTACTTTTGTGCCTTGGTTTCATCACTAATGGCCACTAATTTGGGCATGACTAAGGTCTATCCATTTTGGTTTAAGTCCATTAAATATTGTGCATGCCATGTAGTTCATAGCATTGAGTATGCCATGTTGTTCGCATGTTGATTCATTGCATTGTGTATGCCATGTTGTTTGCATGCTTAGGTCACATTACATTGAGTATGCCACCATTTGCATTGTGTATGCTAGTTGTGCATGCCATTAGCCTTGTTAGGTTATTCATGTTGCATTGCATGTTTGCATGCTTGAGTCACATTGTGTATGCCATACTTGTGTTGCATTTTGTTTGGAATAGGTGTTAGTCCAAACACGAGAAACGAGGGACATTTCATACTTCAAGTGATGAAACGCGCCTTAATTCTCGGTCGCCGACGCTTTTGACAATGCATGATAGAGTTCTAGGCATTTATGTGTTTTTCGTGCATTTATTTTACATTGATTTGCACAAGTTGGATCTTTGGCTATCATGCATCGGGATGCATGATTGATGGTCTTGGATCCGACTATGCCTCTCCTTTAATGTTTTGAGGTGATATGGAGCGGCATAGTGCGTACATACCCTTGGGAGACCCTCCCTTTCCTCTATTTTGTGCTTTGCTGCAGCTTGGTGTCACAGCACACCAGTGGCCGGCAGCTTCTCATTGTTGGCGGCACCCCCTCATCCTTGGCTGGCAGTGTGCCATCTTTGGCTGGCATGGTGGTCGGCAGTAGCTCCTCATGGCTGGCAGGCCACTGGTGCATTCCTCAACTTGGTTTTGGTAAGATCCAGACATCCTGCAGACAGAGCCTCTTGAGAGCAACCGGAAGGTGTTTCAAGGCGAGAAACTGAGCATGCATCTTCTACTTCTTCGAGCAAAGCTGGAGCAGCTTAGTTTAATGCTTACTTGTTAGTTAGCTTCAATTTGTAATTTAATTAGTTAATTTGTTAATTAATTAAGTGTTATAATAATTAGTAAGTAGATTGCTTATTATTCAATTTGGTTGTGTAATAATTAATTAGTTTGTTAGTTAGTTAATTAGTTGGTTTGTATTATTTATTCGGACCCTCTGTCGAGAGGGCGAATTTTGTAATAAGTATGCGTGCGTGTGTGCATGTCTTCCAACCTGTAACAAGCCCGTGGGGGACCTCGCTACAGTTCAGACTCAATTTGTGTCACGGTTCTTAATCTGAACCAAAGAGTCCAAATCCGGCAAATCGTTTTGAAGAAAAACAAATTTTTTTGAAAAGTAGTGCCAAACATGGACTGCTTTGCCAGATACAGAGTCGCCACCTAAATATTTTAAAATGGGAAATTTAGGAAACCCTGACTCGGTGCCGAAGGCCACATGTCCGTCATCACCAAAGTGGTCTTGGCTCGAGAGCTTGGGTACGATCGAGGAAGGTCAGCTATGAGCACCCCCTTTCGCCCGGTTCGAAGACCGGCCTCTACTAACCGTGATCCGTTTTTGAAAACGTTATGTGTTCTTATTCCAATTATTAGCCTAGAATTACTATGTTATGCGCACAGCAAACAAGTATAGACTAGATTGCCTAATTTGGAAATAAACATTACATATCCATTTGTTTTGAAAACGCTTTGGAATTTGCTACTCGCAAGTAGGCTAAAACACGGATTTCAACGAGTTTCCCCAACTCAAGCAATCCAACCTCCACCCACAAGCATTCAAACAGTTTATATCACATAAGCACTTAGCCTCATGGTAGTCATGCTATTATGGCAACACTCACACACGTGCAAGGATGCTAAAGCATAAAAACTCACCTAGTACTCCAAGCCAAAACAGAAGCTCATTAGAAATCCATGCATGGACCTAAGCATACTGAAATGTCTAATGCAACTCATGCAAAGATGTAATCTAGGCAGGCTCGGCTATCCTAAACATGGCATGTGGGATGCTACAAATAACACGTATTCAATTTGGAATTGAAATACAATGCAGTTTGTATGATGTACCGAGCCCGATGCATGTCAACAAATGCATGGATGCACGCATGCATTGCATAAGGTATGCTAAAATAAACGTGCCCTAATCTACCATCAAAAACAGGTAAATAAAAGGGAGAAAGAAATGGGGGTTGGAAGACATACGCACCACTCACCCACACTTATTACAAATTTGCCCTCACACAGAGGGATCAAAAGAATAATACACATAATTAACTACGCAAGCTAATTAAATATTACAAATTGCCTAATTAGTTGACAAACTAACTAAACTAAGAAAAATAGTAAACCGCCTCGGGAGGAGAGCCAAATGCAGCACGTGCTCGGGTCTTGCTCGGAATTGCACTGCCATGCCTAGATCGCCTGCCTCGCTTTTCTCGCCTACCCTTCTGAGAACTGCCAAAGTCTCAGAACTACTTCCTTGGATACTGGGGATCACCACCGGCTAAACAAAATAGCCACCGGCTGCTATACGTGGCCATCGGTACAGAATTCATCCATCGGCTGATAATTGATTGCCGGTCGGCACTAAACATTGCCGGCCGGCAATGAATTCCTGCAGAACCTACAACTCACAGCAGCAGAGGGCAAAATCTTGCATGGCAATGTTATTCAAGTAATGTATGCACCTAACACACTCCTTATCATGTTTATGACTCAAAGGAAGATGTGCCTCGATTCTCGGGCCACTAATCACATATTTCCATGCATGATGGCCCAAAGAATCAAGTGTGCAATTTTCATGTCAAATGAAATGCAAACTAGACAATCAAAGAGCCCAATCCCCATCACCAAATCAAGGGACAAGGCATGCATGCAAGATGCATTGCAACCTAATCATGTTAGCTAGGAATGCAACATGAGCATGCGAACAAACAATGCAAGCATACAAGCAAACATGAGGTAAGCATGCAAGCAAGCAAATGATGGTCTTAAACATGACTTAGGCAACTCTAATTAAGCCTAAAATCAGTGACCAAGATGCCCAAAATGAGGCCTAAACACACATGTACACATGCAAGTAAGTTGGACCAACACTTAGGCACTAAACAAGCAACTTCCAAGCACACTTGAAAGGGGATATCATGGACAACTAGCATGCAATATAAGCTCTGAAATTCATGCTAGAATGTGTTGCCAAGCCAAGCCAAATGAAGCAAACATAAGCATGCAAGCATAGTCCAAGTACTTGAGACAAGTCATGAAGCACACTTAACGCAACAAACATGGTATGCACTAAACAACTAAAAACAGATTTTTAGCATGTTAAAGCAAGGCCAAGGGACTACTTAGATGGCATCTAAGTGGCTCAAATTCAAAGGTATGCACAATGGTCAAAACATAGGGCATACAACACATGCTTTCAAAGCAACAAAGAGACAACTAAGGCAAGCATACAAGCACACCAAAGGGACTGAAATGACATGTTGGGTGGTTCCAAACCACCAAAATGATGCAAGCAACACATGCTACACATTCACATACTTGAGGCATACAAGCCCGACAAGCCACAAATGCAAAGGAACTATACTAAACATGCCAAAATCGATCCAAACGGCTATGGACAGACCTAAAGCATGGCAAAATAAACACAAAACATTCATAAGTCTAAGCCTAAATCATGCTCGAACAAAGGCTAACAACCTAAGACATGTTAAGGGAATTACAAGGCATTACATGGCAACTACACTAAACATGAATGGAGCACCAAAACCAACACACAACATGATTATATTATGGTATAATAAGCATGAAATGCAGCCTAGACATGATCAACACACACTTGAACATAAGGCTCCTTAAGGAAGCAAAATAGGTCCCTTTCAAGGACAACAAGGAGAGGGGGTGGCCCTCCCCTTTTTAAGACTTCAAGGCACCATCTCCGCCACTGAAATCCCTCAAGATTTCAGTGGTGAAGAGGCCCAAACACCAAAGTCTCAAAACTTGCACAAAATGGCACAAAATGAGGCCTTTCAAGGCCTAAGAGGGGCCAAACTTCCCCAAAGCACAAAACACTCTTAATAAACTATCAAGAGGGCCTAAAAACAGAACTTTTTTATGTTATACACTAAACACAAAAACAGCTTGAAGATAGGTAAAAATAGGATGCAAAAATGGGGAATAAAAGGCAAGTTTCTCACCCTTGTTGACCACCTTCACAAGTGTTGATGTTGTTGCTTCCTTGGGCTCAAATCTAGCCAAGAACACCAAGAACAACCTCTTGGAACCTCAAAAACCAAGGAAAGGTGAAACACTAGGTGTTGATGTGCAATAGTATGAACAAATGCACCTAGAACACTTAAGGGAGAGAGGTATAGAGATATAATATGTGTCAATCCTAGACCTAAAACCAGAGCTCTCTCTGAGTTGTTTTCTCTCCAAAAAGCCAACCCTAAAGCCAAGGGGGGAGGCCTCCTCTTATAGAAGAGGCAATCTTGTAAGCTTAGTCACTAAGCAAAACAAGAAGTGCATCCCTCCATACACGTGTATGGAGGGGAAGCCAAAGCCATACAGCTGTCTGAAAATATCTCTAAAAGCAGCTGAACAGTAGCCGGTTGGGAAAAAATGTCATTTTGACAAAAATGACTGCCGGCCGGCAACAAAGAGTGCTGACCGGCAATATATATTGCCAGTGGCAACAAAAACCAGCCGGTGGCCTCTAGCTACTGCCGGTGGTGTGTGGGGATGCCTCACAAGGCATTCCCTGCCCCTCCAAGGCAAAACACAAGTGTTTGGTGCAAAACCAGACACAAAACAGTCAAGTTCGGAGATCTTGAGACAAGGCACGTAGCTGAGAACTCCGGGAACTCCAAACAAACACAAACGTGGATAATCACCGAGTGTTCAAACAGTGACGTCCAAGTCTTGAGGACGGTAAAAAATGGGGTGTCTACACAACCCCCATTTCTTTCTCCCTTTTACTTACCTGCTTTCAGTGGTTAGTCTTAGGGCATGTTTCAATTAGCATCCTTCTGCTTGCACGTGTGGATCCATTCATCTGTCTTGCATGCACCGGGCTCAGCGCATCATACTAATTGCATTGTATTCCAATACATTACTTGAATACGTGTTCAAATAGCATGTTATCAAGTTGCATTTCACATGCCATTTTAGAATAGCCGAGCCTATGTCTAGTTGCATTTTGTATGTGTTGCATTAGCCATTTTAAACATAAACTAGGATCATGCACGATTTCTAACTAGTTCTTTGTTTTGACTCGGAGTACACTATGAGTGTTTATGCTTTAGCATACTGCATGTGTGTTAATGTTGCCATGATAGCATGCTTGCCATGAGGCTAATTGCTTAGTTGATATGAACTACCTGAATGCCTGTGGGTGAAGGTTGGATTACTTGAATTGGAACAATGCATTGAAATCCTCGATTTAGCCTACTTGCGAGTAGCAAACTTCAAACCATTTTCAAACAAACATGCAATGTTTTTTTGTTCCAAATTAGGCGATCTAGTCTATACTTGTATGCTGTGCGCATTATGTAGTAAGATTAGCTAATTAATCAGAATAAGAGCACATGCGTTTTCAAAAACAAAATATCATGCTTAGTACAGGCCGATCTTTGATCGGGCGAGCGGGGGTGCTCATTGCATGACCTTCCCCTCTCGTACCCATGTTCCTGAGCCGAGGCAACTTTGGTGATGACGGACACATGGCCTTAGGCACGAGTCAGGGTTTCCTAAATTCCCCCAAAACAAAATATTTAGGTGGTGACTCTATATCTGGCAAAGCAGTCCATGTTTGGCACTTCTCTATAAAAATCAGTTTTCCAAAACGATTTGCCGGATTTGGACTCTTTAGTGATTTATCGGTCTTGCATTGTACTTTGCAAGGTTGGATTCAGAACAGTGACAATTGAGTCCGAACTTTAGTAGTAAGCCTAATTCGGGCACGTCTATAGTGTCCGTCATCACCAAAGTTGCCTCGGCTCGGGAATGTGGGTACGTGAGGGGAAGGTCATGCAATGAGCACCCCCGCTCGCCCGATCAAAGATCGGCATGTACTAAGCATGATATTTTGTTTTTGAAAACACATGTGTTCTTCTTCCGGTTAATTAGCTAATCTTACTACGTGATGCGCACAGCATACAAGTATAGACTAGATCGCCTAATTTGGAACAAAACATTGCATATTTGTTTGTTTGAAAATGGTTTGAAGTTTGCTACTCGCAAGTAGGCTAAATCGAGGATTTCAATGAATTGTTCAAATTCTTAGAAATCAATGCATGATCCTAGTTCATGTTAAGATGGCTAATGCAACACATGCTAAAATGCATCTAAAGTATATTCTAAGATGGCATATGAAATGCAACTTGATAACATTCAAGTAATGTATTGAAAGTACAACGCGTTAGTATGAATGAATGGATGCACACATGCAAAGCATAAGGTATGCTAAACAAAATGTGCCCTAAAACTAACCATCATAGGCGGTTAAGTAAAAGGGAGAAAGACGTGGGTTTGGAAGACATTCACACACGCACGCATACTTATTACCAAATTCGCCCTCTCGACGGAGGGTCCGAATGAATAATACAAACTAACTAATTAACTAACTAACAAACTAATTAATTATTACATAACCGAATGAATAACTAGCTACAACTAATTATTACAAAACTTAATTAATTAACAAATTAACTAATTAAATTACAAATTAGAGCTAACTAACAAGTAAGCCTTAAAATATGCAGTCTAGGCCACCTCGGCTCTGCCTTGAAAAAGGTGAAGATGCATGCTCGATTGCCGTCCCGAAAAGCTCTCCAGTAGCTCTCTTGAGGCTCTGTCTGCAGGGTGTCCTTGAGAATTTGCTGTTGGATCTTACCAAAACCATGTTGAGGAGTGCACCAGTGGCCTGCCGGCCATGAGGAGCTTCTGCCGACCCATCTACCGGCCAAGAGTAGGCACTGCCGGCCAATAATGAAGGTCTGACGGCCAACAAAAGGAGGCTGCCGGCCATTGGTGTGCTGTGACACCAAGCTGCAACAGAGCACAAAATAGAGGAAAAGGAGGGTCTCCCAAGGATATGTACGCACTATGCCATCCCATATCACCTCAAAACATCAAGGGAGAGGCATAATCGGATCCAAGACCATCAATCACGCATCTCGATGCATGATGGCCAAAGATCTAACTTGTGCAAATCAATGTAGAATGAATGCACAAAAACACATAAATACCTAAAACTCTATCATGCATCGTCAAGAGCGTCGGCGATCGAGAATTGAGGCATGTTTCATCACTTCAAGTATGAAACGTCCCTCGTTCCTCGTGTTTGGCTTAACACCCAAACCAAACACAATGCAACACAAGCATGGCAAACATGCAATATGACTTAAGCATGCAAACATGCAACTACATGGCATACTCAATGCTATGTGATATGATTAACTTAACAATGCTAATGCATGCATGCACAATGCAATGCTACAAGGACAAATTAGCAATGTTAGGGACATGCATACTTAATGCAAGGCAAAATAACTTGGCATACGCAATGCAAATAACCACGTGGCATGCACAATGCAATGTAGGATGACATATTACATGCAATGAACAATATGGCATGCATAATGTTTAATGGACTTAAACCAAAATAGATAGGCCTCAGTCATGCCCAAATCAGTGGCCATTGGTGATAAAAATTAAGGCACATGAAGCACATACCAGCATGCACAATGCGATGGCCTATCAAAGAGGCCTAAGAGCACAACTCTCGAGAGTGCTCAAAGAGTGACAAAAGTGGAAGTGTAGCAACACTAAGTGCACTGAAATGAGGTAAGAAATGATGCCAAATCATTTAATCAACACAAGTAAAGCATGCAATGATCCTTAAGCATTAAGGCTAGCGAAGAGGATTACAAAGGAGACATGCAATACATGGCACATATGCATGAACCAATCATGGACAGAGCTCAAATAGGTCAAAACAAGTCCTAAACATGCTGAGATAGGGGCTCAAAGACCAAGGCATGCAAGCATACAAGTTAGGCCACAATGAGGTAACAATGCACAATACTCAAAGGCATTCAAAGCATGAATGAAGTGGGAACATGGAAATGCTAAATGCTCTGAAATAACATGATAAATGATGCCAAATCATATACATGATGCAAATGAAGCATGCTATGGTGCCCAAAGCTTGAAGCAAACAAGAGCACTTGTACTACAACTATGCAAAACATGGAGCTTATGGAAAAGGCAACCCAAAACAGTCCTAGAACATGCCAAAATGATACTAAAACATGTATGGAAGGAAGCCAAAATAAGCTAGCATGGAGGGTATAAGGCATGATGCATACAAGGCAAATAAGGTGGATTACACTATACCTATTAAGACCAAGCATGGAATGACTTAAGCAGCAAAAATCAGAGTTATATCATGGCATAATAACCCCAAAAACACATTGAAATGATAGCTCGCAAGCCTAAGCATGAAGGCATACGCAATGATCCATGTTAAGGCATAAAGGGGCAAACCCTCCAACGCATTGAATGAGTGAAAGATACAAGTGCATGGCCATGAAACATGGACTGAAATCACATTACAAATGATTCCAAATCATTGAAATAGGCCAAGCAATGCATGCTAGTGGACTCGATGCACAAAGCTAACAAGCTAGGATGCACTATAGCTATACAAAGCGAGGCATGCATGGCCAAAACAACCTAAATCAGAGCTAAAGCATGTTAAAACATGGACAAAAGCTTCATGAAGTTAAGCCAAAAACATGCTAGAATGACATGTTAAAGCATGATCCATGTTAGGCTAATTCATGGAAATGCACTACAAGCGCAAGGAACATGCAAAGGCCAACTAAACCAAACCCTAACAGAGGTATGACATGGTAAAACAAGCCCAAGAACATGCTGAAATGGACACAACATAGGCTAGAAAGACATGCTACTTCATGAAGCATACAAAGCTAGTTTGTGTGATTTATACTACAAGTCTATAAACCATGCATGGAGTGACCAAAGCAAGCAAAAATAGTGGCAAGCCTCAGCAAAATAATCACAAATACATGCTAAGAACAAGCTAACACAAGCTTAGTAAACATGCTCAAACATGAGGCATAGGAAATAAGCAAACAAGACACAAGGAGAGGGGATGCCCCTCTCCTATTTAAGACTCCAAAACCACCTTTCCACCACTGAAAATCCTTTGGATTTCAATGGTGGAAAGGTCATGCAAAGGTTGCAACAAGAGCCTAAAGGGATGGCTCAAAACAAGGCCTAACAAGGCCTAAGAGGGGGGGTAGATCACCCTAAATGAAAAAGTGACCTTAAACAAACTTTTTAAACATGCAAAAACAGAACTTTTTCCAGTAGAAAGCTAAGCTTAAAACAGCATGCAAGAAGGGCTAAAAGCTTAAGCAAGAATGGGGGTTTTAAGGGATAGAAACTCACCCTTGAAGACCTTCTTTAAAACTGCAACTCCAGCATGCTTTTCAAGCTCAAATCAACCCAAGAACACCAAAAACAACTTCAAGAAGCCTCAGAAATACAAGCAAGGTGTTTGAGTGTGTGTTTGTGTTAAACTAAGACAAAACTACACTTTTGAAACACAAAACAAGAACAAAGAGAGATATAGATCCAAAGCTATATCTATAACTCTTAGCCCATTTTTCTGAACCTCTCAAATGAAGGAGGAGCCTCTCCTTATATAGAAGAGAGGCAATGCAAAGCTTGTTAAACAAGCTTGAAAAGAGCCTCATCCCTCCATATGGAGGAGAGATGAGTGAAAACCAGCTGGCTCAAAAGATCTGGAGTGAAATCTGTTGAGACAAAGGGTTCTGCCGGCCATCAGCTGTTGCCAGCAGTGCCTCACTGATGATCGGCAGGCATCATCAGTGGTAGGCAGGGACAAATGCAAGGCCGGCAGTGGCAGCATGTGGCCGGCAGTGCACCATGAGAATCATGCTGGAAGGACCAACACATGGTCAAAAAAATGGGGCAGAAAGGATATAGGGTTTGGAAAGCTCAAACCTGTGACGTTCCGCCGCGAAAGTCGAGGACTCAATGAGCAATGGAACTTGTGGCTGGATGTTCCTACAAGCACAACCAAGTCTTGAGGACGGTCAAAAATGGGGTGTCTACAGACTGGTCCTTACATCATTAAGTCAATCTGGTCAGGAGGGGCGGTTATTCTTATGGACTTGGATGGCCTGGAGTTCTCGCAACCAATCAACATGGACAAGTTGAAGAAATATTACCCCTGAGAGGCTCGCTAGGCCGAAAACCCAAAAGGGCGACCTAGGCAAAAGTTAGAAAATGAAAAATGAGAAATAAAGAAAAACTGAGCTGGCAAGGTTGAAAACCCTAAAGGGCGACTTTGGCAAAAGTTAGCACGTAAAAGGAGAGAGTTAATAATCGAGTGAACCTGAACCAAACTATGTAAGGCCTGATTTCCATTTTTGGGATACGTAGGCAACTTCATCCTGAAGTTCGACCGTAACTATCTCCAATTCAACTGCCCTATCTGTTTTCTTGATCACGTTATCTTCGTTCATCATCTATTAGTTTGTTTGTACTCTTTATTTCGGAGAAAAAAAGTTGAGTACAGTATAAAACGGCAGTGATATGTAATCAGGGGTAGTTATGATTTCTTTTGATTCGGGATTGTACGTCTTGAGGATTGATTCTATGCATGTCAAGTCGTGATTGTTTCTGGAAAATTGTTTTGAAAAGTTTTAATAAAAGTTGATTTTGTTCAAAATTTTACCCTTTTACAACTTGAACCATTTTTGGGACCGAAAGGAAAATTTTCAATACTCACAACTTTAATTTTATTGATTTCAACATAAGTACATTCTCCAAACTGTTTGATTCAGGTCAAAGTTACTTTTTACATGTTAAACTTGAAAAGAAAAGATCAAAGTAGTAAAACTAGGGGCACAACTAAGTCAGGTGGCTCTATGCCAAAGATGGCCTAACCTCTGCCTCTTCTTCAAGCTAAGCCAAACACTCCTTAGACAAGGTGTAACTGAAACTAATCACAGGGGCAAGAATTTCTCTCGTCCTCCAGGCCACAAGATACCGGGGCAGGTGCAAGGCGTGAACTGGAAATGAAGCTATGTATTCCACTCCCTCATCTAGTCGTATCTGATCATGCCCAAATTGACGTCAGAATTGGAGAGGAAAATAGAATACGCAATGTGTGAGGCCAATCAACTCTACACCCGACTATCAGGACATGCTGTAGCTCATCTATGCCAAATTAAGCCAGGGGCAACGCCAAGTTATGTCGGTTGCGGACCGACTGCACATCTAATCACACCAGAAACCTTCTAAGGGGAAATCCACTGGCCGTTGACAAAAGAATAAGCCTGGGCCGAATACTCGAGACGAGGAGCAGCTACTTGCAATTTATCTATAAGCCATACTTAGGAAGGGATGAAAAAATAAGAGAGATTAAAGAATAGAGAGGTGTACGATGAGAGAAAAGTAAGGAAGGGGTTTGGAGAGAAAAATAGAGAATGAGTTTTGAGTGATGTAAGAATCATAAATTAGAAGGATGGAAAATAATACCTGGAGAAGTAGCGGACTTCCTGCTAGCCGGGTGGTCTCTCCTCGGCAGAAAGCATCTAAACCCATCAAAGTTTCGACCAGTGCCAAACCCATGCAACTCTTACCCTCTTTTAGACGTTGAGTTGCTTCGATCAACTGGATGCTAGCTCTGCTGAAACTAAAGGCAAGGAGGAATTGTGCAAGAAGGCATAAACAAAGAGCATGTTGCCGGTGGCCTCGCCAAAGAAGGTCGCTCTTGTCTCCAATGGCAAAAAATCGATGAACTAAACCGAGGATGTCTAGCTTCCGATCATGTGCCAAAGATCGAGCCTTATGTAATGTTAACCCTTACATTTGTCACAAAGCTTGGGCATGGCCAAAATGGGGTTGCGATATGATTTCTCCGTCGCGTCGGGACTCCATTAAGGCTTGAAATTCCTCGAGTGTTGGGCACACCTCTTGGGATCCGAATTGAAACACATGTGTGATCGGGTTCCAACATTGAGCAGCAGCATGTAGGAATGGAAAACAAAGAGATGCGCAACTCAAGGAAAAAGGGCATTCAGGTTGAAACTGTGAAAATTTACCTTTTTCCGGTTGTCCAAAGTGGCTATCCAGTCTCGGAATCTATTATTGCACAATGTCTCTATCTTGAGAGCAAAATATCAAAGACTTGTTATTTCACCAGAAAAACAGCATGAGAGCATTATTTATAGAGGATGAGAAGGAGCAGTGCATGACAGCTGGGCAGCACTGACTGACCTCACATTAAGGCCCAGTCGTGCCTTAGTGAAGCCTGGCCGTGCATATTTAGGCTCGACTGGGTCTAAATGATGTTTCAGAACCAGTGCAGTTGCAAGAAAGGCCAACCTTTGCCTTGACATACCACAATTGTATTTTGAGTCTTGTTTTGTTTGTACCAAATATTTTGATATTTTCAATTTGTTTTTATTTTGTTTTCTTGTTATCGAGTTGTATTTCACAATTTTTTCTAGTGATGGATAGTTATCCGATTCAAATGAATGCAAGAGCAAGTCTTATATGAAGTTATCATGCAAGGGTTACACCATTCATCACATACCATTCATCGCATTGTGCAAAGGAAGTCATTTAACAAAAACTTGTCTTTTATAATTAGCGGGTCCAACCCCGATCATTGTTTTACAGAGCAATAAAACAAAACAAAATCTTTTAAACAAAACAAAAGGATCTATCTGAAGCTAGTCTTTAACTACAAACAAAAAACAACAAAAACTAAAACTAAAACGAAATCGTCGTCGTCGTCAATAGCCCATTCTCGCCCTCTTTCTCCTCGGTTATGGAAGAGGTGCATCACTATCATTGTTAGGGCTGTTAGACTGCGAGTTAACCTCTTCTCCCTCGTCTTTAGTGGTCGTAGATCCGTCAAAAGACTCCTCGGAAGGTGAGCACTACCTCGCTCAGTCTCTTCCTCGATCGGCTCCCCCTCGGCTCCTCACTGGACCCCGTCTCCGTCTACTGGCTGCAAGAGGTCCTACAGACACTGCTAGCGTCAGCTCAAGCTGAAAAGAGTACAGGTATCAGTATGAACTAATAGGAGTGTACAGTATGGCAACAACAGTAAACTACAGACAGAATATACCTCAATCTCATGGGTGACTAAGGCAGTCTGCCTCCTCCATACCATGAGGAGCAGTCGGTCAATCGTACGAAGGAGGTCATCAGCATACGCCCAGGGTACCTAGAAAAGGACTAGAATCTGAGAAAGGTAGACAGAAGTGATAGAGACTAATGAACAAAAATGGTAGAAAACAAAACAAGCTAATGTGCAGTAAGTAAAAGCATAAAGGAATGTATACCTGCTCGATGCTAGGGGCGAAAACTAGTCTGCGATCCCTCTCCTCAATGCGCTCAAGCGGGATCTACTTAATCACTCCATCTGGACGCATGTACATGATCTCAGTAGAGATCACAGGAAATCCAGGAATAGGAGCAATGGCAGGGGCACCTCCAGCAAGCATATCACTAACCGTAGCAACAACAGCAGCAACCTTCGGCACAGCTCGAGCCACGCCCGAGGTAAGAGGTGCCATCACCCGGGTGTGTAAGAAGGTAGTGAAGTCACCAGGCTCATGATAATGATCGCCATCCTCGCATAACACTAGGAGGTCGATCTGAGGACCGTCCTGCAACTCATCAACTACCCTTATAATTGGAAAAGGGAGATATGGGATGCTGGGGTCAACTACGCCTCACGTCTGGCAGATGATCCTCTCCCCTAGGTAGTATGCCGGCCAACAGGGCCCTTGAATAGAATCCACATGGTGGAGGCATGCCATGCAGTGGCGTAGGTCATCCTCGACACTTGGGGAATGCTCGCCTAAGGATGCCAGTCAACCTATGAAATCAGTCCAGTGTTAGGAATAAGTGCAGTGTTAGAAATTAGTATAGTGTAAGATATCAGTGCAGTATGAAAATGGTAGTGCAGTGTCAGATGTCAGTGTAGTGTCAGAAATCAGTGCAGTGTTAGATCAGTGTAACATCAGAAATTAGTGCAAGAAATCAGTGCAGTATGAGAATGGCAGTGCGGTGTAGAAATCAATAGTATGAGAATGACTGTGTACTGTGAGAAACTGTGCAGTCTACTTATAGTATGTAATAGTTAAAGGATGGTATTTTGTTACCTGGTTCGCGGTGATCGTGTCAAAGAAGTGGCAGAAATAGGGGAAATCTCGGTCTACATGGCGGTAGTGCTTAAATCGGGAGTTGTAGTATCGTGAGCGGGGTACTGACAACTCTATCGACCTCATTGGGACCGCTAGAGAGGTGAAGTAGGTATAAACCTAGCGTTGTAAGCAGAAAAAGATGGATGAAATATATGAACAAAAAATGAAAACGAGCAGAAAATGCAGAATGAATAGAAAAGATAAGTGTGAGGCATACCTCCCAAACCCTCCAATAACCACTGAGTGAATTTGCCTTGCGGTGGGAGACGGAGCTCATGTAGCAGTATAATGTGGCCAGGCTAGTGACACCCCAATCGTACTCTGCCACCTGGAGTAGGTGCACCAGTGCCCCTAGAAGATATAACCCCATGGTATTTTCCCTGTTCGCAAATAGGGTGGTACCGATGAGGTACATAAGGAAGCTGCGGGTGTACTGGGAGACCTCATCTAGAGTGGTGGACTGAAAGTCAGAAAAGTACTCAAAGAACTAGCTGTACCTCACCATCCCGTGGCTGGTAAAGTCTGGGATCACTCCAAGAAGCTGATGTTGTGTGGCTCTCCACTGCATTATGTCAGGATCGCATAGGATCGGGTCGCCAACTCCAACTCGCAAGCCAGTGAGCATTGCGAAGTCGTACGGGGTCCGAGTTATCTCCCCAATCGATGAGAAGTGGAATGAGTTTGTGGTTTCCCACCATCTCTCGACCAGGGCCCTGTACAACAGTGACTTGGCTCTCATTTGTAAGTCCTGAACAGAAGGGTCCAAAGCTAGCCGCATCAACCAATGCACGGACCTCCGCAGGCAATTTCTCACATCGGCGTCGGGGGCCGGATGTGGATCCGTATCCACCAATCCTCCTGGATATCACCTGCAAATGGGAAATATATGGCATTTAACTAGTGGTCTACTTATGAGATTCAACAATGCATCAAAACAAAGGGAAGTTACTTACCGTGAAGGCATCGGCGGACAGGTGCTCCATGGGCTCTCGTAGCAAGATATGCTCGTCTATCCCGGGGATAAGGCCCTCGAATCTCAAAATCCCACCCGGGGGTGGAGTGTGTGTGCGTGGTCGGTATGTGGCCGTGTCAAATGGCCTATCAACGAGGGGAGGCAACGCGGGAGCATCCTTGGCCTCCATGTTTGTGCCTAGGGCAGCCCCAATACCAACGGCGGGGTCCGGAATGGGAACTTCGTCACTAGCCATGGAGAAGAATGGAGGAAATGAAGAGAAAGCAAGAAAATTTAAGGGGCTAAACCCTAGGAGAGAGAAAATGAGAGGTGAAAGTGAAGACACGAGAGTGAGTCCCTAAAAACCCAGAAAACTCGTGAAAAACAAAGCAAAAACAATGAGAAACCCAAAAACTTGACCGAATCAAAATCCAATTGGTTCAAAATGAAGAAGAGATGAAGGGTTTCAAAGAAAAAATGGCAAGATTTGTTGTGAAACATAAAGGAAAAGAGGAAATCTAGATAGAGAGGAAAGCTAGAGAGAGGAAGAGAAAGAGAGAGAGAGAGAAGGGATTTCGGATGAGAAGGTGTGAAGAAATAGGGTTTGGATTTGTTTTAAACACATAAATCGCGAGGAAAGGCCAAATCGCCTCGGCTATCGAGGCCCAATGACTATTGCAATGCTCTGGTCAGAGCTTCATTTTGGCCCGGTCGGCCCTCAATGACAAAACAGTATAGTTTTGTTCTTTCCTTATTTTTCTTCTTTTTTGTTATTTATTTCTTGTTTTATGGAGTTGAAAATAAGAGAGTTCAAAACAAAACAAAAAACAGTGAATGAAAAGAGAGAGAGAGAGAGAGAGAAGAAAAGAAAAAGAAAAGAAGAAAGAAAAGAAGAAAGAAGAAAAACCAAAAACAAGAGAGTTGAAAAAGAAAATAAGGAAGAAAAAAGGACAGTTAAAAAAATAAGAGAATTAGAAGAAAAAAAGGGCAAGCAAAAATAAAGGAAGAAAAGAAAAAAAATATGAAAAGAGTGGGAAAGAAAAACAATTATTTTTGTTCATTTGAATTTATTGTATGTGCAGTTCATTTAGAGGAGTTCCAGATGAAATCATTCGTGCCACAGTAAAATCGTCATCCATTTCACAACCACATTTAAGCACGGTCTGTTGCGTTCATTGTTTCAACACATTGGTAAATTAGCTTTCCCACCGCTTTGTTTGTTTTGATTCCTACTTATGCGATTTGTTTTTTTTTTACCTTTCCTCCTCTAGCGTGTGATGCGTTAGGATTGTCCCTTTAGTTAAAAATGGTAGGTGCAACTGTTTGTTCACACCACATTTCCTCCTCTCGCGTGTGACGCGTTAGGATTGTACCTTCGGTTAAAAACAGCAGGTGTGCCTGTTCGTTCACACCACCTTTCCTCCTCTCGTGTGTGATGCGTTAGGATTGTACCTTTGGTTAAAAACGGCAAGTGCGCCTATTCGTTCACACCACCTTGCCTCCTCTCGTATGTGACGTGTTAGGATTGTACCTTTGGTTAAAAATGGTAGGTGCGCCTGTTCATTCACACCACCTTTCCTCCTCTCGCATGTGACGCGTTAGGATTGTGCCTTCGGTTAAAAACGGCAGGTGCGCCTGTTCGTTCACACCACCTTGCCTCCTCTCTCATGTAACGCGTTAGGATTGTACCTTCGGTTAAATATGGTAGGTGTGCTTGTTCATTCACACCACCTTTCCTCCTCTCGAGTGTGACACGTTGGGATTGTACCTTTGGTTAATAATGGCAGGTGTGCATGTTCGTTCACACCACATTCCTCCTCTCACGTGTGACGCGTTAGGATTGTACCTTCGGTTAAAAATGGCAGGTGCACCTATTCGTTCACACCACCTTGGCTCCTCTCACGTGCGACGTGTTAGGATTGTACCTTCGATTAAAAACCGCAAGTGCACCTGTTCGTTCACACCACCTTGCCTCCTCTCGTGTGTGACGCGTTAGGATTGTACCTTTAGTTAAAAATGGCAGGTGCTCATGTTCGTTCGCACCACCTTTCCTCCTCTCACGTGTGATGCGTTAGGATTGTACCTTCGGTTAAAACATCAGGTGCGCCTGGTGTTCATACCATTCTTTCCTCCTCTCGCGTGTGACACGTGAGGATTGTTTACTTTGGTTAAAAACATCAAGTGCGCATGTTTGTTCACACCACCTTTCCTTTTATCGCGTGAGATGCATTAGGATCTCGATTGAGACCTCGGGTATGCTCAATGGTTACGTTGCCCTTTTTCCTTCCTACGTGAGGCGTAGTTAGATCTGCATTTTCTTACATCCTTTCTACGTGAGACCCAGGTTGGTTTGTGCTTTCTTTGTGTTTTTCACACGAAGCGTGCTTGTTTATTCACTTCGTTCCGTATGAAACACGACGAGGTTTATTTTGCTCTGTTTTGCATTGTCATTCGAATGTTGCATACTTGTCTAGATTGTAGCATTGTTTCATTGCTTCATTTGCATTATGTTTCATTGTGTTTCTTCATTGCATGATATAAGTTATTTGTTGCATTTCGTTTTTGTATTTTTCCTCGAGTTCAATCTTTGCATTTATGTCTTGATTTCTTGCCCAAGCCTTGCAGCCTTGTCAAATGGGTCTTCTCTGGGCTTTGACATTCACTCACATTACTTTATGACTTCGAGCTCCATCAAAGAGGGACAACTGTGGACACCCCATTTTTGACCGCCCGCAAGCATCGAGAGCTTTACTCAGAACACTCGATGATGAAAGTGGTATTGTGCGTGGTTCAAGGTCTCAATGAAGAAGTCTTGTTCAAGCTTCGAAACAACTCCAATCCTTCCATATTCCCATTGTTCATACCCAAGAAATCCCTTTTTACACCTTATGCCATCCTATGTTGAGGCTGAAACAGAAAAACAGGGAAATTTATTGAGGCCCGGCCGTTCCTCATTGAGGGCCGGTTGTGGCTATTGAGGGCCGGCCGGGCTTCAGTAGCGAGAAACACTGTTCTGGTAAGAGGCCGCCAGCTGTCCATTTTTGAAGATATTTATGATTTTTTTTGCTCAAATTCTATAAATATGACCATATACCTTTGTTTTGGGCGTTGCACAATTGAGAGAAAGCCTATACACATAGAGAGAGCTCACTCTTCCTCCTTCTTCCATTGCAAGCTACCTTTGAGTTAACCTACCTTCCTTGTATCATCTATATACACCATACACAACCTTGATTCATCATCTTAGAGCCTTAGTTGACCCTTCAGAAGCATAATTCAAGCTTGAGAGTGTGTCAAGTGTGAGATTGATCACCAACCAAAGCTTACTCCATTTTCAGAGGTATAGTCTTGTAACTTTTGTTTTTGCTTTTGCTTACTTCATTTCTACCTATTTCTTATATTCTTGGGCTGTTTTGCATCCATTTTAAGTGTTGGAACTTGGGTTTGGATAAGCTACAAAAGGTGGTAAGGTTAACACCCTTACTTGCACCTATTCTTATAGCTTAACCCTTGGTTCCTTTACACTTTTTTTTTTTTTTTTTGTGAACTGACTTTCAAAGTTGAACTAAGGCCAAAAAACATGGTTTGAAGTCTTAAAATTGGAGGGATTGGCCACCCCTCCTTGTTTTTGCTTACATAGCTTTAGTGTCTTTACTTTTGTTTAGCTTTTTTTGAGTTCTTTTTTTGCATTTTTGGCCAGAGACTATTTTAGGGTTGTCCTAATACATTTAATTGATTCAAGCTTTGATTCGTTCATTTGTTGTAGTATTGGTCTTCGTACATAGCTTGTATTATGTTGTTCTTAGCCTTTCTTTGTCTAACTTTCATGGTAATATCCTTATTTTAAGAATCAACTTGCCACTCCTTTCTTTCATTTGAGAGTTGTTTCAATCAGTTGATGGTTATTCAACACATGAGCTAGAGATTCATGTTTAATGGCTTAATCTCTACGGAGATTCATTGTCAACGGCATAATCTCTCTTTCATGTTGAGAATTACTTCCCGTTTGACAGTTCTCTCCTTTTAGACAACTTAATCGTCACTTTGGACAAATGGACTAAAGAATGGAAATGACTAAAAGAATTGGTTTAAAAGCAACCAACACACATAAAGAAAATGAATCATCTTGCTTGGGTTTGGCCGAATGTTATGCCAAGTTTATCGAGTCAAGAGTGGTCATATGCTAATTCATGGCATTTTGATGATTCTTGAAGCATCTCTACTTCTTTTTTTTTAAGTTCATTCCATGATAAAGATGGAGGAGTGGTCATATTCATTGCATTCATTGATTTTTGTCCGAAATTGTATCCGAAATCATCAACCTTCTCTTGAAGCTTCTCTCGAAGCTTTTTCCATGACAGAGAAGGAAGGAAGGGACAAACAGAGCTTGAACAACTCTGTCTGCACTGCTTTCACTTTAGAACACAAAATAGAGTTTTGCACAAAATTGAGGCACAACCGGCCTTCTTTAGGCTTGGCCGGGCTTCATTAAGGGCCGGCCAGTCCTCAATGTTTGGTCAGTAGTGTATTTTTGCAGAAAATAGAGGGCAGTGGCTGAGGTGAAACAAAGCAAGCCTAGGGCAAACAGAGCTGTTCTTGAACATTGTGCATGTGCATGCATGCAATTCTTGTGCATCCTCGCTTACATTATGATCATCGTAATTAATTTAATTTAATAATGTTTTTTGTAATTAGTCTTGTTAATTATTAAGTGTTGTAATAATTATTATTGTCCCTTTGTAGTTATTATAGTTAATTAGTTTAAATAGAGAGTTTATTTATCTTGGTTATCCTTGTTGTAATAGCATAATTAGCTAGTTAATTAGCCTCAATTATTTATTCATTCAGTTTTGTAATAATTAGTTAAATTCGCACCCTCTTGCACGAGGGCAATGTTGTAATAAGTTGTATGTTTTCCAACCCCAGGTCTTTCTCCCTTTTACTTATTCGCTTACGATGCTTAGTATAGGGTATCACGTTTCACTAGCATTCTTATGCTTTGCATCCATTGTCTTGCATGTATCCAAGGTTCGGCTCATCATGCTAACGCAATTTCAATTTGTTCAAACTCATTACTTGAATACGTGCTCTCTCACATGTCTTGAACGCAATCATATGCCATGCTCATAGCTGAGCCTATAAAAATTCATAATGTGTGCATTGCATTTAGTCATGTTGCATTTAATTAGGAACATACATATTTTTCTAACTCTTACCCCTATTTTGGTTCGGAGTACTAGGTGAGTTTTTATGTCTTGGCATCTTGCATTGGATATTTGTGTTGCCATATCCAAAGCATGAATACTATGAGACTTATTGCTTAAATGATATAATTGGTTGAATGCCTGTGGATGAAGGCTATTTGCTTGAACTAGGATGGTTTGATTAAATGTCCATTTTAGCCCACTTTTTCAAGTGGCAAATTCACAAAACAATTTCAAAACAAAACATGAGTTCAAGTGTTCAAATTATTGCAAACTAGTCTATACCTTGTGTGCGCATCACATAGTAAAAATAGCTAATAAATCAAAACAAGAGCATATAATGTAAATAAGAAACACATCATGATTAGTATAGGCCGATCTTTGATCGGGCGAGTGGGGTGCTCAATTCATGACCTTCCCCTCTCGTACCTAAGTTCTTGAGCCGAGACACTTTGGTGATGACGGACTAATGGCCTTTGGCACGAGTCTCGAGTTTCCTAAATTTCACAAAAATATTTAGGTGGCTACTCTGTAATCTAGCAAAGCAGTCCATTTTTGGCATTTGATTCAAACATTGATTTTCCAAAATGAATTGTCGGATTTGGACTCTTTTGTGTTTTCACTATTTCACATTACACTTGTGAAATTAGATTCAGAACCATAAAGTGGAGTCCAAACTGTAGGGTTATTTGTCTTCCGAATGGAGCACGAAAAGTCGAGCTACACCCGTCGATGATCTCACCCCAGAATTTCCACTCATCCTCATTGCATGGTTAATAATCCAAGTTTGTGATCCGTCCCAGTGCATATTGGTATCCCAAGCTATTCAATAGGTCTCGGAATCACCCTCATAACATCAAGCCATAAATCATATTATCCATGACACATTACTCTCGTCTATTACATTACTTAGATACTTCTATTTAGATAACCACCTATTGGCTACTAATTCACATATTTCCCCATAACCCACATGGCTTCTTATAGTTAAGGCTTGATCACAATTAATAATCATGATTCTACTGAGTTCCCAATAATCAAGGTACTCATTTCTTGGCACCTCATATAAAGTCTTCCAACCATATCAATGGTGACACAACATTGATAGAACATTAATAACAAAGTCAACTCTCGGTCCACCAGTTAATTTGCAACAATAATCCAGACATTCATTTTTATACGAGTCATAAGCCATCAACAACACATTAAATAGGGTGGCTATTTCTTCCATGGGTTCCACAAGAAAACTATTTAATCTCGAAGAGTGAACACTACTCGTGTAGACAATAATCAATGTTTGCTCAACAAGCTACCTTCAAGCATTGAGTCCAATTCGCGATATAACATTTCCTAATAATGTAGACCCTCCGGATGACCCAGATGCACTTTACATTAAGCCAACCATCAACTTATTTATAACCCAATGGGTCAAAATGAAAGAATAGTTCCCGAATTAATCATTATGCAAACGTTTGACCACAAGTAGTAGGGTTGCCTATTAATGGTCAAGCCAAATCGGAGCATTTCCATTCCACTTGTTTTAACAACTTTAGATTAAGTTTCAACTGCCCAAGTAAAGGAGTTACAACTTTACCAATAATCGATTAAACAACCATAAGGAATTCAATTCTACTTCAAGTCTTCTCACACTTTACGAAACATATTCTTGTTGATCTCTCCCCCTGTTCAAACACATTCCCAAGTTAGCAAGGATAACACTGAAACAAGCAATCACATGATGTGCATAATTCTCATAACCCCACAGTATCAATTATAAGGTATGCTAATACTGAGTTAAGTACAAAACAAACAAATTCGTATACTTCCAAATAGTTAAGGTTTTTCCCAAGTAGTGTTCATAATCAAATAATTCATGATTAACAATTCCTATAGCATCAAGTCAAAACACGGTAACATAGAAGTAGCAATTTGGTATCAGTCAATTGTTAGCCCCACATAACCTACTTCATCTATGCCACTTATCTGCCCCATAGTTGAATGTTGGCTCTTAATAGTATTCATGTCTATTGCTGGCAATCCACACGCAATCCTTATCATAATATGACCCAGTCATTTGTTCGTAGAGAATTCGCAATTTGTCTATAAAGAAATCAACTAGGTAGGGATTCTCATCAAATCAAATCAGATAAAGGTTCTATCACATCATTCTCAAACATGGAACGTTTGATTTTGAGGGTTCAATCAAATTGCCTAGAGATTTCGGTCAGAGTCGCACAATCATTCTACGTTCATTTGTTCTCAAGATCAGACATCATAATGGTTCATATTAAAATGGCTCAGGTCCTACATCATATAGTTTTCTTCAAATAAGGTTACATGTAGATACACAAATACATAGTTGTTCATAACATAAAGTTCTTACATAATATAGAATTTGTTATACGGAAATTCCAAGTAGGTTATATCATCACAAATTCATGTTTCTAAGAATCTAGTCAAATAATCCAGTCCACATTAACCAAGCAAGGTACGTAATCACACCTAACATGAGTTCATTATATGCGGTATCCAAACTAGTCACATAGTTGTAACGTTATAGCCCCAATGGTCTAGTGAGTGGGAATCAATGATATAACAATCATTCCAAACAAAGGTACTGTGATAACCCAACCCGTACTCTACTTAATTATGCATGTGATTATGTGTTTGATATGAATTTGCAAGTTTCAGTATGTGAATTTGGAATAATATCTGTTGGACATAGGAATATTTATTGCAACTACAACTTTAAACTAAAATTGAAAGCCTTAGAGGTGCGATAAACAAAAACTGACTTCATATCTGTGATTAGCATGATTTATAGAGTCTATGGTGAAATTTTAAAAAATTACAATTCGTAATGGTTAAATTAAAATTTATGAGATAAGTTATATTTGTGTTTGGCCTCTTGTGTTCTTCATTTGGTGGAGAGCTTGCTAGAGTGAATTAGAGAGAGAGGAAGAAGAAGATCTAGGGTTTTGGAAGAGAATGAAATGGCAAACCTTAGACTTGGGTTAAGGTATGATAATCTACTTACAATCTTTTCCTCTAACTCATTTTTCTCATGGAATCAAGAAGAAATTAGGAATTTTGGGCTAGGGTTTGAGTTATGTAATGGATTGAACTAAATGTAAGAAATCTCTTCATGTTCATTTGATTTGAGTCCAATCTTGTGATTAATGCATGAAATAAGCTCTACATTGTGCATGCAACAAATATTTGTTGAAGGATCATCCATGTTTTTATGTGTTTGAGCTTGATCATGAAATTTATGAAGTTATGAAAAAGATGAGATCTTGATTTTGTTATTGACTTAAGATTGATGTGTTTGAGATGCAATTACCCTTGTATCATACAAGTATATCATGTTTTTAAGTTATTTTTGGTTGATTTAGGGCTTGAAAATCAACCTAGAAGCTTAAGTTTTTCTGCAGCTTCGGACTGCCCAGAACAGCCAGGACCACACGTGCAAGGCTCACAGTTGCATGTGTGGAAAACAAGGCAAGGCTGCACTTTGCTACTGAAATAAAAGCATGTGCAGGCCGTATGTGCGATAGGGGCTCCCGCACGTGCAAAAATCAGAGGAAAAAACTGCCTTTTTCTATTAATTTCCCTAACCCTCTGAATTCATTTCTAAGCATGTTTTGTCCCTCTGCAATACCTATAGATGAATGGAAAATGAACGAATCGTAAAATGAATGAATGAAAGAAAGTGTATGAATTGAATGGATTATTTATCAGATGTGTATGTGAAATGTTTTTGTAGGTCCTGTGCTGGAGGAAATACCGTGGGATCTAACGCACTATGAGTAATAATATTGTACATATATGTTCTTATTTGTGCACTTCGAGCCACAAATTGCGAATCATACCAACATAATGTTTTGATGGAAAGGAATGAAATTTGTAAAAGTTATATGACATGTGCAATGTGGACCTAAGGTCATTTTGTTTATGTTTTAATATGATTGGGCCTGAGGCCGTTTTACTTATATGTGGGCCTGAGCCCGTTATGGACTTTTGTGGGCCTAAGGTTGTTCTGGTTATGTGATGGGCCTAAGGCCATTCTACTTATATGATGGGCCCAAGGCTGTTCCGTATTATGACTATGAAATTATGAGAACCTTGTGTGCATCTATCTACACTACTTTATTACCCAATATTATGTATGCACTTGTAGGTGATCTGTAGCATGGAGCCCATCCTTAGAGTCAGCTTCAAGAGCCATTTTGTGAACCTGTCGAGTCATGCCTCCGAGAATGAGTTTTGTCTTTGCCTTCCATTATGCTTTGACCTTATTTTGTTTTGTTATCTTGATCTTATGTTATGTAGCAACATGTATAAAATTTCCTTGATACTCATATTTTTGTGTGGGCATGTAAATGATATGATCGTGTTATATTTTGCTTATATTGGCAAAGGTCAATGGACTTCTTCTTTGTTGTATACTTCTGCTTATGGCCGCATTACTATAATTACTCGTATGTTTGTTTGAGGCCGAAGGCAATCAAGTGATTACTGGCTGATTATGACCCAAACTTTTAGGGATAGGTTCGGGTCATGATAGAGTGGTATCAGAGCACGAATTAATATCTCACACATTAGTCCATTTGAGCAATAAGAAGTTTAGAAAAAGGTTTAAATTGTATCCATAATGCATTTTTAATCAGGTATGATATGAAAATGTGGATTTGTAAATGTGACTTACGTGCATATTATCTGTGAAAGTTATAATGTATGTTCTTCTAGATCATAATGAGAACAAGGGTCGAACATGGGGAGGATTCAACCTCCGCAGGACTTGATAGAGTGGAGGCAATGATTATGGTCATGGCAGAGGCTTTTAGACAACAATAACAACAACAGCAACAACAACCACCACCGCGACCAATGCCTATGCCACCACCTGTAGTGCAAGACCACCAAGCTAACGACGGAACTATTGCTCTCACAAAGGAATTTAAAAAGATGAAACCTCCATCATTCAAAGAAGGAATTGATCCATTGAAGGCGGAGGCTTGGGTGATTGGTATGGATAAACTATTTGAAGTCTTCCTATGCACGGAGGAACAAAAAGTCTTGCTTGCTGCTTTTACCCTCGAGGATGAGGCACACCGTTGGTGGATGCTTATTCAAGAGGAACATCAAGGAATGAATTGGGCTCAAATTTTGGAGATATTCTATGAGAAGTACTTCCCACAGAGTATCCGAGACAAGAAGGTTGGAGTTTGAAAACTTGAAGCAAAGGAACAAAACCGTAGCAAAGTATATGGCACAGTTTACCGAACTAGCCCGTTTCGCACCGCAAATGGTCGATATGGAGTACAAAAAAGGCAAGGAAATTTGAGGGAGGTCTCCAAGACTCCATTCTTGAGAAGATTGATATGTTGAAGGTACAAAAATATGTGGATGTATTAGATAGTGCCATCATAGTGGAAGGTAACCAGGCCAACTACAACTGGTACTTGGATTGGAAGGGCAAAAGGCAGGGTTCTAATATGCACAAAGGGTCAGCGTCCTCACAAAATAAAAAGCAAAATTTGGGAACTTCCATCACTTTGGATTATACTCGTGATTCAGCACCAATTTGCCCGGAGTGTGAAAAGAAGCATCTAGGGGTTTGCTACCGAGCAACGGGAGCTTGCTTTAAGTGTCGGAAAACAGGACATATGATGCGAGATTGTCCTATGTTTAGGCAACAAAAAGAGAATAGGCCGACTGCTAGTTTAACCGGTTCCACTTCTGCAACAAAGACCCCGACAAGGCCTACTACTTCTAAAGACAATGTTAGGCAAGGGAGAGTCTTTGCTCTTGTTCCGGGTGATATCTAGAATTCAAATGTTGTGGTTTCAGGTACACTCTCCATCAATGGCCGACCTGCTCATGTGCTACTTGATTTGGGTTCCACTCACTCATTTGTTTCGAAAACATTTGCTCCTAACTTGAATAGATCTATGGAACCCTTGAATTATGTGTTGTGTGTGTCTCTCCCATCTGGGGACTATATGTTATGTGCTTCTATTTATCCTACATGTGTGCTTTTACTTGGAGATATTCCATTATGTGCTAATTTGATGCCTCTTGGTATGGTACACTTCGATATAATTTTGGGGATGGATTGGTTAGCTAAGTATCATGTAACCATTGATTGTCTGTCTAAGCAAGTTGTTTTTCGCCCATCAGGCCAAGATGAGTTTACTTTTGTGGGACATGGGGTAGCTCCTCCACCCTATCTAATCTTGGTTATGAAAGCCTGTAAACTACTTCAAAAGGGTTGTAAGAGTTATTTGTGTAGCATTTTGCACGTAGAGACAACCGATGTATGTGTTGAAAATATTCCAATTGTTAATGAGTTTTCAGATGTATTTCTTGAGGAATTGCCAGGAGACTTGATAGACCGTGAGATTGAATTTGTCATTGATATTGTGCAGCGTACTCAACCAATTTCTAAGGCTTCATACAGAATGTCTCTAGCAGAAATAAAGGAATTGAAAATGCAGTTGCAAGAATTGCTTGACAAAGGGTTCATCCGGTTGAGTACATCGCCATGGGGCGCATCTGTTTTGTTTGTGAAGAAGAATGATAGGACCCTTCAGTTGTGTATTGATTACTTAAAACTTAATAAGGTAACGATGAAGAATAAATATCCTTTACCACAGATTGATGATTTGTTTGACCAATTATAGGGGGCACAAGTGTTTTCAAAAATTGATTTGAGATTCGAGTACCATCAATTAAAAGTCAAACAGAGGATATTGAGAAAACCGCCTTTCGAACCAGTTACAGTCATTATGAATATCTAGTTATGCCATTTGGGGTTACAAATGCACCAGTAGCTTTTATGGATTTAATGAATCAAATTTTCAAATCGTGTTTAGATGAGTATATGGTAGTATTCATTGATGACATTCTTATTTATTCGAATAGTAGGAGGGATCATGAAAAACACTTGAGACTAATTCTTCAAACACTTAGGGATAAGAAGTTATATACTAAATTGAAGAAATGTGAATTTTGGTTGAATGAAGTTGTGTTTTTGGAGCATGTGATTAACAAGGATGGTGTGTTTGTCAATCCACAAAAGATAGAAGCTATTGTGAATTGGCCTGCTCCTACCAATGTTATAGAAGTACCCAGTTTTATAGGTTTAGCGGGTTGCTACCAAAGATTTGTTAAAGATTTCTCAAAGATTGCGGTGCCGCTCACCCAGTTGACTCAAAAAGGTGTACCATTTGAATGGACAGAACAGAGAGAGTCTGTTGTTCAAGAATTGAAGACAAGGCTCATGATAGCACCGGTCCTCACCTTACCATCAGGTACAGAAGGGTTTGTTATTTATAGTGATGCTTCTCATAAGGGATTGGACTCTGTGCTTATGTAGAATGGAAAAGTAATTGCGTATGCATCTCAATAATTGAAGCCGCATGAAAAGAATTACCCTACACATGATTTGGAACTAGCTATTGTGGTTTTTGCATTAAAGATATGGTAGCATTATCTCTATGGAGGAACATGTGAAGTTTACACTGACCACAAGAGCCTCAAATATCTCTTTACTCAAAAGGAGCTTAATATGTGGCAAAGACGGTGGTTAGAACTTATCAACGATTATGATTTGCAGATTCATTACCATCCTGGCAAAGCCAACACAGTAGCGGATGCTCTTAGTAGAAAATCGATGGGAAATTTAGCATGTTTGCTTACAGAGCGGAATGAACTATTACTTGGCTTGGAAAGAATGGAAGTGGAAATTGTGCTATATGAATGGGTTGGAATGTTAGCCCTAATGGCAGCACAACCGGCTATTATTGTAGAAATTAAACAAATGCAATTGGAGGATGAATTTCTTAAGAAAGTACATGATGAGATGGAAACAAAACCGAGACCGGGATTTTCTTTGAAATCTCAAGTGTTGAAATTTAAGAGAAGTTTGTGTGTTCCTAATGTCCCCGAAATTAAAGGAGGAGTCTTGGAAGAAACTCACAAGTCCAGATTTGCTATGGATCCCGGAAATACCAAAATGTTCCAAGATCTCAAGCAGGCTTTTTAGTGGCCCAATACGAAGAGAGAAATTGCGGAGTTCATTTCAAGGTGCCTTCAATGTAAGCAAGTAAAAGCGGAACACTAAAGACCAACGGGGTTACTTCAACCTCTACCTATTCCAGAATGGAAGTAGGAGCACATAACTATGGATTTCATTGTGGGCTTACCCCGAACACCCCGAGGTATGGATTCCATATGGGTTGTTGTGGATAGATTGACCAAGTCTACTCACTTTTTGCCTATGAAGACTGTTTATAATGCTAGTAGACTTGCCACGGTGTACATTGCTAAGATTATTCGATTGCACGGTGTTCTGGTTTCCATTGTGTTAGATAGGGATTCTAAGTTTGTGTCAAGATTTTGGCAAAGCTTACAAAAAGAATTGGGGATGGAATTGAGGTTCAATACCGCATTTCATCTACAAACAGACGGACAATCTGAAAGAACTATACAGACATTGGAGGACATGCTCTGGATATATGTTTTGGATTTCCGTGAAAGTTAGGAAACTCATTTACCTTTGGCGGAATTTGTATATAACAATAGTTTCCACTCCAGCATCGGAATGGCACCATATGAAGCATTGTATGGAAGAAAATGTCAAACTCCGATTTGTTGGATCGAGGTTGGGGATAGGTCGTTGATTGGGCCTGAAATTATGCAAGTTACTACGAAAAAGATTCAGATCATCCAACGGAGATTGAAAACTGCTCAAAGCTGAAAAAAGAGCTATGCAGTTCAAAGAATGAGAGACTTAGAATTTGAAGTAGGAGATCATGTTTTTGTGAAAGTCACTCTAATGAAAGGACACACAAGGTTTGGGAAGAAAAGGAAATTGTCACCCCAGTACATAGGGTCATTTCAGATCTTAGAAAGATTGGGTCCGGTTGCCTATCGAATGGCTTTACCACTGGGCATAAATCAAATGCACAATGTGTTCTACGTATTAATGTTGCGAAGCTATCTTTGGGATTCTTCTCATGTTATTGACTATCATCAGATTGTACTAGATGACGATATGGTTTATGAGGAGAAACCTATTCGAATCTTTGATCGGCAAGTCAAGCAACTAAGGAATAAGACAATCCCAATGGTAAAAGTTTAATGGAGGGAACATTATGGAAACTAAGCCACTTGGGAATGGGAAGAAGAAATGAGACAACGATATCTAAAATTGTTCTCAACTTGAGGTAAACAAGTATGGAGGACCAAACTTCCTAAAGGGAAAAGACTATGATAACCCAACCCGTACTCTACTTAATTATGCATGTAATTATGTGGTTGATATGAATTTGCAAGTTTGAGTATATGAATTATGTGAATTTGGAATAATATATGTTGAACGTAGGAATATCTGCTGCAACTACAACTTTAAACTGAAATTGAAAGCCTTAGAGGTGCGATGAACAAAAACTAACTTCAAATCTGTGATTAGCATGATTTATAGAGCCTATGGTGAAATTTTAAAAAATTACGATTCGTAATGATTAAATTAAAATTTAAGAGATAAGTCATATTTGTATTTGGCCTCTTGTGTTCTTCATTTGGTGGAGAGCTTGCTAGAGTGAGTTAGAGAGAGAGGAAGAAGAAGAAGAGCTAGAGTTTTGGAAGAGAATCAAAGGGCAAACCTTAGACTTGTGTTAAGGTATGATAATCTACTTACAATCTTTGCCTCTAACCCATCTTTGTCGTGGAATCAAGAAGAAATTGGGAATTTTGGGCTAAGGTTTGAGTTATGTAATGGATTGAACTAAATGTAAGAAATCTCTTCATGTTCGTTTGATTTGAGTCCAATTTTGTGATTAATGCATGAAATGAGCTCTAGATTGTGCCTACAACAAAGATTTGTTGAAGGATCATCCATGTTTTTATGTGTTTGAGCTTGATCATGAAATTTATGAAGTTATGAAAAAGATGAGACCTTGATCTTGTTATTGGCTCAAAATTGATGTGTTTGAGATGCAATTACCCTTGTATCATACTAATATATCATGTTTTTGAGTTATTTTTGCATGATTTGGGGCTTGAAAATCAACCTAGAAGCTTAAGGTTGCGTTTGGTAGAGCTTTCTAACTATGATTTGAGAGTAGAACTTGTATTTTGAGTTTGTAAGTTGTGGAATTATGATTTGAGTGTGGAAAATTTGTTTGATGAAAGGGTTTTGAAAAGAGTTTTGAATTGAGTGGAGAATTTTTGATGTGACATATGATATTTGATACAAAAACTTACAACTCATAACCAAACATACAACTCAAAATTCTATTAAAACACAAAAAAAAAAAAAATTTAAAATTCGGAAAATATTTTTTTCGAATCTATAAAAATTAACATATGTCAATTGCAAAAAAATAAAAATAAAAAAATAATTTGCACTGTTCCAGTCAACCGACCGAACGACCGGTTTGCCCAAATTTTCCCGCCTTTGATAGAGTTTTCAAAACTGAGTGTGGAATTAAATTTTGAAAACTCTAAACAAGCGCTATGTGCAAAACATGGGGTGGAAATATATTTAGAGAGGCTAACCAAACACAGCCTAAGTTTTTTTTCAGCTTCAGACTACCCAAAATAGCAGATCAGACGTGTCGACGTATGGGCTCACAAATGACAAAAAAAAATAGGACAAGGTCAGACTTCATCATGAAATAAAAGCACGTGCAGTAGGGGCCTCCATACGTGCGGAAATCAAGGGAAAAATCTTCCTTCTTCTATTGATTTCCCTGACCCTCTAAATTTGTTTCTGAGCATGTTTTGTCCCTCCGCAATACCTATAGATAAATGGAAAATGAACGAATCGTAGAACGAATTAATGAAAGAAAGCGTATGAATTGAACAGATTATTCATCAAATGTGTGTGTGAAATGTTTGTATAGGTCATGTGCTGGAGAAAACACCGCGGGACCTAACGCACTATGAGTAATAATATTGTACACATATGTTCTTAATTGTGCACTTCGAGCTACGAATTGCGAATTGTACCAACATTGTGTTTTGATGGAAAGGAATGAAATTTGCAAAAGTTATATGACATGTGCAATGTGAACCTAAGGTTGTTTTGTTTATGCTTTAATATGATTGGGCCCAAGGCCATTCTATTAATGCGATTGGGCCCGAGGCCATTCTGTTAATATGATTGGGCCCGAGGCCATTCTGCCTATATGTGGGCTAAAGATCGTTATGGACATTTGTGCGCCTTGGGCCGTTCTAATATGATAGGCCTAAGGCCATTCTGGTAATGTGATGGGCCTAAGACCGTTCTGCTTATATGACGGGCCCAAGGCCGTTCCCTATTATGACTATGAAATTGTGAGAACCTTATGTGCATCTATCTACACTGCTTTATTGTATTATTACTCATTAAGCTTCGCTCACCCAATATTATGTATGCACTTGTAGGTGATCCGCAGCATGGAGCCCACCTTTGGAGTCAGTTTCAGGAGCCATTTTGTGAACCTATCGAGTCATGCCTCCGAGAAGGAGTTTTGTCTTTGCCTTCCATTATGCTTTAACCTCATTTTGTTTTGTTATCTTGGGCTTGTGTTATGTAAGCAACATGTATAAAATTTCCTTGATACTCATATTTTTTGTGTAGGCATGTAAATGATATGATCGTGTTATATTTTGTTCATATTGGCACAGCTTGTAGACACCCCATTTTTGACCATCCTCAAGACTTGGATGTTCTTGCAGGGAACATCCAGCAACAAGTTTGATTGCTCGTCGAGTACTCAACTTTCGCGACGGAATGCTCCAGGTTTGATCTTTCCAGACCCTATTCCCATTCTGTCTCATATTTGGACCATGTGTTGGTCTTTGCATGGTGGTGTTCTAGGTGGCCTGTCTGTCATAGAATAGGGCTGCCGGCCATCAATAGGCCCTACTGGCCAACAATGAGGCCCTGTCGGCCACCACCGATGGCCGGCCACCAATATTTCAGCAGATATTTTTCTGATATTTTTGAGCCAGCTGTTTACAGGATAAACCATCTGCACCCACGTGGATGGCTAGATCTCTTCAAGGCTCCTTTGTATCTCCTATATATAGAGACCTTCCTCTTGTATGCAAAGGGTTACAAAAATTTGGCTGAGATATTTCTATCTCACTCTCTCTCTAGAATCCTCTCTCTATATTTTAGCCTTGAAAGTGAACTTTTCTTGCATATTTGCACTAGTATCCTTAGCCAAACACCTTAGCCTTAGACTTGAGGTTCTTGGAGGCCTTGTTAGAGCTCCTTGGAGTGGTTTTGGCTTAGAAGTTTGATTGTTTGCTTGTTGTTTTGCTGCTGTCTTCAAGGGTAAGAAGTTACTCCCTTTTAAGCTTCGTTTTGCTTCATTGGTTGGCCATCCTTGCATGTTGTTTTGGGCCTAGTTGTCAACTACAAAAACCTTTATTTTCAAGTGTTTGAAATGTTAGTTTGAGGTTCTTTTGAGGTTAGAAGTGTTCTCCTCTCTTTTGTGGCTTATTTGCTAAGCTTTATGCCATCTTTTAGAGCATTTAAAGCAATCTATTTTTGGCCTTTTAACCACTGAAATCCAGGAGATTTTCAGTGGCAAAAACTTGGTTTTGAGGACCAAAATAGGAGGGGGTGGCCTCCCCTCCTTGTTTATCTTTTGCATGTATTGATGGCTTAGTAGTTGAGCATGTTTTTCTACCATCTCTTGACTTGATCTAAGCATGTTTTTGTAACTATTTTAACATGCTCTAGCTCTGTTTTGGGCTGGCTTGGCCACTTCTTGCATGCTTTTTACACTTGTAGTGTAATCCTGCTCATTAGCCTTGCATGCTTGATGTTTTAGCTCATTATTCTAGCAAGTGTTGGCTCCACTGCAGCATGTTTTTGGTCTTTATTTAGCATGCTCTAGCTCTGTTTTGAATAACTTTGGTCATGCATGCCTTGCTTTGTATAGCCATAGTGTAAATGCCCTTGACTGGCTTTGAGTTCTAAGGTCATTAGCATGTTGTGCTTGTGTTGATTGCATGAGTTGGCATCATTTAGCATGTAATTTCAAAGCATATTTCTCCATCACACACTCACATATATCACTCCTTCATGATGTTTGAGAGTTGTGCCTTATGCCTTGTTTGTGAGCCAATGCATGAACATGATTTTTCTTGCCTTTCATGCTACCATCTCAGTACATTTTGGCCACTGTTTTGGCATGTCTGAGATCTGTTTAGGGCTGGCTTGGCCATTTGAGCATTGTATTGCATGGGTTTAGTGTAAAGCACTTCACTAGCTTTGATGCTGAAACATTTAAACATGCATATTATGGGTTATTTGCATGGTTTTAAGTTACCTAGCATGTCATTTCAGGGCTGAAATGTATGTCATCACACTCCCTGGTTTCAATTTTTCACTTGCCTTGAAAGTGATCTTAAGCCCCTTGTTGGCTTTGGCATGGAATTGAGGCTCTCATGCCTAATGGTTTAACCTTTTCTTGAGGGTTTCTACTAACCAACAGCATGAGGCTTCTTTAATGCTTAAGGTGCTTGTGGCTCAAGCCATCTTTCCAATTAGAGGACTTTTCACATTGGACTTTACCGGTTAAAGGACTAACTGGTAATGTAAAATGTGTAAACAACAATTGAATCAAGTAAAACATGCCAAGATAAGCATGTTGCATGTGTGCATTGCATTGTGTTCAATCGGACGTTATATTGAACACAAGGTGAATTGGTCCATTTTATATTCAAAGTGATGAAAATATGCCAATTCCCTTTGTCTCCATTACCTTTGATCATCCATGATAAGGTGATGGTCCTAGAGTCTTGTTTGTCTTGCATTTATTGAATTTGTGCAAGTTGGATCCTTGGCCATCATGCATTGCATGCTTGATTGATGGTTTTGGATCCAATAGTGCCTCTCCCTTGATGTTTTGAAATGATAAGGAGTGGCACAGTACATACATGCCCTAGGTAGACCCTTCATTTTCTCTGTTTTGTGCTCTGTTGCAGTTTGGTGTCACAGCACACCAGTGGCCGGCAGTGCCACACTTATGGCAGGCACCCTTGCATTGTTGGCCGGCAGAGTCCCACTCTTGGCCGGCAACAACTCCTCATGGCCGGTTGGCCACTGGTGCACTCCCCAACATTGGTTTGGTAAGTTTCAACACAAAGGTCTTGAAGACACCCTGCAAACAGAGCCTCTAAAGAGCAATTGGAGAGCTCTTCAGGACGGAAACCGAGGCATGCATGTTCAACTTCTTAGAGCAGAGCTGAGGCAGTACAAGTTAGGGCTTTACTTGTTAGTTAGCTTGGTTTTGTAATTTAATTAATTTGTTAATTAGTTAAAGTGTTGTAATAATTAAGTAGCTTAGTTTAGCTGTTTCGTTAGTGGTTTATAATAATTAGTCTAATTAGTTTAATTAGATTAGTTAGCTTAGCTTAGCTTATTCGGACCCTCCTTCGCGAGGGCGTAATATTGTAATAAGAGTGCGTGTGTGTGTGCATGTCTTCTAACCCCACTTCTTTCTCCCTTTTACTTAATTGCTTTCGATGGTTAGTTTTAGGGCATATTTCAATTCGCATACCTTATGCTTTGCATGGGTGCATCATTCATTTGTCTTGTATGCACCAGGCTCGGCGCATCATTCAAATTGCATCGTATTTCAATACTTACTTAAATACGTGTTTCAAAGTATGTTGTCAAGTTGCTTCGTATGCCATGATTAGATAGCCGAGCCTATTTAGTTGCATTTTGCATGTGTTGCATTAGGCATTTTAACATAGTTAGGATCATGCATGATTTCTAACTAGTTTTATGTTTTGGCTCGGAGTATACTGTAAGTATTTACGCTTTAGCATCATTGCATGAGTGCGAGTGTTGCCATGATAGCATGCTTGCCATGAGGCTATTTGCTTATATGCTAAACTGCTTGAATGCCTGTGGGTGAAGGCTTGATTGCTTGAATTGGAACAATTCATCAAATACGAGTTTTAAGCCCACTTTGTGAGGTGGCAAATCATCATGTTTTTTTTAAGCCCACTTGAGAGTGGCAAATCCACGCTTTAGCCTACTTGCGAGTAGCACTTTCAAATCATTTTCGAAAACAAACATGAGTTGTTTTGTTCCAATTCTCACAATTTTAGTCTATATTTGCATGCTGTGCGCATCACATAGTAAAGTTAGATTAATAATCATAATAATAACACATGTGTTTATAAAACAACATATCATGGTAGTAGAGGCCGATCCTTTGATCGGGCGAGCGAGGGTGCTCATTTCAGGACCTTCCCCTCTCATACCCAAGTTCCCGAGCCGAGACAACTTTGGTGATGACGGACACGTGGCCTTTGGCACGAGTCAAGGTTTTCTAAATTTCCCAAAATAAAATATTTAGGTGGCGACTCTATAATCTGGCAAAGCAGTCCATGTTTGGCGCTTTTTCATTCAAAATTGATTTTCCTAAACCAATTGCCAGATTTGGACTCTTTGGTGTTTATCAGTCTCACATTGCACTTTGTGAGATTAGATTCAGAACTGTGACAGGAGTTCGAACTATAGTAAAGACCAATTCGCGCCTTCTTTGAAAGGGGGGGCGCGAAGAAAGTCGAGTCTACAGTTTCTGGCGACTCTACTGGGGATTTAGAGAACTTGACTCGAAACTCATGATATGTTGTTTTATCTACATTTATGTGTTTCTTTGCATTGCGTGTGCATTGGTGCGCCTAGGACATAGTGTTTGCCATCTGTTATTCCTGAACGGTTTGCTAGAGGCTTGCTTGGAAAAGCGTGCCATAAGGCTGACCGGTTATGGGCTCTGCCACGATGGAAACATAAACCTTGGTTTTGCCGAGGCACCCTTCTTAACCAATTGACCTAGTTGCATATCGGAAGCCATAGAGACCATTCTAAACTAGGACAGGTTGCTTACCCGAATGTAGGTTGTTTGAAACCGCATGCGTGCGTAGTGAAACCCTAGCTCCTGACAAGATAGGACAGGGAAACCCTACCCCACCATAGGGGTGTTTTGGTTCTCACTTGCTTGCTACGTGCTATTAGGGTGTGTCTCTACAGGAATGCATGTATCAGTTTGCAAGTCTGGGTATTAGTCTGAGGACATCAGTATTTGGGGGTATCAGATTTGAGGCAGTGATTTGGGGGCAGAGATCAGTGTTTGAGAACAGTTTGTTCAGCTTATGATTTTTAACTGTGTGTTGTCTCTATCTAAGCCCAGATGCTGTCTGTTTTTTTGATTTTTGTCTTTTGCTTTATTTTTTATTTTGCAAGGTAGTATTTCATCATTGCTTCCGACGAGGCAGTTATTCCCCGAGCACTTTGGACTAGAGGTAGAAGGCTTTCCCGATCTGAGGATCTAATAGACAGACAACCAGTGTTTGCTTCATTACCCCCCGGTTACAAGAAGGAGGGCAATTAGGCACAGGTCATCAGTACAGCAATTACCAGATCAGGGGTCATTATCTACCTCACCTGTGCACAGTTGGGCTGAGATATCTACTTCTACCTCAGAGAGGGAATACATACCTGTTCAGTCAGGTCAGCACTTTATAGTCAGTATGGAGGACATGATGCGTCAACTCTAAGAGACCATGCAGGCTATGTAGCAAGATACTACTCGCCAGGCAAAGGTTACCGCACGTCAGGTAGAGGTTGTAGCCTAACAGGCAGAACTAATTGCCAAGCTCCAACAACAGCAGTAACCACAACAAGCCGGAGCATCTACTTTGCATCCACTCCCACCCCCACCTAGGGTTCTAACACCCGGGGAAACAGTAAACGTCCAGGAAAATACGGACGTTCCAACAGGGCCAGTCCTACCGCCAATCCCACCTTAGATGTCTAAAGCACCGGCCAATCCAGTGGACACGCCATTCGAATTTGAGGTTGATCCAATTGTGCTAAAAGTGAGTAAGCTTGAAAATCTGTTCAAGTGAGCCCAAGGAGCTAACTTGATCCCGGATATAGTAGATGGATACACTAATTCGGCGGTGACATTGCCGGATAGATTCAAAATGCTGCACATAGATTGCTTTGATAGCTCAGGCGATCCTATGGTTCATTTGAGACTGTTTTCTGATATTTTGCGCCCGATGAGCTTAACGAGACTCCAGAAACTATCACTCTTCGGTCGGACCCTGTGGGGTATTGCGACCATTTGGTACGCCAAGCTAGAGGATTCAGTAAAAAAGAGTTGGGAGGAGATGGCCGAGGCCTTCATCGCTCAATATGCTTACAATACCCAAATCAAGGTCACGACTCGTGATCTCGAGGCAACCAGGCAAGAGCAGAAAGAGGGCTTTTCTGACTTTGTCACTCGATGGAGGGCCAAGGCCTCCATAATGACTACTCGAAAAGGATTAGATAAGGATGGTTGTGCGCAACCTGCAACCCAAGCTGATGTAGAAAATGATCGTCTTACCCCTCCCCACCTTTGCTGACTTGCACGAGATAGGGGTACAGATTGAAGATGCTATGAAGCAAGGTCTGATCGACCAGGAAAAGAAGCAGCCCAAGAGGGCATTTACACGCGGTTCAAATGCAGCTACAAGTAGTAGTGCAGCTGCAAGAACTTCTGACTTGGGCATGGTCACCACCACCACCTCAAAAACAGCCACACCTTTCACCGGCACATCCGGAGCCACCATACAACCAGCAAAATACCCGCCTAAGGGCCAAAGGACCTTCACCGTACTTTACATGCCCCTGTCCAAAGCCTTAGAGGTTCTAATCAAAAAAGGGCATCTGAAGCCCTTGGAACCACGCCTAACCTCCCTCTTACGCACAATCTAGCCACGTATTGTGCCTTCCATCAGCAATATGGGCATGATACTGACCAGTGCTTCAAATTATGTCATGAGATTCAAGATCTCATTGACAACAAGGTGATTGCACCTCCTGACAAACCAAACGTCACCACAAACCCCCTACCACCACATAATAACCCCCCTCCTCCACCCAGGCAGATAAACCTAACTCAAACCATAGCCGTCCGGTACGA